>BQMF02000304.1:0-510426 GCA_027922465.2 Turritopsis dohrnii
GGATGACTTGAACTTGTTCCTTGTTGTGCTGTAAAATACACATCTTTTATAAATGTATAAAGACCTTTTTTGGGGGAAAAACCCCAAAATTTAGTCAAAATATTTGATTTGCTTTAACAGTGGCAATTTTAGGTCACGATTATCCAAACTTCGCACCAAGCTTGGTATACCTAATATAAAGTTGTGGGGTAACTTTGGTGCAATGAGACAGCCTCGTTTTGAAGGGATTCACTAACCCGCTTGGTTTTAGAAACTCTGATATCTGTGGAAGTAATAGCATGCATAGATTCAAACTTTGGAGTTCTGCAGTCCTTTTGAAGTTCTTTCAGTTGAATGTAAAGTTGTTAGGATATATATCATCCAAAACAAATCATAAGAGCCTCAATTTCGTCCTTTTTTGTCCGCAAAGGGCCAATTTTTCAAATCATTTGGCTTTGGTATTTCCGAAAGGTTTTCAGAGGAAAACTATCATTGTGAGAGACGACTATCATCAAAAGCTTCAGATGCTGTTGTTCTTTTTTCAAATAATTCATTCTACGGGCGACATACGTTGGTTCTAAAGTGTGCCAAATCTCAATGCATAACTCTTTCTAGAACAGATGTTATTAAAGATTATGTAAAAGGGTTGATGTTGGATGGAATCGCACTTGAACATGCTCTCTGAGGTTGAGAATGTTACTGGATCTTCAGGAGAAACAAAAAGTTAACCCTAACCCAAACTGGTTAAGGGACGAAACTTGGTACAGGGTTGGTATAGGTTCTATACCAACCAAATTTTGAAAATTGGCCGTTTCAGCAAAAACAAGGTGTCCGAGGCGCAACCCTACATCCCTGAATAAGTCGGAACATGTAGCGCTGCCTACCACGGAAGTTAGGGCTTAAACCGGTTTTATGGCCGCCATGGGCCAATTTCTAACCCTGTAGGACCATAATTAGGGTTAGGGTTGGGGTTAGGGTTAGGGTTATATTCCTAGTCGCAAAGTGTACTCGAGGCGCCCAGGAATGTACTTTGGGCGCCAAATTTTGGCAAGGTCGCCCCTTTTCCAATGTTACGGCATAAGGCGACCTCGGAGGTGCATTAGGCGCCTTAAATGGCATAAGGCGACATTTTACGGCATAAGGCACCTTTTTAGGCGACTTAATGGCATAAGGCGCCCGGAAGGTACTATACGCGACCTCGTTGGCATAAGGCGCCCGGAATTGGCAATGCGCGACCTGAAATGGCATAAGGCGACTTTATTAGAGGTAAGGTTATGGGTTAGGGTCTTGTCTTCATTGTAGAGAGCCTTTCCATAAGAATTAAGCCATGAAACTTGACATGGTTGTTGTTTATTGTCATGGGTCTGTGCACTATGAGAAAATTTTTAAAATTACTTATGTCAATGCTAATTTATTTGGAGAAACACAAAATTTTATGTAAGTCCGGCTAATCACAGTCTCTGATACTCAAACTTCAGCGGGCAGTAGGACAGTAGAGTAGAGTGAGTAGAGTAGAGTGCATGGGATTGCAAAATTTCAGTGGTAAATGGTGCATGAATCTGACGTTACTGGTCATTAGATATTTTTATGACCACCCTCCGGTTTAAGGAACCTAGTTAGAGTTACTAAATGAGACTCGGCACGAATATACAGTTTTTTACGACAACAGTCTGTTCAGAATTACAAGTTCAATAACAGCCGCATTGTGATGTAAACACTGCGTATATCCGAAAGTGGATTGGTTCAATAAAACACCCATAAAAGTCATGTTAAAACTCAATCTTGAAACTTGGCCTGAAGACAAACTGTAGTAATGAGTGTGTGCACAAGAGAGTGTGAGCTGAGTAGTAAACCCTGACAGTGTTTGGATAGCCATATAATCAGAGGCTACCATTTTGAACCAGACGTGGTGTGAGCAGACCTAGTCACGTTGGCAACCAGTCAGTGCAATTTAAAGCACATAGCATTTTTACTTTTTGAGAACGAACGTATTGAATGAAATTAAATATTATTGTCAAAAATTTGTAAAACCGGAAGTAGGCCGCCATTTTAAATCAAACTTGGTGTGAGCATACTTAGTCATGTTGGCAATCTGTGAAAGTGATATGAAGCACGTAGCCCTTATACTTTTTGAGAAAGAACGTTTCAAATGATATTTTCAAAAATTTTGAAAACCGGAAATAGTCCGCCATTTTGAAAGAACCTCGGCCTGAGGACACAATATGAGGTTAGCTACCATTTGCTCCAATATCAGGCATATGGCCTTCTTAGTTTTTGAGAAATAGCGTTTCAAGTTTTAACGTCAAAATTTCAAAAACAGTCAAGACGGCTACCATTTTGAATGAAACTTATTGTGATTAATGATACTTACTTTGGCAATCTGTGTGAGTAATATGAAGCATACTAGTAACCCGGGTAAAAATTTTTACCAAACTTAACTTCGAAAACAATAGGCCAAATCCACCATTCCCGTGTACATACCCCGTGACGAAAAAATAAATCATAGAATCGCAGCTCAAAAGTGTATCTATGTTGTAGAGCTCGAAAAACTGATCAGAAAAGTGTATGGGATCGTTTCGCTACGACCAACCGTTACAGAGATATTGTCCGTTAAAGATTTTGATGACGTCATAGCCGCAATACCAAAAATAATTTAGGCCCAAATTTTGTGTCACCCCATCACCCGTATCGCGGACCCTAAAAAACGTCAGTTATCCCTATTGGTTCTCGAGATATTTCCCCAAAAATGTCGGGTAAAAATTTTTACCAAGTTTAACTTGGAAAACGATGTGTCAAATGTTCCCCCCCCCCCCCGTGCCGAAAATTTTAATTACAGATTCGCGACTTAAGAGTGTACCCATGTTGTAGAGCTCGAAAAACTGATAAAAAAAATGTATGGGATCGTTTCGCTATGACCAACCGTTAAAGAGATATCCTCGATCAAAGATTTTGATGACGTCATAGAGCCGCAGTACCAAATTAAATTTAGGCCCAAATTTTGCGTAACCCCATCACCGGTATTGCGGACCCTAAAAAACGTCAGTTATCCCTATTGGTTCTCGAGATATTTCCCCAAAAATGTCGCATTCGATTAGGGATGCAATGCAATGATTCCCCGTGATAGATTAAAAAACTGACGTCACGACACATGCTACTATATCATAATCGTAAAAAAACACACATGGCCTCACGAAAAATATGACCACGATTAAGAAGATTTTGACTGTAAAATTCAACAAAATTTATCACTGTCTAAAATAAAAGTGTGACACACACTCGCTATTATATATAAGACTAGTATCTCGCGTAAAAGTTTTTTACGACTTTAATTTCGAAAAGAATCTGCAGAAATACGACGCGCCCCCGTGTGCGTACCCCGTGACGAAAAAATAAATCATAGAATCGCAATTCAAAAGTGTACCCATGTTGTAGAGCTCGAAAAACTGATCAAAAAAGTGTATGGGATCGTTTCGCTACGACCAACCGTTGCAGAGATATCGTTGATCAAAGATTTTGATGACGTCATAGCCGCAGTACCAAATAAAATTTTGACCCAAATGTTGCGTCACCCCATCACCCGTATCGCGGACCCTAAAAAACGTCAGTTATCCCCATTGGTTCTCGAGATATTTCCCCAAAATCGTCGTGTTCGATTGGGGATGCAATGCAATGCTTCCCCGTGATCATAAAAACATCTGACGTCAAATGCCACGTGCTATTATACTAATCGTGAATGTGTCTTGCGTGGTCGAACTGCCGCTATATGACCACGATTAAGAAGATTTTGACCATTAAAAAAACAAAAACAAAACACTCTCTAAGTTAAATGTGTTACACACATTGCGAATTAGTATAATAAGACTAGTATCTCGCGTAAAAGTTTTTTACGGCTTTAATTTCGGGAAGGATGTGTCGAAAATAGGTGACGAAAAATTAAACCATGGAATCATATATAGAAAGTGTACCCATGTTGTAGAGCTCGAAAAACTGAGCAAAAAAATGTATGGGATCGTTTCGCTACGATCAACCGTTGCAGAGATATCGTTGATTATAGATTTTAATGACGTCATATCCGCAGTACCAAATAAAGTTTAGGCCTAAATGTTGCGTCACCCCATCACCCGTATCGCGGACCCTAAAAAACGTCAGTTATCCCTATTAGTTCTCGAGATATTTCCCCAAAAACGTCGCGTTCGATTGGGGATGCAATGCAATGATTCCCCGTGATCATAAAACATCTGACGTCAAATGATGCCACGTGCTATTATACTAATCGTGAATGTGTCTTGCGTGGTCGAACTGCCGCTATATGACCACGATTAAGAAGATTTTGACCATTAAAAGAACAAAAATAAAACACTCTCTAAGTTAAATGTGTTACACACGCACGCGGATTAGTATAAGTAGATATGGTTTTTACTTTTTGAGAATGAACGTCTCAAACTTTAACGTCATTAATGTTTGGAACGTTCATTCTCATAAAGTAATAGTGATATATGCTTCATAATACACTTACGCATTGGCAACATGATTAGATCTGCTCACCTTCAGTTTCATTCAAAACAGTAGTCGTCTTGACCGTTTTTGAAATTTTGACGTTAAAACTTTAAACGCTATTTCTCAAAAACGCAAAAGGCCATATGCCTGATATTGCAACACATGGTAGCTAACCTCATGTAGTATGTTCACGTTGAAGATTTTTAAAAATGGCGGACTATTTCCGGTTTTCAAAATTTTTGAAAATATCATTTGAAACGTTCTTTCTCAAAAAGTATAAGGGCTACGTGATTCATATCACATTCACAGATTGCCAACATGACTAAGTATGCTCACACCAAGTTTGATTCAAAATGGCGGCCTACTTCCGGTTATACAAATTTTTGACAATAATATTTAATTTTCTTCAATACGTTCGTTCCCATAAAGTAATAATGCTATGTGCTTTAAATTGCACTGACTGGTTGCCAACGTGACTAGGTCTGCTCACACCAAGTCTGGTTCAAAATGGTAGCCTACTTCCGGTTTTAAAATTTTTTTACAATAATATTGAATTTCGTTCAATACGTTCGTTCTCAAAAAGTAAAACGGCTATTGACATTAAATTACACCCATAAAATGCTGACTTAGTTAGGTCCACTTGCACCAAGTTTCATTCAAAATGGTAGTTGTCTTTTCGGTTTTTGAAATTTTGACGTTAGCATTTTAAACGCTACTTCTGCAAAAAGTAAGAATGCTATGTGGCTGATATTGCAACAAATAGTAGCTAACCTGATAGGGTATTGTCAGGCTGAAGCTTTTTTCAAAATGGTGGACTATTTCCGGTTTGCGAAATTTTTGACAATATCTTTTGAAACGTTCGTTCTCAAAAAGTATAAGGGCTTCGTGCTTCATATTACAGTCACACATTGCCAGCGTGATTAGGTCTGCCCACACCAAGTTTGTTTCAAAATGGTAGCCATCTTGACCATTTTTGGAAAGTTTCGCGAAATTTCAAAACGGTGACGGAGTATATCAAAATCACTCAAAGAGGCTACCATTTTGAACCAGACTTGGTGTGAACAGATGTAGTCATGTTGGCAACCAGTCAGTGCAATTTAAAGCACATAGCATTTTAACTTTTTGAGAACGAACGTACTGAAGGAAATTAAATATTATTGTGAAAAATTTGTAAAACTGGAAGTAGGCCACCATTTTGAATCACACTTGGTGTGAGTATACTTAGTCATGTTGGCATGATCAAAACCTTGCTGTTTTTAGGCTAATTATAGCTCAACAAGGTCATATTATCGGTCCGTTTCACTGCACATGCGTCATTTTCGCTTTTATTATGAGTCCACCTGATACCCCTTGAAAAGTTAACTGATAAAAAGGTTGATGTATTTTGCCTAATTACGGCTCTTTCATGTCATATTAGCGTCTTTTTTACTGCGCATGCGCCGTTTTGCTTTAATAATATGGGCATCGGATAGGCCTTAAGAAGTTTCCAGGTAAAAACCTTCACGTCTTTGGTCTATGATGGCTTAATTACGTCATATTATCTGGGTGTTTCATTGCACATGCGCAATTTTTACTTTTATTATAAAGTCACCTGATACCCCTTGAAAAGTTAACTGGTAAAGACGTTCATATATTTTGCCTAATTACGGCTCATTCAGGTGATATAAGCGCCTTATTTACTGCGCATGCGCGGTTTTGCTTTAATTATGCGGGCAACTGATAGCCCTTGAAAAGTTACCTGGTGAAGACCTTCACGTGTTTGTCCTAATTATGACTTACTTAAGTCATAATATTGGCGTGTCTTACAGCGCATGCGCGTTTTTTGTTTTTCTGATGATGCCACCTGATACCCCTTAAAAAGTTAACTGGTAAAGACGTACATGTCTTTTGCCTAATTACGGCTCCTTATGGTCATATTAGCGTCTTTTTTATTGTGCATGCGCGGTTTTGCTTTAATTATGCGGGCCGCGGATAGCCCTTGAACAGTTACCTGGTGAAGACCTTCACGTGTTTGGCCTAATTCTGGCTGTTCGACACTTACATCCGAGAGTGTAACAATTTCCAGAAGTTTCTAGAAGTTTCCATTCACATGCCGAATAGTGCGGGCATGTAATGAATAATTAATGAGTTATTTCATACAATACCAGCAGAAAAGCGATGATATGCACATAGTTGTACATCAGCAGGCAATACTTTCTCTAGTCTATTTTCTATCAGAATTTTCTCATTATAACCAATCGAAGATTTGAGCTAGATATATAAAAATACACTAAAAAAATCTAAACTGACATTACCATGTGAGAAAAAATGGTAAAAAGTATGCAGTATGTATACCTTCAAAATTTTGAAGTGAGAAGAAATATCTGCATCAAGTTCTTGAACACTATACATTCCTTCTCTATTTCAACGTGTAAATGGACCACATAGCTTATCATTGAAACAAAAGCATTTTTCATAAGGGTTCTTTTTTTTCTCTTTTGACAAGGCCATTTTCTGACTATCTACTATCTTGTAAGCAGATTAGAATGCTCTGTTCTCACAGATCTGATCTACGGAAGCTATTGCATTGCACAAATTCCCACAAAATATGCTAAAAATAACTTTTCAAACGTCATAAAGCTAGATTTAGTATTATTATCATTGCACAGATAGTTATGTGATATTTTTTAAAAAGTTGTTTACAAACCGGAAGATGGATCTTTGCTGGGTACCCAGACTTTCAAATATTGGCTGTTTTTTATTCAAAGCATTACCTATGCATGGTACATGAATAATATTAAGCTTCTCCAAATATGCTTAAGTGGTTAACAACAACCTAATTTCATTTTTCAAGCTGTAAAATCATCGTTGCTAAGTGTAATTGCTGGTTGCTAGGGAAATCTTTCAATTTCCGGTACAGCAAAAATAGTGAATTTCAACTTTATTTTGTGACTAGTCTGAAAGAGGGCACATGATTTTCTTTTGTGAATATGATAAGGCATTGAAGTATCTTCCAAAATAACATTAAACCAACATGACAAGACCTTGGCTGCTGCCATTATGGGCCGTGGCATTTGGTAAACTTTATCAAAATGGTAAAGTTTGCGGAAGCGCTCCTCCCAGGCCCTTGTGTGCACATGAATTTTTTTCCATTAATTTGAAGAGGAGGCATAGCACTTTTAATCCCACCAAAAAAAAACATGTGCACTCCTTTCCCTTAACAGATAATTAGGTCCAAATACAGTCGAAAAGCAAAAAAATTGAGTATTCGGGCCATGATTTCTAGACAGCAAAAAGTTTAAGGACCCTGAAATTTAGTGGCATGGAGGAATTTACACCATACTTCCATGAAATGCACTTGAAATATATTTCAGAGCAATATGTCTTGGTAATTTGATGTTTAAAAGTGCAGATTCATTCTGTAGGTGCTTTTTCCACAAAAATGGGCCAAACTTTAGGGCCCAAAATCTTGGCAGCCGACAAGAATTTTCTAAAAAATTTTTACCTGATGTCAGTATACATAGTTTTGATCATAATATCAGAAAATAAGCAAAATTTAAGGATATCACTTCCAGGCTCTGTCTGATTCTTACAGATAATGGCTCTTAAACATTTAAATCATACAACAGCTGATTATATGGCTATCCAAACACTGGACTTCGTGCAGCTATTCTACAGGGAAAAAAAACGCCAAAGGTGTCAACTTTCGTTTTTAAACTCGCATATGTCCTAAAGATGTAACTTAATTTCATTAAATAAACCCGTCTACAGAATCAAAAAGTGTCCACTTTCGTTTTCGTTTTTCTTGAATATCTTCCGAAGTTTTTTCTTAAACCTAATAAGTAATGCCATTTTAGAATGCTATCGCAATTTGCCTTCTACTGATATATCACAAAAAAACAACTTAGACGACAGTAGAGATAGTAATTTGGGGATTGTGGGACACACGGTCAAACTCTCATAGTCCCAGAAAAAAATCGGTAAAAATGACAAAGTGCCCACCCCTTCTGCGCATGCGTCGAAAAATGTTGACGTCAGCATTATCGTCGAAAAATGATGACGTCAGCATTATCGTCGAAAAATGTTGACGTCAGCACTATCGTTGAAAACCGTCGAAAAATGTTGACGTCAGCACTATCGTCGAAAACCGTCGAAAAGTGTTGACGTCAGCACATCATCGAAGTCATCAATCAAAACCACCCCCAAATGAATGCGGGGATTGTGGGACACACGGTCAAACTCTCATAGTCCCAGAAAAAAATCGGTAAAAATGACAAAGTGCCCACCCCTTCTGCGCATGCGTCGAAAAATGTTGACGTCAGCATTATCGTCGAAAAATGTTGACGTCAGCATTATCGTCGAAAAATGATGACGTCAGCATTATCGTCGAAAAATGTTGACGTCAGCACTATCGTTGAAAACCGTCGAAAAATGTTGACGTCAGCACTATCGTTGAAAACCGTCGAAAAATGTTGACGTCAGCAATATCGTCGAAAAATGATGACGTCAGCATTATCGTCGAAAAATGTTGACGTCAGCACTATCGTTGAAAACCGTCGAAAAATGTTGACGTCAGCACTATCGTCGAAAACCGTCGAAAAGTGTTGACGTCAGCACATCATCGAAGTCATCAATCAAAACCACCCCCAAATGAATGCTGACGTCAGCAGTTTCATCGGTCACGGTTGAATTGCCCTCCTCGAAAGTAGGAAATCCCCACTCATAAAAATTCATCAAATGAGTCAGGAAATCCCCTGACTCAGTTCTATCCACTCGTAAAAAATTTCCAAGTTGAAAAAGTGTATGTAATAAAGGATGTTAAGTTATTTCAGAAACGCAGTATCTAAATTATACAACGCTGTTTCAGCGCCTGTAACGACAACTCGTGATGCACTCGCAGATCGATTGCAGAAGATTCGCGAGTCTATTACTTCTTTATATAACAAGACTAAGGAGAGACTAGGGTATGGACAGTCACCACTGATTTCAGCTGTTGAACGTGAAGCCATGACAGAAGAGGAGGCG
Source organism: Turritopsis dohrnii (assembly GCA_027922465.2). Taxonomy (NCBI): domain Eukaryota; kingdom Metazoa; phylum Cnidaria; class Hydrozoa; order Anthoathecata; family Oceaniidae; genus Turritopsis; species Turritopsis dohrnii. The sequence continues at coordinate 9,481 of BQMF02000304.1, forward strand.
AGCATGCCGATGGAAGACACCAACAACACAAGTATGAGTGATGATTTTATACCTATGAAGTATAAGCATGCACTACATAAAACTTTCCGAAGCTTTCGTATAGCTGGTATAGCAAAAGCTGATGTTGATGGATACTTCACACTAGTGAGAGCAAATGTGGAGAAATTAATGGAAGAGCAGGTTGAGGACATGGGGTCTGCTAAAGTACAACTTTCTCTATTGATCATGTGGAAGAAGCGAGAGAAGCTTTTAATTCAACTTGAAGATGATGATCTAGAAGGAGAAGATGTTACAAAAGGAGATAAATATGGATATATAAGGATAGACAAAGTTTTTAACAGCTTGATGATGAGAGTGTTCCAAGGTAGTGACATGAAAGAGATATTGGATGAGATGTTTGCATATATCAAAACCCAAGTAGAGCATCCTGCATTACCAGAAAGCGGCTTCACCATCGATCACATCATGCACCTGGACGTAGACTTTCACAAGCTGCAGCTGATGAGAGGATCTTCATACATCGAACTACCATCCTGGATAGCGTCGAAAAAGGCAATCATCAACCCTAAAAACGATGATGAAGAATGCTTCAAGTGGGCTGTAATAGCAGCACTACATCATGAAGAGATCACTAGTCATTCAGAACGGATATCTAACCTAAAAAAGTATGAGAATGAGTACAACTGGGATGGTTTGGAATTTCCTGTAGCAATAGACAAGATAGGAAAGTTCGAGAAGAATAATCCTAACATTGGGGTGAACGTACTATATATCGAAGAAAAGTCTACAAAGAGGAGGATCAACACCACACGAGAATCTAATCGTAACATAAGCGCAAAGAAGCAAGTCAATCTGTTGATGGTATGTGATGGAGAGAAAAATCACTATACAGCCATCAAGAATCTGTCAAGGTTGTTGGGTCAAGAAAACACAAATCACAAATGTGCACAGCACTTTTGCATCAACTGTCTAAATGGTTTTCACAATGTAGAGTCACGAGACAAGCACTATATCTATTGCTCTGGCAATGAACAAGTTAGAGTGGAGATGCCTGGAGAGAAGGAAAAGTGGCTGTATTATAACAATGGAGAGATGCAGTTCAGAGTACCTTTTGCTATCTATGCAGATTTCGAGAGTCTTTTAGTACCTATGAAGGAAGATGGGAGAGAGAAGAACACAAAAACACTATCGAAGCACATACCTTCAGGATGGTGTACGTACAGCAAGTTTGCGTATGGAGATGTGGAAGATCCTCTAAAAGTATACAGAGGTGAAGATTGTGTAAAGAAGTTTGTGAATCATCTGGAAGATGAAGTTAAGCGGTTGTATGCGACATTTCCAGAGCAGTCGATGATAGAACTGACGGATGTTCAGAAGCGTGATCATTGGGATGCAGAAACTTGTCACATATGTATGCTGCCATTTTCAGATCCTCAAAATCGCAAAGTCAGAGATCACTGTCACTATACAGGTTTATATCGAGGTGCCGCACATAACAATTGCAACCTAAGATACAAGATCCCACATCATATCCCTATCATCTTTCACAACTTAAGTGGCTATGATGCACACCTCTTCATTAGAGAACTTGGGGAAAAGTACAACATGAAAGATATAGGATGCATCGCGGAAAATAGGGAAAAGTATATATCCTTCCATGTCAAAATAGCAATACCACTTGCTGGTGTTTTCAACTCTGATGGTGCACAAGTGTACAAGAAGATCGAGCTGAGATTCATTGACAGCTGTAGATTCATGGCATCAAGTTTGGATAAATTGTCCTCTAATCTTAGCGATGAGCAGTGTAGAAATCTTCGATGGTTTTACAAGGAAGATAGCATCTTTCAGTTGATGCGCCGCAAAGGTGTATATCCATATGAGTATATGGATAGTTGGGAAAAGCTTGCTGAGAGAGAGCTACCTCCAAAAGAAGCCTTTTACAGCAAGCTGAACATGTGTGGTATAAGTGACACAGACTACGAACATGCACAACAGGTGTGGAGAAGAGTGTCTCCAAAAGGAGACGTGACAACACTTGGAGATTACCACGATGTGTACTTGGCAACGGACGTTCTACTGTTAGCAGATGTGTTTGAAACGTTTCGGGATACATGCTTGCATCACTACCAATTGGATCCACTCCATTTCTACACAGCACCCGGTTTGGCGTGGAAAGCAGCCTTGAAGTATACCCGAATAGAGTTAGAACTGCTCACAGACATAGACATGCTGTTAATGTTCGAGAGAGGTATACGAGGAGGTATAACACAAGCTGTACATCGCTATGTAAAAGCAAACAATAAGTATATGGATGATCAATATGATCCGAAGGAGGAATCCTCATATGTAATGTACCTTGACGCAAACAACCTTTACGGTTGGGCTATGGCATCAGACTTGCCAACACATGGATTTAGATGGGTAAAAAATGTTGAGAAGTTCACACCTGAAGGTATTGCGAAGTTAGTTAAGAAGAATGAGTATGGCTATCTGCTGGAGGTGGATATCGAGTATCCAAAGAGGCTACATGATGCTCATAATAGTTTACCATTTCTACCTGAGAGAATGACGCTTGCAAAGGTGGAAAAACTCGTACCAAATCTCCACAACAAGCATGAGTATGTCATAGATATAAGAGCGCTACATCAAGCGTTGACTCATGGCTTAGTTCTGAAGAAAGTCCACCGAGTCATCAGGTATCATCAGGTTGCCTGGCTCAAGCCTTACATAAACTTAAACACAAGACTGAGAAAAGAATCAAAGAACGACTTCGAAAAAGACTTTTTCAAGCTTATGAACAATAGCGTGTTTGGTAAGACGATGGAGAATATACGGAACCATCGCAATATGAAGTTAGTTACGAGCGAAAAGAAGTATAAGGGGTACGTCATGAAACCTAACTTTAAAAGTGGAGTTCGCTTTAGCGCAAACTTGATGGGTGTGGAGATGGGTAAGACAAGTATCAAGATGATGAAGCCTGTATACATAGGTCAGGCTATACTTGATATGAGTAAGATGTTAATGTATGAATTCCACTATGACTACATGCAGCCGAAATATGGCAGTAAGCTGCAACTCTGCTATATGGACACTGACAGCTTCGTGTACCACATCAAGACGGAAGATTTCTATCGAGATATAGCTGAAGATGTAGAAAAGAGATTTGACACGAGTAATTATTCAGAGAAAGACAGATTATACACATTAAAGAATGAGAAGGTTATTGGTCTGATGAAGGACGAACTTGGTGGTAAGATCATGACGGAGTTTGTGGCTTTACGAGCTAAACTCTATGCATACAAGACGCTAGAGAAGGAAGACAAGCGATGCAAAGGCATGAAAAAGTGTGTGGTTAAAAAATCCATTACATTCGAAGATTATAAGAAGTGTCTAGAAGATGGAGGAAATCTATATAGAGAAATGGTAGTGCTTCAAAATAAGAAGCATCAAATGTATACACAAAAAGTGAACAAGATTGCTTTGAACAGAGACGATGATAAACGCATCATACAGACAGATTTGATCACAACGCGTGCTCGAGGATTCATAAATTCATAAGATTCATGCTGAATAGTGAGTAATTCATGAGAAGTTTTTTCTCATGATCTCATGACGCAAATGAGGTGAAATTGTACGCTTGAGTGATTTTAAGCTATCATAAATAAGCTGAAATCATGTTTTATTAATGTGATGTGTAGTGTGGTGGTTACAACGTAAAACTTGTAATCTTGAGATCGCTAGTTCGATCCCCACTCGGTCTCTCATGTCCTGGTTGAAAAACTTGCATGAGTGCGCACTTCCCCGCAGTTGCGTTGGATATATCGCGGTTTGGGTAGACTTCGGTCTGGGTGATTAATCACTGTCAGGTTTCACTGGTCCACAGAGACATTCAGGTTACCGTCAAATCGATCGAAATTCAACATAAACGTCAGGGCTTGAAGGTGTTAGCATGAACCTAAACTACTATCACATGTGGCTGTCGGGATATAAACGTCAGGGCTTGAAGGTGTTAGGATGAAGCTAAACTACTATCACATGTGGCTGTCGGTACAAAAACCTAAGGGTTCTCTAAAATAGAGTTTTCTAAAATTATCGAATTTTTCCGAGAGACACCACAAGCAGACATTGAAGTGTAAATGAATGGTATAAAACTTAAGAGCGGAATAATTTGAAATTGTGGTGAACAGGCGACAGAGTCTGCCGGAAAGGGAAGGTCTAGTGGAGCGGCTAGATTGGAACTGGATGGTGCCGTCCGCTCCCAGTATTCACCACAAAATGTGCCAAAAGTTGTCGGGAAAAACTGTGACTAAATGTAATATACTCGAGCAGAACATGAACGGCCATTACGTGCGTAGTAGTCGGAGCTCGTAAGTAGTCACACACAAATAGTCTAAGATCTAGGGGTAGAGCTCAGAGCTGGTGGATTCGAGAAGCCAGGGTGGAGTGCCGGTTAGATCGAAGACAATGAATTAAAAACCCTCTAGGGTATCGCAACAACAACATCATCATCAACAACAAAAACCCTAGGGGGTTCTCCTAAGGGAGTTTTGTTTTCAATAATAATATAATATTCGTTTCATGTAGCTCATCACCGCCACATGAAAGAAAATGTACGAAGTAATACTACTCATCTGTTTCTGCGTTCCGACAGGACTTTGGATGTTTGTTTTCTGGAAGTGTCGTCATATAATAAATCTAGTAATGAATATCGATGGATCTATTGACGTAGTTGGTACTCCAGCAGAAGCGCAGAAAAGAGCAGAACTTATACGTGCTGTACAAAGTGGTCAACATCTTGGCGGTAAAAAACCTTGGACAGTTGAAAGAGTGAATAAGTTGCAAGACAAGACCATCGAAAAGCTATACAAAACATACACGGAGGGGAATGAGTTCCAGCAAGAAACGCCTGATTTCAACGCTCTGATATCTAATTTGGTAGGTGTGAGAGATGTTTCAAAGATGATGAAGGAGATCAACGGAAATCCACTCATCACTAATTCCATCACGAGTTATATGGCGGCATCTATGCCTGGCGTTTCACCTATGGATGTGATAGGGTCTACTATCTACTCAAATTGTAAAACTTTTCTCGGTCCTTTGGCGCTGTTTGCGATCATTTTTAGCAATCTTGATTGGATTAAGTACGCAAAAATCGCTGAAGAGCGTCAAATAAATGAGCGAAGACGAGAAGAAGATAGTAAAATTGAAGGACCCTGGGAGAGTCGCGAGCGGGAAGAAGCTAGCAGAGTGGAACCGAAAGAATAAAAAGAACTTAGAAGTACCTACGCAAGTACCTACACAAGTACCTAATCAAGTACCTAATCAAGTACCTACGCAAGTACCTACACAAGTACCTACTAAGACGTATATGATTGGAGGAGCTGGTGGTGCCATAGCTGTTTTAGCTGTGGGGTTGTTAGTCTGCTACTTCTACACACGATCTTCTACTAAGCCTTCCGCTGACACTAGCTCAAAGGTGCAAGCACAAAAACAAGATCATTTTTGCTTAATATAAATGGAGAAAGAATTCATGGATAGCATGTGGCAGGCGGCACGTTTACTAGGCTACACCAGCTTGTACGCGTACGCTGGAAAAAAATTCTTCAGTGTAGGAGCTCCATCCGCAAAGCTAGATTTAGCTGATGTGGGAAAGCTTGGACTATACCTTGAGATGGCAATTTTGTCAGATGATTACGCACTCAAGCAAGGGTGGTACAAGGATAAAATTTCGGTTTAGATAAATGGTTAGCATCTTAATAGGAGGGGCAGTAAGTGCAGCACTATTCACGTTTGGCAACTACGCAGAGAGGGCTCTCTCTGGTGATGAGGAAGCAGCAGCAGATCGAGAAGAACGTGCTATGGCAGCCGAAAAAACGAGACAAGCACAAATGGAATGGGATCGAGAGCGCGCGACACGCCTTGACTTTATCAACAACAGACTTCGACAAGAAAATAACGCCTCTGCGTACATCTCTGATCTTGATCGAGGTATGCACGAGTACTACGAGGCAACACAACAGCGTCTCTCACCTTTACCCCCTAGGCCTGAATTAACGGATTTTTATAACCCTTCTGAAGCTCAAAAGACTGGTGAATTGGTAGCGATCGCTGGAACTCTAGGTATTGTTGGATTTCTGCTCTACCGTATGTAATAAATGACTGAAACGTTGCGTGACATCTACTACAAACCAGAGAATCTGTGGAAAGGGAAGAAAGCCATTAAAGAGCTTCAGAAGGCTGCTGGAGTTACTAGGAAACAAGTGTTGAAGTGGCTAACTCATCAAGCTTTATATCAGATACATCTACCAAGGCCTAAGCACATCGACTATCCTCACTTTTACGTGACCAAGGTGAACAAGATCCACCAGGCCGATCTTTTGTATCTTCCTCATGACAAAGTCTATCAGAATACGTACAAGTACGCTTTGAATGTGATCGATATTGCTTCAGGGTATAAAGCGAGTAGACCTCTGAGAACGAAGAAGGCGAGCGACGTTGCAGAGATGTTTGCTGACATTTACAAAAAGGGTCCACTAAAGTGGCCTGAGAAGCTCTATGTAGATAACGGATCAGAGTTCAAGTCGGAAACAGCCAAGGTCTTCCAGAAGCACGATGTCGAGGTGGTGAGAACTACAACAAAGCATAACCACAGAAAGCAGGCCTTTGTGGAAAACTTCAACAAACTCCTCGCGGAGAAACTTTTCCCTATACAAGATGCGCAGGAGTTGGAAGATCCAGAGAAAAACAGTACCACTTGGGTAAAACACTACCAGAAAAGTGTGAGTCAACTGAACAACAATGTTCTTGCCAGAACCGGGATGAAACCCTCAAAGGCGATTAAACTGGAGGAAGTTCCGTTAAAAGTTGGGTTTTACCCGAAGGAAGAAACTTTACCTGAAGCGGGATTATACCGCTATTTGCTAGCGCCGGGTGAGGAACATGACGGCATAAAACGACGCGCAACAGACAACAACTGGAGTCGGGAAACGTATCGGGTCGATAAGATATTGCAATACCAAGGTCAGCGTGTTTTGTACTACCTAGAAGATGGGCCGGAGAGATCTTTTGTACGTGAAGAACTTATGCTTATTCCTGAGGATACGGAAGTACCTCCAGAATACGTAAAAAAGTGGTAGTCTCATAAATATTTCAAAGTTGGAGTTTTTGTTGCATATAATAAAGATGTTGCGTTTTGGACAAATCGAAGTTTCACGGAATGACTTTAACTCTAGTGCAGAACTTACCGACATTTACACTATCGACATGTCAAAGATCACTATAGCAGAACCTATCGTAGCAAACAAGAACGACCTGAGGTACTACATCGGGTATGAGAAGGAAGCGAGTAAAATTGTTCCTCTCTTGATCAAGACCCCAAGGAATTGCCACTCTTCAGGGGTATCGAGGTATAACGAGACATCTGCCTGGAAGATGGGATTCAACGTGTTGGATGATAAAGCTTGGTGTGATGCCTACAACGCGATTGCTGATCGTGTGCAAGAGCTTCTCTTCAATACCTTGACAGGTACTGTGATAAGTACTGCAGGCTGGATCAACCCAAAGCTCATCTCCTGGAATGGTAACATCAAAACAAAGTTTATAACTGATTCACCACCATTTAACCAATCCTGCAAGGCCACTGGTGTGTTGAAGATCGGAAGCGTGTACACACAGACCCATCACAACCACTACCTCCAAGTCCATTTGAAAGAGTGCAAGTACCATGAAACAGATATGCGTGAGAGCCTTCTCAGTGATGACGATGAGTAGAGACTTCAAAGTTAATGTTGTAACTTTGAAGAAAATGGCAACACTGAAACAACTAAGGCTGAAAGCGAAAGAAGAAGGTCTTCGAGGCTATTCTACGATGAACAGAAATGAACTTAATGAAGGCTCTTGAGTGGTGGAATAAGGTACAAGCGGAACCAGCTGCTCTATAGGAGTGCAGACAGAGTTCCCCGAGTGTCACGAATGTGCACTGAATAGACTTTTTTGTAATCTCTCGAAAAAAGCGTTTGTCAAAAGACAAATTTATACATCGCCAGCAGGTGAGGAGACTGATGTTGAAACCGGAGAGATCGTAGGCTATGAGGTTGACTGTACCAGGCATTACTTCAAGTAAATGTCTCCCACTTACTTGACGTCCATACGTGTGCAAGTTGGAAGTTGTTTCTATAAGAAAGATGACCTTATCTTTATTCAACGGATTATCAACCATTGAAGTACTTTTTGATGGACAAAACCAACCATTCATTCACAGAGCAAAATTTGGTAAGTTCTTAGGGTTGAAGCACATAGATACATCTGTTCCAGATACTATGAAGCGTGAGCAACTCACTAGAGCAGAACTTGAAAAGGGTGTCCAACGGTTGGACCCCCTTGGGAGGTCGCGAAACCCCCACGATGTGTTCCTTTCCTTAGAGCTTGCTCTCTGCATTTCAATGCGTAGTGACAAACCTACTGCGACTTTAGCCCGAAACTGGTTGCTTAAAGAGATTATCCAAGAAAAGCAAAATGCCATTGAGGAAGCTGAAGCAGCTCTTGCTTTACTCAACGATGACCTTGTAGAGCGTTATCAAATGATCGATAAACTCCTGCAAAGACATGTTCCTCACGCAGAAGACCTGCGCAAGGATAATGTTCTTCTGATTGTACGCAAGCACTCTACATCTGAAGATGATGAACATTACAACCTGCCTTACTACATCGCACGGATACAGAGACGTACAATCACAAGTAAGAGACGATGGTTACTCAACCAGTTTCCGAGCAGTGAGGAGATCGTTGTCATCGATAATCCTAACGGTATACACGCGTTTAATAGATTCGAAGAGGACGGGCATGTGGAACGTTTCCAGTGTCATTTCAGATTGATCGACTTAACTCGTGATGATCTATATGACTTGGGTGTCCCTGCCCTTGAAGATTGAAGAGGGGTCCCAACGGTTGGGACCCCTTGGCAGATGTCGTTTTGTAGCTTTACCAAGCTACAAAACATAAGGAGGAGGTGCCTCATACATCACATAGCAGGTGCACTCGGGGTATCTGAACTGCTCACGAGCTTTTTTGCGATTTCTTCGCGACCTTCTTTCCTTCCACGTTCCAAAAGCTCTTGCTTCTGATGTTCGTAAAGCTGTTTGATCACCTTCCTTGATCGTTTTCGCAGCTCTTGCTTCTGATGTTCGTAAAGCTGTTTCTCCTCCATAATTCGAGTAAACTCAGGATGATCGATGGTACCGTCTTCGTAGACTTTTGATATTAGCACACGCAGACTGTCTAGAACGGTCTGCGCAGCGAATGCGATATCATGATTTTTCTGTCTTTTTACATCGAAAATAGAGGCACATTTTTGAATACCGCCCATTATTAGACCCACCACGAGAGCTGTCACACACAGCGCGATGCTCATCGAAGTATCCATTTCTGATACCAAGCATGCAATCTCACCACCAGAGAGTACAACATTCACCGCGATCAGAAAGTAACATGCATATTTCGCAACTGCTGAGTAGTGTGAAAATTTGCGCTCTAAAGATGTTCGACTTTCTAGTTCCCGAGATAGGTATGCTTCCGTCTCCTTCACCGCTTGAATTCTATAGTTTTTTGCGTATCCATTCTCTGGGTCTGGTAAAACAGGATATAGCTTCTCCGTATTCACGTCGTACATTGCCATCTGTTTATTTGAAGGCGACGAGCATATTGATAGCTTGTAAATCAACTTTCCTGCCTTGATCGTCGGTGACGTAAAAATTCAACGTTCGCGTTGAGAACCTCAATTTGCTGGGGAACATAGGACGTTCATAGTGATACGATATGATGTCGCCATACTCGTACTCTCGTTTCTGAAGATCAAATTCGTGCAAGATACCCGACCCTTTACCGTTCTCCATCAGCATCGTTGTGTTTTCGAATTCCTCACAGTACAGCCGTATAGACTTGAATGGGAAAAAGTTTGAAAAAGACTTGTAGAGGCCTTCTACGAAAAATTTATGTTTCGGACTTTCTAGACCTAGCAAGTATAGAAGACCTTTCGTCATTATTACCTTGTACCCTTTGGATACTGATAACTGAAGCTTACCATCACATGTCTGGTCTAGATATACGCTTTGAAGTGATCTTGCATTTATATTATCACGAATATTCTTTGACATATATAACCCAGGTGCGAAGTGAATGTGGATTGGATCGGGGTCTGTTGCTACTTTATCTTTCGTGATGGTTATCGTTTGATGCTTCTCGAGGTTGAACCACCCTACGTATAACATTGCACTTTTTATCCCAATCTCTGTGCCTTCTTTTAACTCTATTGGTAACTTGGTTTCTCCAAGATGCTTGACTTTCAGATATGTTTCATACATTTATTATAAGAGAAATGAACTACGACAAGGTGCGGTATATACCAAAATTCGGGCAACCCAGTACACTCTTAGCTGCTAAGGAACTGTGGGAGCAAAGGATCGTTGTGGATCAACAAGGGAGCTTTTTCATCGCTAAGTTTCGCGATATTTTTTCATTTCCGTTTGTACCCATGGAAAATGATAGATGGCTCGATATCGACATGTACCCAGGACAGTTATCTTTTGCTACCTGGTTAGCTACGACTGGTTGCGGCATATCAACGCAACATCTACACCATAAGAACCCTATGATTGCGAGCATCTACCGCTTTCACGTCTATTTTCAGATACGTCTGATCTTGAAGCAACTTGAAATTCCTCTACCAAGTGAACTAAGCTTCAACCCGCGAGATAACAAATACAATTCAAGTGCGTTCAAGACGCTCTCTGCAGAGTTTGACATACCAGCTGACAAGTTCTTCTGGCGATACCCTGCTCGCATGCGGAGAATTGGCAAGAGTTGGGAATTCTACGTTCAAAATGATGTTGATGCTGGGTTAAGTAGAGCTGGTATACAACGCTTGTTGCAGAGTACGCGGATGTACGCACGAATGCTTTTAGAAAGTCAGGCGAGTGCACGTTCCGTTATAGCGGGTGACACTGGACGTGCCTTGGATGCTCAAAAGATCTTCATGACCGCAGTAGAGCAAGCGATCCGGAAAGACACCTCTTTAGCGGAAGAGATTGGTAAGTTCCAGAAAGCCTTAAGTTACGCTAGATCGGAACCTGATTTTGGCGTTGCCCTCGGTACATACCTAATACCCAGCGATTTAAAGCTTGGGAATCTCGACAACATCTCGGATTTTTCGACAAAGCTTACCGTTGCGACTCACATCGGTAAACTACCACCACCACCTAAACAACACTCTTTGGGAGCATTTCAGGGTCGCAGAATGGCTTCCTCCGATCCTCCAACATCTTCCGTTAAGCGAGCTCAAACATCTCCCGTTAAGCAAGTTCCAACGTCTTCCGCGGCTAAGCAGCATGAAGAAGAAAAGCAAGCTCTCATGTGGGTAGGTGTCGGTTTAATTGCGGTTCTTTTGTATTTCAAACCATAGCCAGTTGCCTATCAGACCAACCCCCAAAACTACGACTAGCCATGCATTGCTTGCTAGAGCTATGACACCTTTCTTCAGAAAGTTTAAGAGCCAGCTTACAACACTTCCAATGATCCCCGGCAATGCAGCTCCAAGTTTGCTTGCAAGTTTTCCGAGAAGGCGTCCAAGTGCTTCGAGCTGCTTCTTCACCCATTGCTGCACACCAGCTCTTCCAGAAGCAGCAGGAGGACTTCCTGGAGGAGCACCACCACCACCTGTGAGAGAGGTTGCTATCGTTGATATTACCAGCGAAAACGCTGTTAAGATTGAAACGATTGTGATGCCTTGCTCTCGAAAGAGGATGCGAAGTTTCTCCCCTAGTGTTCTATCCTTGTCGAGGACTTTGAATACCGTCTCTTTGATGCGCGACCACTGGCTAGACAACTCCTTGCGGTTACCACTGAGCACCTCTAGTCGATCTGCACGCTCCGCTTTCAAATTGGAGAGTCGTCGCTTAATCTCTTCTTGTATTTCAGGATTGCTTGTTTCACCTAGTTTACGTTCTTCTTTTGCTATTTATTTATTTATTTATTTATTTACGAATGTTTACCCAGGATAGCCTCTTCAGTTCCGTAAGGTACTGTTATCAATGAGGGTCCTGCGAAGGAGGTCCTAGTGCATTTAAAGCCCCCATTTGGGCTACGGAAGCTGTAATGACAGGAACCGCTCAACTAGACAACCACCCTAGACATCATTCCTACTCTCTTGCTGAGTGCTAAGCAGAGAGGATTGATTCACACTGTTATAGTCGCTGGCATGACTCGGTCGGGGATTGAACCCGCGACCTCCCGAACAGGAAGCGAGCACTCTACCACAAGGCTACCAGGCTACCAGTTTGATTATCGAGTTCGCCTAATTTTGCTAAGTTGTTCTCCAGCTCCCCACGTATTCGTTTTAGTGCATCGTCTAAGCCTCTAAGTTCACGCAAATTAAATTCAATCCCATGCTCGCTTAAGAACTCCTCTACCTCTAATGTTTTTGGGGTGCCTTGCTCGAGCATTTCACCCAATACCTCCCTCGCATTTGAGATTTTGTCGAGGACTTGACTGTCATCCAAGCTATCCATTTCAATATTTTCTAGTTGTTTCGCTAGTTTACGTCTTCCCTTATGCATCCAGTCTGGTGTACTATCAACACCTGTCAGTCTTTTTATAGCATCCTCACCACCTAGGGTTTTCAAAATACTTTCTTTAACGTAAAATCCTCCCCTTTTTTTCGTTAATTTATGCCATTCATCATTTTTATAAAATTCAACTTTTACAACACCTGGTGTTTTCGTTTCTGAAGTTACTCAAAACCGATCCAAAGCCAAATTGGGATCTCCTTCTATACCGAGAAACTTGTATAACTCTTCTATTGTCTGTCTTTTAATTTCTATTCCCTGCTGAATTGATGTGCTTGGTATTTCAGAAGAATCGCCTGTGTCAGATATAAGCGGTGTAGTGTCAGATATAAGCGGTGTAGTGTCAGATGTAAACGATGTATCTTCTACATCGTCAAAGTTACCGTAAGGTGTTTCAAATGAGTTAAAGGCCATTTCTCTTATAATAAACATGTATGGTATTGCAAACCCTCATAAGGAATATATGACTCGCTTTGCCTTCAACGCACCGCGTCAGCATGTCAAGATCTCGAATACACCAAGTACCATTGACCAGACTCTATATCTAGATGTGAGGCTGCCGAATCTAGGTGCTAATGATGTCATTCTACCAGAATCGCTCAAGCTTACGTTTGATATCAAACTCAACTCCACCGATACAGGACGCTACATCGTCAACAACTTGGGAAAGGCTTTGATCGAACAGTTGACTATCAGTTACGAAGGAAACATCATCCAAGACATTCAAAATGCGGATGTGATGGAAATTTACAAGGACAGATGGCTACCTGAGGAAATGCAAGTGGAACGTATCCAACAGGGAATAGATCCGGAGGGTAATGTGAACAAGCTCAGAGTCACACCGGGTGCAACGAGTACTTCAACGAGTAATTCCGCCCTGGCAGCTGTCTATGGTAACCGTTTTGCCATTCCTCTATGGGAATTTTTTGAACTCGTCAAGCATCTCCCCTATGTACAGCTTCGCGATCGTTTAAGCTTCAAAATTAAATTCGCAGAGTATGGAAAGGTCATCAAAGATGCAGGATCAGGATCAGGTGCTTCGAAGAAAGATCCTGACGGCACCTACACTATCTCCAACATTGCTCTAGAATTCGACAAGGTAGAAGATTCTGACTTCAAACTAAAGGTCTACAATGAACTTGCCAATAGACGACTACCCTACACGCGTGTTTTACGACATAGAATAATCCCTTTGGACAAGAAAGATACCGCCTGGAATATACAGGTAAACGTGCCCAGCAAGAGTTTAAAGGCTCTTGTTCTATTCTTTCTTGATCCAGACAAACGAAAAGCATACGCTATGGATAACACCCATTACTACAACCCGAAAATCAGCAAGGTAGACATTACCATCGAAGGAGAGCCTAATCAACTCTATACACAGGGCTTACTTCCAGAAGAAATGTATGCCCCGGCACGGAAGTATTTCACTTCCAATGAACTGCTGCCAGCCATTAGTCCTTCTAAATTCTTTGATTCTAATTACTGTCTTTTTATCGACTTTCGAAGTGTTGCTGACAATACTCTACATGGTGCGGGGAGGCGCCTCAAAAACACTTCAGATGGTGTCACACTGCAGATCACCAAAAAAGCTGATGGTGCGGGAGCCATCCAATGTTACCTCTTTGTGCTACAAGATGGACAGGTTAACTTCATGAATGAGCGCTTCCACAGTGTCGGCTACTAAAATAAATGAACCTTATTAAAGATCCTTGTACCACCATTTTTTCAGGACCGACAGGCTGTGGCAAGACGGAACTGGCTCTACGCTTACTACAGAACCACTTCAAGCACCACTTTGACTACATCGTCATTCTCTGTCCTTCCCTCCGATGGAATACAACCTATAAAGACTGTACGATTCTCTGGGAAGATGATGATGTTTTCCTGATCGAACCTACACCACAACAGGACTTACTATATTGGATTGAGATATTCACCAAGCAATTGGCAGGGCAGGAAACCTTATTCATCATCGATGATTCCATAGCTGATGAGAAACTCGATAAGAAGAGGACTCCACTTCTCAATCTAAGTACCACAGGACGTCATCAAAAACATAGTCTATGGCTTCTCACCCAAGTCTACACAGCTCTTCCAAAAACTATCAGACGGCAAGCAAAGATGCTATTCGTTTGGTATCCTAAAGAGAAGAGTGATGTTAAGCTTATCGATGATGAAACCAATGTCATCAAAAACGACTGGAGTGACATCTTGCAAGAATTGGATGCTTCAGAACACGCATATCTTTACATACGATGTAGGTTCCCAAGGAGTTACAAGGTTGTTCTTCAATAAGTATACAAACTTATTGAAAATAGCCAGTTAGAAATTTCTTATCTTCCTCATCATAGTACCAATCCCACACCCTATCCGGATGCATGGTAACCTCCACCAACTCGTAATAGAGATCTTTTCCGAATCGACGCTTGTGATGATAGCGAAAGAGCTCCTCGTGAATAGCGTCATAACCTAACCAACGTCGACAGAGTGCAACAATCATAAAGTGACCATTTAAAGCTGCTAAATATATCATCTGGTTAAAATCCACCTCACCGCACTCCTTTAGCAGTTTAACTATCTCAATCTGACCAAACAAAGCTGCTGCTAGCATTGCCCTTTCAAAATCATCCTCGGCCCACTCCTTATATAATTTGACGATCTCAATGTGACCATTCTCAGCTGCTAACCATATTGCTAGGTGAAAACCCGTCGCACCCCACTCCTTACATAGTTTAACTATCTCGATGTGACCCTTGCAAGTTGCATTTTCCATTGCCTGGTTAAAATCCGTCGCACCCCACTCTTTACATAGTTTAACGATCTCGATGTGACCATTCTCAGCTGCTCTACATAGAGCCTCATCAAAATCTGTCGCACCCCACTCCTTGCATAGTTTAACTATCTCGATGTGACCTTTGAAAGCTGCATTTTCCATTGGTAGGTCAAAACCCGTCGCACCCCACTCCTTACATAGTTTAACTATCTCGATGTGACCCTTGTAAGCTGCCGTTATCATTGCCCCATCAAAATAGGTTGCACCCCATTCCTTACAGAGTTCAACAATTTCGATGTCACCATTGGAAGCTGCTCTCCACATTGCCCAGTCAAAATCAGTCGCACCCCACTCCTTGCAGAGTTTAACTAGCTCGATGTGACCCTTGAGAGCTGCTGCAGCCATTGCCTCATCAAACGCCGTCGCACCCCACTCCTTTAACACCTTGACCTTCTCGATGTCACCATTTCTAGCTGCTAGTTCCATTGCCTTATTAAAATCACTCACATTATGTGACTGTCCATATCCTAGTCTCTCCTTAGTCTTGTTATATAAAGAAGTAACAACCTTTCTGAAATAACTCAACATCCTTTATTATATAGACTTTTTCAACTTGGAAATTTTTTACGAGTGGACAGAACTGACGCATGAGTCAGGGGATTTCCCTGACTCATTCAATATGTATGTTAGCAGTATTCAACAATAGTGCTGATGTCAGCAGTTTTCGACGGTTTTCGACGATAGTGCTGATGTCAACAGTTTTCGTTGGTTTTCGACGAAAGTGCTGACGTCAACACTTTTCGACGGTTTTCGACGATAGTGCTGATGTCAACAGTTTTCGACGCATGCGCAGAAGGGGTTTGATTGATGGGGTCATCGGTTGCGCCAAAATCGTGTGTTTCGTGTGTGTGACTGCTGCTGACTGATAGATATAGGTGGTGCTGATTGATAGATATAGGCGGATTGTAGCGCAATGTGTGTGCGCGTGTGTGTGCGTGTGCGCGTGCGCGTTTTTGCGCTGGAACTCTCAATATACTATCTCTGGCCAAATTTGGACCAAATTTCGAAAGTTCTTCAAATTTCATGAAATTTTGCATGGATTACATTTGAAAGGTGCTGATTTCAAATTTGACAGTCATTTTGTCAGAATTGACTAAAATTGGACAATTTGGGCCAAATTTGGACCAAATTTCGAAAGTTCTTCAAATTTCATGAAATTTTGCATGGATTTCATTTGAAAGGTGCTGATTTCAATTCTGGCAATCATTTTGTCAGATTTGACTAAAATTGGACAATTTGGGCCAAATTTGGACCAAATTTCGAAAGTTCTTCAAATTTCATGAAATTTTGCATGGATTACAATTGAAAGGTGCTGATTTCAAATTTGACAGTCATTTTGTCAGAATTGACTAAAATTGGACAATTGGGGCCAAATTTGGACCAAATTTGGAAAGTTCTTCAAATTTCATGAAATTTTGCATGGATTACAATTGAAAGGTGCTGATTTCAATTCTGACAATCATTTTGTCAGATTTGACTAAAATTGGACAATTTGGGCCAAATTTGGACCAAATTTCGAAAGTTCTTCAAATTTCATGAAATTTTGCATGGATTACAATTGAAAGGTGCTGATTTCAAATTTGACAGTCATTTTGTCAGAATTGACTAAAATTGGACAATTGGGGCCAAATTTGGACCAAATTTGGAAAGTTCTTCAAATTTCATGAAATTTTGCATGGATTACAATTGAAAGGTGCTGATTTCAATTCTGACAATCATTTTGTCAGATTTGACTAACATTGGACAATTTGGGCCAAATTTGGACCAAATTTCGAAAGTTCTTCAAATTTAATGAAATTTTGCATGGATTACAACTGAAAGGTGCTGATTTCAAATTTGACAGTCATTTTGTCAGAATTGACTAATTTCGAAAGTTCTTCAAATTTCATGAAATTTTGCATGTATTACAATTGAAAGGTGCTGATTTCAAATTTGACAGTCATTTTCTAAAATTGGACAATTTGGGCCAAATTTGGACCAAATTTTGAAAAATCTTCAATTTTCATGAATAAACATCATAGTGAATTGCAAAGCTGTCAAGATTAAGTTAAATAAATTAAAGAAGGGAGTAATTTGATGAATTCCAGACTGCATCAAATTATTAGTCTGTGTATAAGTCATTCAGATATCTTGAAAATTAGCCTAAAGCAATTTTCTCAAGGGGTGATGCGGAAATTGTTCAAGCATAATGGCTTCTAGTTTCTTTTAAGATTGAGTTTAACAACAGTTGTTTACCTGTTTGCTTAGACAGTGACATCCGACAGGCCCACCATGGTTGGGCCTGAGGGGAAGAAAAATTTTTGAAACAAGGGACAGCCAGATCGCCGAAAAATGCACTTCCCAGGAGATTTCTTTACGATATCGTACGTGGATAAAACAAGAATAATTGTTGGCAACATTATTTTAGAGGAAAAATTTAAATAATGCAGCCAAGTGGGGGACGTTCCAACTCGTGAACCCCAAACGCGAGGACTGAGCTTCACAGTATATAGCTTGAATCTCTCAGTCTTAACTCCCTTGACTGCATGGCCGAAATGTTTATTAGTAAAATTTCTTTGATTATATCCTGTGCGTTCATAACACGTTCATAACGTGGCGAATAAAATGTAGCAATAAAAAAAACGAAGAAAAGAACGAAGAAAAAAAAAACATTGAAAAAAGAAATTGTTATGGAATGTGAAAGATCATTTGTTAGAGATCACAAGTGCAGCTGGTTACACAATAAAGTGTCCTTTCGTCTTCGCTAGCATTTTTACCCCGGTGTGAACGCATCAACCACTTCTTTAGTGGGAATATCCCATCTACAAGTAGATAATATGGTAAGGTTTGCTCATGTTTTTGCTCAATTGGGCCATGTAGGAAATCATCTTCAAACATTTTTCCTTTTCTGAATTTGCCAGAACAACACTGCCGTTGTTGAAACCGTACTGCCCTAAGTCAAAAAGCGTGAAGCAACAGTTCGCATCGCAAACTGCTGCCAGGAGAATACTAAAGAACCTTTTATAGTTGTAATAAAACCATGGTTTCTTCTTAGCAACAGCACTAAGAAGACATCTTCTTCTGGGATACTTTCCATATTTCCATATTGAGTTTCTTGATACACACTGTATGTTATTGCATTTATTTTCTATAAAAAGCTCGTTTTTTTCATCTTCGTTTTTCTTCTTCCATTTTCATTATTCTTCCAAATTTTTTATTTCATGAAAAAGTGTTTTTTAAGCTTGACATAGCGCAAGAAAAATTTTTGAAATATCTCATAATTTTCAAATTTTCCAAGCATTTATAAAAACTGTGCAAGTTCATTTGAAACAACATGAAATAATAGTGAATATTGCGAAATAAGAAATCATTCTCAAAACTTATTTCACCTTATTTCACAATGGAAACCAAGCTTAAAAGCATAAAAAACGAAGGAAAAACCATTGAAAAAGAAAAACTTATTACGTTATTACCGAATGAGAAAGGAATGTGAAAGATCAAAATGTTAGAAATCACACGTGGTATATTGCAACGAGAAGCGTATTTTGAGATAAGAAAAAGCGCCGAAAATAAATTCATACATTCAAATTTATGGTAACCTATCACGTATTATGTGTAACAAAAGTACGTACGTTTTTCTGGTAGCAAAAAAACCCTGAAAAAAACGCTGGCGGTCACTGATATGTTCTGCAAAAAATTTATTCAGTTGTTTATGGGGAAATATTAGTCGCATTTAGGTCTTATAATTTTTACTTATGTCCATATAGCAACATCTCAGTCACTTCAAATTTTTGAGAGAAACCTTATCATTTGATGTTCATACATCTTTCATTTCATAATAAGTTCAAAATAAGTTTATGAGTATTACATTTTTCTTATCAATGCACACAATAATTGATAAAAGTTTTGCAACTTTGGGGAAATATATAGCTAGTTGCATTTTTGCGAATCTCATTTCATCTCAAAAATATGTATCTTCTTTCTTCCAAAAACTTTTGCAAATCTAAAAGGGTTTCTTCGCTGATATGCATAGCACGGTGTTTTAGTTTCATGTAAACACAGACATGGAATTATAATAATAATAATAATAACATTACATTTGGCTAATTCTACTGAAATAGCGAAAGACTAGTGTATGTGCACGATCATAAATTAAACATTAGAAAAGTAACATTTGCTAATAAACATATACTTCAGAAACAAGAACAAGAAGGTTGAGAAGACAAGGGTCAAAAATGAAAAATGAAGACAGGCGTATGACGTAAACTTGAACGATGTTGAGAATTCTTGTCATAACTATTGTGGTCGCCCTTTCGATGTATACGGAGACAAATTAGCCCTTAGCGTGAGAGATACATAAAGTACATAAAATATATGAAGAACAGAAAAAAAAAAAAAATCATATGGTCACTATAACCAGAGTCGTTAAGCAGAACCGCACTAAATATATTGGAATTAAAAAAAAACCCGCTAGGTTTGGACATCACAAAAACAAAGCCAGTTTTAAAGTATTTCTTGCTTCGCAGAAATCCAATGATTAAAAGTAAGGTTTATTTGGCCATTCGTCTGTCCCAAAATCTGATAACATTGTTTTTAAATAAATTCATGTATCTTAAAGATACTACAAGAAGAAATAAAACCATTGAGAGAAGATTGACTTATTACGGTAGCAGCGTAAGCGAATACCGTATTAAAACACCCTTGGACTACTACTACTACTCCTCCTCCGGCCGAAATGGCAATTAGTCTACGATTTAGAGTCTGCGAGACTCTACTTATAACGCCATATACATTCTAGCGAAGGAACGCAGTCAGCGAATTTTTTAATGTTTTGCATATCAAACATTTAAAAATAGGTTTTCTATGATATCTTCTAACTCAACTCATGGAGGAATGAATATTAATCAAATAGGTCTACATAAAAATGAGACTTATAGTTACTTATGCTAACTGAAAATACTTTGATACTTGAAATTTGGTATATGTTGTTTGAGAGAATGTAGCTGGATTTCCTGGCTACATAAGTTCTTGTTACTTTCTACGTTTGCTAGCTATCTGTTCTGTCTTTGAACATCAAAGTTTTCAAAAATCGAGTTAAAAAAAAGGAAGTTATCTCTTCGAATTCATTTTCGGTTTCAAGAAATTATAATTCAAAACATACTACGATGGCCCTGAGGGGTCATAAGCTCCCTCCCATAAATCGAACAGAGCTTCTCAAAAATTGAACAGAGCTTCTCAAAAACAGGAACGGAGCTTCTCGGAAACAGAACAGAGCTTCTCGAAAACAAATTAGCGGAGCAGTAACAAAATGAGCGGAGCTTGTTCAAAATGAGCCGAAAAAGCATGGATCAGAACCTGACAGCACATTGTTATAAGTTTTTATCCGAGGCAGAGCAAGCAACTAGAACTTATATTGGTATTATGCTTTATCTGGCTTTCTAAGGAGTCTTGATTTGACAAAATGGCTGCTGAGTAGTTTTATATCTCTTTTTACCACCACTGATTTCTTTGTTTGATCAGTTGACTTGTAAGTCTCGTATGATATAGCTACAGGAAAGGCTAAGTAACTTGCAACACTGTGCACTGTAACAGTGTAAGGGATGATAAATCTTGTCTGGTAAGTTGCTTTGACATCAATCTGTAAAATTGATAACAGCTAAGAACATAATAGCTATTAGCTGTTTTTGTTTTTTAAATTATTATAACAATTATAATTGAGTCTTCATCTTTTTATTAGCATTTTAAGTTTTAACTGGCTAAACAGTTGGGGTTGTATGTTTGACACTCTCTCTCTTCGCCGTTAAAAAAGTTGCAAGTACACCCCCAGTACAAGATGTATATAATCCCAAAAATCTCATGCTTCAAAACATTACATATCTTTTATTCAATAATGTTTGTAATAATGGGAGTTTGTTTTATGGGGTGTAGTTTTTGCATTGAGTGATTATATGATAGACACTGCAGTTGTATTTGCATTGAATATTCGCATTTATTTGTTTCTAACAAAAAAATGGATAATATATTAGAAAATGCATTAGATAAATATTTCTCTAACCAACAATCCACTTCAAAGCCAGTGTGATAATTCAACCAATAAAGAAAATCAACCAGCAAAGGAAAGAACCGCTAAAGTGGTTTTTTTTCAAGAATTAGATCAAAATCCAAAGGAAAACAGAAAGCAAGCAAGTCATCTGGTAAAACAAGAAAAGTGGAAGTGAAATGGCAACGGTTTCATAAAGAAGAAAACTCTTTTAATTTTGTGAAAGTAAACAATGGCGGTGGTTCAAGATTTGTTGAAGTGAGTGGGGATGATAGTTTAAATGAAGTAAAGAGAAAAACAGTGGAGCTTTACTTTGATGAAGACAACATGAGTCCTCATTCACAACTATCTTTACTTTGGCAAATAGTAGTGGCGTAGACCTTGATCTCAGTGAAAAACTTTCAACTTATTTGTCTCGGAAAGGACTATTGGTTTCAAAAACATATTTTATCTTGAAAAGTGAGACATTTGATGACAATGATGAAGACAGCGATTTTCCAGTTGCATTTCCAAAAATTGTCTCTCCTACGATGGCCCTGAGGGGTCATAAGCTCCCTCCCATAAATCGAACGGAGCTTCTCAAAAATTGAACAGAGCTTCTCAAAAATTGAACAAAGTTTCTCAAAAAGTGAACAAAGCTTCTCAAAAAGTGAACGAAGCTTCTTAATAAAAAAATGAACAGAGCTTCTCAAAAACAGGAACGGAGCTTCTCGGAAAAACAGAACGGAGCTTCTCGAAAAAAAATTAGCGGAGCAGTAAAAAAATGAGTGGAGCTTGTTCAAAATGAGCGTAAAAAAGCATGGAACAGTAAGCTATCAAGCTGATCAGAACCTGGCAGCACATTGTTATAAGTTTTTATCCAAGGCAGAGCAAGCAACTAGAACTTATATTGGTATTATGCTTTATCTGGCTTTCTAAGGAGTCTTGATTTGACAAGATGGCTGCTGAGTAGTTTTATATCTCTATACCACCACTGATTTCTTTGTTTGATCAGTTGATTTTGTAAGTCTCGTATGATATATATATAGGAAAGGCTTAGTAACTTGTAACACTGTACACTGTAACAGTGTAAGGGATGATAAATCTTGTCTGGTAAGTTGCTTTGACATAATAGCTATTAGCTGTTTTTGTTTTTTAAATTATTATAACAATTATAATTGAATTGAGTATTAGTATTTGAAGTTTTAACTGGCTAAACAGTTGGGGTTGTATGTTTGTCTTCGCCATCAAACAAGTTGCAAGTACACCCCCAGTACAAGATGTAACCCCAAAAATCTCATGCTTCAAAACATTACATATCTTTCATTCAATAATGTTTGTAATAGTGGGAGTTTGTTTTATTGGGTGTAGTTTCTGCATTGTTTGATGATACAACATATATACACTGCAGTTGTATTTGCATTGAATATTTGCATTTATTTGTTTCAAGCAAAAAAATGGATAATATATTAAAAAATGCATTAGATAAATATTTCTCTAACCAACAATCCACTTCAAGCCAGTGTGATAATTCAACCAATAATGAAGATAAAGAAAATCAACCAGCAAAGGAAAGAAAAACGGAGAACCGCTTAAGTGGTTTACTTTCAAGAATTAGATCAAAATCCAAAGGAAAACAGAAAGCAAGCAAGTCATCTGGTAAAACAAGAAAAGTGGAAGTGAAATGGCAACGGTTTCATAAAGAAGAAAACTCTTTTAATTTTGTGAAAGTAAACAATGGCGGTGGTTCAAGATTTGTTGAAGTGAGTGGGGATGATAGTTTAAATGAAGTACAGAGAAAAGCAGTGGAGCTTTACTTTGATGAAGACAACAAGAATCTCTTTGGGGAGTCCTCATTCACAACTATCTTTACTTTGGCAAATAGTGGTGGTGTAGACCTTGATCTCAGTGAAAAACTTTCAACTTATTTGTCTCGGAAAGGACTATTGGTTTCAAAAACATATTTTATCTTGAAAAGTGAGACATTTGATGACAATGATGATGACAGCGATTTGCCAGTTGTATTTCCAAGAAAAAGAAAAATCTGTAGTGTGTGTGATAAAACACTAGATGTAAACGAAAGTGAATGCTTAACTTGCTTACAAAATGCTGAATATGAATCAAGTTTAATGTTAGATTCAGCACTTTTTGCATCTCTTCCTATGCCCGAGTTACCATCACAAGATGCACTGGAACCTTTATTACCCACTCCGCTATCTGAAAATATATTAGCACTTGATGAATCCAGTGTCAATGATTGTTATGTCACTGATGATACTATCTTGAGTTTGCCAGTGCTAAGAAGTCATAGATGTAGTTATTTTGTGGATCACCCTCCAAATTCAATTGTTTTGGATGTTAAGAGAAGTCGAGTGAAAGATGATTTGATTGGACATTTCAAAGACGATAAGGTATATAATATTGTAAATGTTTATGTTCAAATCAATGCAAATATATGGATGCAGGTGAAGCAATAACAGAAGAATTTGAGAGAACAGACATTTTAAAGCAGTTGGATGTTCTGTTAACTAAAGCTACCAATATCCAGCACTGCTCTATAATGTTTTTCTTCCCTCTTGTTTCCTTTGTGAAATAATGTTACATTGAATGCTGAATGCATTAATACTAGTATAAAAGATTGTGATATTAATATATTATATTTGACTAGATTGTTTTACGATTTGTTATTTTGAATTACTTTCAGGTTAACATAAATGATGACATAACTTTCCGTTTTGTTGATCAAAAAGGACAAACTGAAGCAGGCCGTGGTTCAGGAGTGGAAAGAGATGTTTACTCATCATTTTGGTCAGAAGTGATGGAAAGCTTATTTGTAGGTGAAAAAGAAAGAGTGCCAATTGTGCGACATGATTTATATATTCCAGAATGGGAAGCTGTAGGAAAAATCCTTTTGAAGGGCTATAAAGATTGTGGCTATTTTCCAACTTTGATTTCAAAATCGGTCTTATGATTTTGTTCTTTTTGGTAGTGCCTCTGATGATGACTTACTTTCTTCATTTATGAATTATCTTTCTGATGATGAGAAAAAACTTGTTTCTGATGCTTTGGAAACCAAAGATGAGTCGATTCTACAATCTGATGAATTTTTTGAGTTCCTCGAGCAATTTAAATGCCGAACAATGGTCACCAGTACAAATATTAACACTACAATCATAGAGCTTGCTGGGCAAGAACTTATCCAAAAGCCACATTTAATGGCTTCTTGTTGGATGAAATATATTGGTCATGTTAATGTGTTTCAACACTTCAATCAAATCTCACTTGATAAATTATATGGCGACCTTGAACCAAGCTCAAAGAAAATTATTGGACTGATTGAAGCAACCCCTATTGATGACAGTGAACGGGAGTGTTTAGGATATCTTAAAAGGTTCATCCGAGGGCTGAACTCTAATCTTCAGAAAAATTTTCTAAGATTTACAACTGGTTCAGACGTACTTATCACCGAAGAAATTTCTGTTATATTTGTTAAACAGTCATCTTTTGAAAGACGACCAATAGCACATACTTGTGCTCCATCCTTGGAACTATCATCATCATACACAAATTTCTGCGAACTGAGAGAGGAGTTCTCTAACATATTAAAGCAATCTTCATGGGAAATGAATATTGTATAAGATATTCGAAACTTTTTTATCTTCTGTTATGTTGATTTTTAGTTTTGTTGGCATTTCATATATCATGCATAGTTAACTTTCAAGAATTTGTCTATTTCGCCTTATAAATATAGTTGGGCACTTGAAATAAATAACATTATGACTAATTTCTGATGCTGTTAGAATTTTGTTTTGTTTTTGCATGTTCTTTCTTATTTTTTTTGTGATCTGTTTTTTATTATGATCTTTTTTCTTTTTGTTATGGCTAAAAAAGTTATGGCACCATAATTTTTTTATTTACTACCATAGTATTAAGTTATGTTTTTTTAAAAAAAAACTGTTGTATTGCTTTCACTGTGATAGCCCAGAAATATTTTTATCCACATCACAGATAATATTTGTCTTCCACTTTTCTTCTTTTTTTTCCCCATTGATTACACAACAACATTTTTTTTTCAAAAAAATCTTATGTTCTTATTACTTAAGATTTATTTTTTGATTTACTTCAAAACTATACATTTTGTACATTTTAACGGTTATGAAAAGACATTCTCTTAATTTGTATTCAACTTCGGTTATTTTTGCCTTCGTCCAGTTTAGATAACGTGTCTTCTTCCCTCAAAAGCTGATAAAAGTTAAGGTCGAAAAGACAAAACAAACGGATTTCGGACACATCTCCATAGCGTACCGTATACTTATTTGAAGCCTCAGATGATTTTGATGAGAAAATTGAAAAAAATCGTCATGAATTTCTTTTCACCACTAAGCAAGTTTTTCCAATTTTTTTGCCTCTTACATAAAATGTTATCGTTTAAGGTTATGAAAAATCTTTAACTCTTTGTCTTAAGCAAATATACAATTCTGTTGCCTCCTGTACATTGTTTGGAGGATTAACCAAAGTGTCATCTGATTCAATTACACTTCTAGCAAACTCATTGAATTCTTCCGAAACATCCGTCAATTGGGTAGTTACAGCTGGGTAAAAGTCATGTATCTTCATTAATTACTGTCTTAAAATCATCTTTATCGTACAAATGGGGCAGAAAATACAGTGTGTTTGGTCGCCCTCAAGGACCATTATAGCGACTTGGGGAAATAATATGCGAATTCCAATCTTCGGCGATACTTTGAAGCTCAGTTCTCAAAAGATTCATGTAACAGAAACGGATGCAATCCACCATTACTGGGTCATCAATGGAAAATAATTCTAAGTCGACCATATCTTGAAATAGTTGTCGCCACCAACCAATCTTGAAATAGTTGTCGCCACCAACCAATCTTGAAATAGTTGTCGCCACCAACCAATCCGATCGCGTTGTAAAATTGACCAAAACGCTTGAATACGTTGATTCATTGGCGAGGATATAATACTAAATGAATCTAAATTTGGAGCCATCTAGCGTTCGCAAATAAATATGAATCGGTTGAACTAGACAATATTCAGTGCCATCATCTTTGATTTGAAGAGGCAAGCCACACTGTTTTACAGTGTCTAAGTAAAATTTTGCTACAACCTCCGGGTCCTTGTTTGATGTATATCCATTTTCAAAATATCTTGATATACAATCATCAAGAGACATGCCTCCTCCGAGGACTTAGCCAACTGTTGCGTCTATGATAAACCCCTACGGTTTACTTTAGAAGCTTAGCTCAGTTTTTGAGAAGCTCTTTACATTTTTCTTTTGAGAAACTCTGTTCATTTTTCTAGAAGCTCTGTTCATTTTTTAAGAAATACTGTTCATTGTTGTTGAGAACTCTGTTCAATTTTTGAGAAGCTCTGTTCAAATTACGGGGGAGCTTATGACCCCTCAAGGCCATCGTAACATACATTTTTTTTAGAAGAAACGCGTTTTTTATACATAAGCTCTTACAAAAAAAACGTACGTTATAAACAGCTCATGCATGTATAATTCTTTTGTCTTCTAATAAATTAAATTGCTGGTGTGTTACGATTAGACCCTATTTACACGAGTTAGTAATTTTAAACATTATTATCGTTTATGCCTGTTTTCCACCAGTAAGATATCTCAAGAAACAACGTTTACAGAACTTTTAAAAACTTTTAAAAACTTTACTTTAAGTAAAATTCGAAAGTATTCTTGTGGCAAGTACTTTTGCTACTACCGTTTGGCGCCATCCGGCTCTTGTTTATCATTTAACACAGAAAGTTCATTCATTTTATTTTACGTCACTTTTTTTCACGAACATTACGTGAACATTATGGACATAACTCACGTGTGTCAGAAACTTTTGTTCGTAAGATAAACCCAACGTAAGATCGGTTCCCACCGGGTGATGGATTTTTGGCGACAGGAATTGGCACTATTGTCACGACAATTTTCGGGCGATATTTTCTGAGTGCCGATAAATTCATGAATCGCCTTGACAAAGATTAGCGCCAACCCGTTCTCACTAAAAATGATTTTATTATCAAATTAAAATGCTTTCATATAAACAAACGATGCCATGCATGGAGACTTTTTTCAGCCGACTGCGTCGTTTTGAAAGTAATTTCTTTAAATAATTCCATAGCTATTCGGCTGTTTTTCCATTTTCAGGTTAAAACTCCCTGGTAGTTTCTCTCCACGCCCTTTGTTTTATATCTTCTTTTTTATATTCTCTGTCCTGCTTATTATACAAGCAAGGATAAGTTTTAACAACTTCTGACAGCCTTTTGTGGATTTTGAAAGGCGCCATCTTCAATTACAAATCTCTGTTCAAAATTCCGAGCAGTTTTACAACGCTATTCAAATGCCATTCGAATGCTATGAATTCTTTTCCTCCAAAATTTCATTTATTCTAAACTATCACCAGAATTTGGCGATAGAAAATTGTCGCATTTTGATTTTGATTTCATAAAACGATAATTTTCTATCGCCACAAAAATTGGCGATAATTTATTATCGCCTTATATCGGCGATAATTTTCTGTAGCCTGAGCATTCATACCAAAACCTCGTTATCGCCATTTCGTCGACAAACTTTGATTTATCGTCAATTTGGCGATAAAATTCGTTTTTATCGCCCGGTGGGAACCAAGCTGTAAGGCAACGTGAACGAAAAGAAGAAAGAATGACGTCAACGCGTTAGAAATGTATGTCGAATTGTAATTCGAACTAAGATTTCATACAGGAAAAACAAAAATAATAAACTGTAATGGAAAGGAAATATCTGCCGATAGAATTTTCGAATTATTTAACACTATACGTACACGTGAACAAAACGACATGATAATTCTTGTTGTCTCTTTGATTCAACGAGATATCGATGAACTAGAAACTTCCTTATTGTATTTGATATAACTAAGGGATAGCTGGTGTTGATTGCTAGTACGACACACTTCAGTTCTCAAAATATATTCATCTAAACAATTTGTTGTAAACTGATCAGTATTGTTGGTGGTGATAAATTTATTATGCAGTATATTTGAAATCTGCAAATGTTTGAATACCTCTTGATGTTACTTAAGCCGTCGAGCATGGTCAATTTGAGATGCTTATCTGTAAGAAATGTATTGTCTGACAACAAGTGTTCCTTAATCTTATCAAGAACTACCTGTGGAAGCCTAAAAAGGTCAAACCGAAAAACAATTAAAAAAAGAAAACGAAAAAAGTAAATTTTAAAACCAAAAGAAAACTAACCAGAAGGCGCAAAACGGCAGCAGCGAAGGACAAACGAATTATACATGCGTGACTTGTGCAAAGTATGTTTTCTTACAAGAATTTTTTTTTAAGAGTTTATGTAGAAAAAAAATTAGAAGACGCCACGCTTCCTCGAAAAATAATGATTTTAATCATCACATCACGAAAGCAAAAATGAAAATTCCAATTTCTTTAATTTAAACAAAGTATACCAATAAATACAAATTTTAAGACGGATAATCAAGTTATAGCTTATTTTTGGAAGAAATTAGAATATCAAAAACTAAATACAGATCAAACGGCAAAATGGACATCAAAACACTTTAAGTGATTGGAAATAACTGCTAAACATATACAACCACCAACATGCCAGCGTGAGATAGTATTTGCTACCTTTTCTTCCTCAATACATTCCCTTCTCCACCAAAAGCAATGAAATCATCTTCTTCATTAATCTAAGGAGAGTTTGGACGAATTAATCTCCAGTGGCAACTACAATACAAGTTGCAGAAAAGTGAACATTCTTACTTTATCATTAATCGGTTTCAAAATTTTTCGTTTAAATTCAATCGTTCCAATACGATACTTTAAATCTGGTATACCACTGGAATAAAAGAAATAAACATAGCACACTTCGTTAGCGTTTTGTTCTGTCTTAGGTTAGTTTGAGAATTCTAGAGATAGTATGATAAGTTGTTCTGATATTCACTTCAAAGCTCCAATGACCGTGTAACGTTTCGTTATTGAAAGGCTTGTCTGTGTTTTACCTTTTAATGATAGAAACTTTGACTGGAGTTCCTCCATCTGGGTTATCTTTCAGCTTTTTCTTCTTGCCATCCAATCTTGCACCAGTTCCAGGAAATAACTGAAACATATTCACAGATGGCAGTAGTAATTGTAGTATGCAAGTGTATCGGAAAGTTGGTGATAAATAGACTTTTCCCGAATTTCTGCTATAACCCTGAGTTGTGAATTGTTCCCATTTCGATTCACATTCCAATAATTTGAAGCGGTCAGAATATTCACAAGCGAGTTAGACACGACAACTACAATGAACCACAATGCAGGTGTTTAACTAGAAATTTGGTTAATATGGAAAAGGTCAATTCCTATAGATATAACAAATGTGATGATCATGAGGAATACTCTTACTTGTTTTTTTCCAGTATTTAGATATTCCTCAGGAATGTTTTCCATCGATGGCTAAGGTAAAGAAAATACAACATCAAAACCTTATTATACGACCACTAGTCTCAAGTCCTTCAAATGATTTTTCCTCATCATTCAAAATAAATTTCAACGCACTTCTTCATCACTTTCGGTATCTTTTTTAGTCTTACGTTCTGGCTCAACGTAACCAACAGGCCTAGCGAAATCAACCTAGAAAAAAAATGTAAAAAAAAGAAAAAAAAAAAGATGAAAAGATGAAAGAAATGATTAATCCTTCAGAATGACGAAAGCTCCGTTGAAATGTTTGCTTCAGTAAGTTGAATCCAGACATAAAATTAACAAGAAGCACATTGCAAAGTATCCGGTACAACATATTTTAGGAGTTTTGATACTGACGCTTCGATCTTAAGTTAATCATGTATGACATGTGAAGCACCGCAGCGTGCGATTTTGAAGAATCCGCACGGCTTTATCGAGCTATTCATCTGTTTATAGTATTTCGGACAGAAATATTGACGAAGTTACCTGCATATCGCATTCGATGATTGATACTGCATCAGCTGGTTGCGTCTGTAAAACTAACATTTCGTAGATCTGTGCAAAATCGTCGAAAATAAAAGTTAAATCTATCTATTGCACGATTGTAGGACAACTGGTCATGTTTGTTGGAGCAATGATCGTCTGAGTTTGAGTCAAATTTATTGCAAAAGGGAGATAGAAAGTAGTTTGTAGCTGTTACAGCTGAAGTATACAAAACTTACTTTATCGTTATATTTGATTGCTAGGATATCCCCTTTAGTCAAACACGCGAAAGAACGCAACACATTTTCTAAACTGAGTATGCAAGAGTTAACGAAAATCCGTAGGTACATGTATACGACAGTTACTTTAGCCTTTGATGAATTGCTTAAAATTTGAAATGAATAAGAACGTTTTTCGAGAACGATTAATTTATAACAAAAAATTATGGTGAAGTTGTAATTCAGGACAAAAGATACACAGCTTTCTGATCTGTGATATCCAGGAAATCAACAGTCTGTGGTTGAAATCGCGCGAAGGTAGCAACAGGTAGAGTTGCACTTTCGATGTTTACAAGGTCTCCTTCTTGAAGGTACAAATTCTGCATCATCTACTCGAAAGAAAAAATATGTGACACTTCAGATTTAGACAGATTATGATTGATACAATGCCACGGGCACCACCACGCAACACATACCCAATGTGGTATATACGCTTTCCCTTCATCAGCTACAAATTCCAACACACCACAATGTGTCGTACGCTTCTGTCTGCAATTTGTTAGTTTAAACAGCATTGGATAAACAATATTCAGTCGGGCTAAGATAACAACAAAATCATCAAAAAACATAGATGGTGAAAAATAAGAAAAAATTACCAGAAATGTAAAATCATACTTAAAATATCCAAAGCTGACGGCGGAAGAATGACTAGAAAATGAACAAAAAAACCCCATTATATCTTGAATGATTTCATAAATTTTCAAATCTTAGATAAAATAAAAATTGTCTTTTGAAACTTATTTCGAGGTAGAGCAATGAATGCAGGGACTTGAAAAACTGCAATGCATGACTTAACATTTGAGTAGCAAAAGGTTTGGATTTAAACAATGAAGTTGTTTTTGGTGATATTGATGATAGGTTGCGTAGAATACAGACTATGATGTTATTGAAATCTTCAACTGGTATCCCTAACAGTCTACAGAAGACAAAATCATCCTACACACTGATTTTAATTTTCCAAGACCAAAGTCCCTGACAACGGCAGGATTTTCACAAACATATAAATATATAAAAAAATTAATATTAGTCATTTCCCTTCAAGGTTGTTTCGAAACTGAATATGAAACATTACAAACTTTTTCCTCCTTTCTCCACATCATCTCTTTCATTTCCAGCAAGCATTGATACAGAGTAACAGCGATATTGCGTATTGAAAGTGTGAGGAATATTTTCAAACATGCGAAAACTCAACTATAAGGAGAAAAAATCATGTAAACAATAGTTATCCTTCAATTGAGAATCAATTGTAATTCTTATATTGTTAATATTAAGGTAGGTAGTATGGGGTCAAAATTTGTTGGATATTATCATCTATGTGACAGTTTTAGGGATTAAACAATATTGCTATTTTAATCCCTAAAAGCGTTATGGATTGGAGTTAAAAATAACAATGTAAAAAATAACATGTCCCATAAATGTTGATTGACATGTTGGTTGAACATTAAAATGGACTGTAAGTGTTGATGTTGAATGGACCTTGTGTCTGCATACATACCATTTTGTATTGGTCTTTTATATATTAATTCTAAAAAGAAATAATTACAAATTGAAGTTTTACCACCTCAGAGATAAATTACTGTTGCAATTTTTTTCTTAGAGCTATGCTTCAATGTGGCTGCTATGCAAGATCGTCATCATTCAATTGGTTATCTTTAAAAAGGAGAGTAAAACAATCATACTATCAAGAATTATTTTAGTGAAGGATTCGGGTTGAGTGGTCCTAATATGGATATGTTTTTTTGTTTAGCAGATAAGTCTGTTTATTTTGTGTGTCCGAAGTTTAGGACAGTTAGAACGATTAACGGTTGACGATGCAATGAAATATTTCTCTGTCGTCAAAAGAATTTGACATCAATACATAAAATTTGATGACACGCACACATCCACACACGCCAAGATTTATTTACGTGTGTGGCAATTTTTTTTTATTTTCAGGTTTTATTTTTCCTCTTTATTAACTTTCGAATAAATTTAATCTACCGTCAAAGTTATCTTTAGACCACCTATAATTAATCATTCGTTCATAGTCTTTCGCGCGCATTCAGAATTAAAATTCATTAATTGCGCATCGAGTTTGATTATTTTTCTAAAGTTAAAAATCATGAAAAAATAGGACTTTTCTTCTTTTATTGTTGCAAAGTAAACAATATAATTTTGGAGAGGTAAAATCGAAAAATGATATAAACATTCATAAACTGCATAACCAAAAATTGTTGATAAGCTTTTCACCAATGGCTTTAAAAAAATACCAATGAACTTCTTTTTTGAATTTTATCACGTGTTTATAAAACTTTTGTTAACTTACAGAATGTCAAATTTGTTTACAGAATGCACTGAGCGCCCTTGAAAAACCTATGAGTTTATGTTCTGTATTTTATAATTAACAAGTTTTTAAAAGGAGCAATGGAATACTCTGTTTCTATAAATTCAATATGTTCTAGATCTTTTTGTAAATACTCTTTAATGTGAAAGACAGCATCGCACTTGCTATGAAGAAACCATAATCAGATAATCTTCTATACATTGAAGCTAATGCTGGTTATGAGTCACTCAAATAATCAAATATATAATCACCGCATCCTGCATCGATGTTTGCATAAAAAACGACTATTAATTTTAGGTGGCCTTAGAGTTAAGATTTTATGTTCTGAATCTTCGAAAACATTGTTTTGTTTTATTTCTTGTTAAATTCATTCTCTGTGAAAACCTCAATATTTTTACACACATGACACATTTCAAATTTGACTTGATTATCATACATCATTTATCAATTGACTTGATTATTGTCAATCTTAATTGGAAAAAATTGATCGCACATCTGTCAAAAATTTACATGAGTGCACGCCATAACAGATATTGCCAATTAAGGAGTACGATGACCACATGTCTGCTAATTTTCTTACGACCAGACCTGATAAGCATATGAAGAATCACTGTTTTTACAAAAAAGATTCCGTATTCCAAGAGTATCATAGAAACAAGTAACATCTTATGTGTGAAGGTTACAAAAGAATTTGTTTCATAAATACACGATAAATCTAGATTTATCTGTATATACCACACACTTGAAAGGTCTGTGTGAATTCTATGGATCCATCATTGCTTAGATAGAGCCCTAAATCACATATATTATCACATTGCAAAGTTCAGAGATTATCTCTGTTTAAGTTTCGGATTTAGTTTAATTGACAGTTCAGCAGAAAAATAATACATGTATTATTACACGTTACACCACCATTAATTACATTTTTTGTGTCTTGGATATGATGAAGCCCTTTCTTTATTTTGTCGAAGCCAAAGAAACAAATTCTTTCTTAACATATCAAAACAAGTTAGCAGGTGGAAAATTTGGGTTTCTTTATCTGAAAATAGTAAAAGGTGCTGCTAACTTCGGCCATTTAGAGCATAAATTTTAAAAAACATTTCCTTATACTGCTAATTGCGCCATCTTCTTTTTAAAAAAATGCTTATGAAAGCAAAACAAAGAATCAAAGAAGATAAAAAAGGAGAACAGAATCACCGCGTAGGAGGGGGGGGGGGGGGGGGGGGGGGGGGGGGGGGGGGGGGGGGTATACACATCTCTTTTCTTCTCCAACCTTTACAGAGTTTTAGCCATTTAGACGAGAAAAACCTATTTAATAATAAAAGTGAAAACAAAATACGCAATTTTGTTCATATTTACTAAACGTTTCGGTGTCTCCTTAACACCATGATCACTAGTACAATTCTGATTTACAACTCTTTAGATACAGTGTGTTTCGTAATGGAAATGAAAATTTTAAAGTTGTTTTTTTAAATGAATATACCGAATTTCAAAATAATTTTTACATCAATGGAAAGCCATTTTCAAGCTCTTTCGGCTAGTACATTTTTGTGAAAAATGAAAAAGTGGGTTTTGAAAAAATAAGGAAAATGTCATCGGAAAATGTAATTAAATGTCGATTAACACGTAGTTTAATTACATCGTGCTTATTGTTTCAAAACACTGAATCCATTCAAATTTTTTATTAATTTTATGTTTGCGCTGAGACCCCCAAATTGATATCTTAAAACATAAAAGTTTAACGTTTTTCGTGAACACACAGCTTAAATTTTTTTATTGTTTTCCAAATTGCTGTCATTGTTTCAAAAAATCTTTTCTTTTCATTCACATCTTAATCGACCATTGAAAATTTAATTACATTTTTCCAAGACATTTTCCTTATTTTTTCAAAAACCACTTTTTCATTTTTCACAAAAACATACTATCTGAAAGAACTTCAAAATGGCTTTCCAACGGTGTAAAAATTATTTTAAAATTCGGTATATTCATTTAAAAAACAGCTTTAAAATTTCCATTTCCAACATTACGAAACACACTGTACATCATTTTTTAAATAATTTTATAATTTTATAATTGAATGACAGTTAAAACATCTCTAAGGGATACGATGCCACATTTATATTTAAATCTGGATTCATCTTTTTTACCGTCAACGACTCTTTAATGAAGAGCTCCGTATCAGTCTTCCCCGTTGTCATGATTTTGACATTGTCAGAAAGAAACGTGTGATTATACTGTAGCATATGCTCAGTAACGGCAGAGAGTTTCCGGACGTTTAAGTGCTCCTTAAATCTTGTTTGTAGGTGACGTTTCGTTTTAACGACATAAAAAGATAGGCACTCTGTACAGTGTATTCCATACACCAAATTTGATCTGAACCTTTTAGGTATTTCATCTTTAAATTTAAACAGATCATTCTGGACATTACCTGTGTATTATCGTCGTTATGTTGATGACAGTTTTATTATTTTCAAAGACAAATCGCATGTACAAGATTTCTTTGATTTCATGAACAATGCACACCCCAACATCAAATTTACCAAAGAGGAAGAATTGTCCAACAATTCTTATTTTCCTTTTTTGGATGTTAGCATTATGAAAGATGGTATTAGTTTTAAAACCAGAACATATTACAAACCAACGTATACAGGCTTATATACGAATTGGTACAGCTTCACTCCCAGAAAATACAAGATAAACCTCGTGAAGACATTACTTTCTAGAGCATGGAGTATATGCTCTGATAGAACTTTGTTTGATGACGATTGCACTAGAATCAAAGAAAATCTTTTGAAGAACCATTACCCTGAACAACTGTTAACTGCTATCATCAAGAATTTCATCTCTAAACAAGCAACAAACGAGGCTACTGAACCCTCCTGTACGGTGCCGAAATTGGTTGTTTTTCTTGTTCTGCCTTTTTATGGTAATGCATCCGAGAAATTGAAAAAGTGTTTGGTTAGATTGTTTACGGATGGTTATCCACAAGTGGACTTAAAACTTATATTTCGTACGACATGCAGAATGGCTGATCTGTTTAAATTTAAAGATGAAATACCTAAAAGGTTCAGATCAAATTTGGTGTATGGAATACATTGTACAGAGTGCCCATTTTTTTATGTCGTTAAAACGAAACGTCACCTACAAACAAGATTTAAGGAGCACTTAAGCCTGGTACCCACTAGAAAGCGTTAGGAAGTGTTAAGCTTAACGCTAGCGCCACTTGACACCAGGCGCTAGCGCTAGCGTTATTGAAAAATCATTATTTAAATGGGTACCATTAACACTTGTGACTTAACGCCTGGTAACTAAAAACAAACAAAAATCAAGCATCAGTCTTATTCAAAATGGCTGCTGTGAACAAGCACTATCTCCTGCTACTGGCGATAATAATAGAGAGCTTACGCAACTGCGATTCTACGGCGGCTAGTAGTTATGTTGTTATGGTAACTTTATAATATCTGCTTGCTGCCTCCGTCATTGTGAAATGCTTACGCAAACAAACAATAACAAAACGTAAACAAATATGGCGGCTGATCCAGCCAAAGCCTTTGCTCTACCCAAGACATTAGGCAAATTTAAACATAACAAATTGCGTATGATGATTTCACAATAGTCTTCCCTACGTAATGAGCACCTGCGTATGTTCTATGGCTACGGTAAATTCATTTCTTTTTCCGTCGTAGAATGTACACGGCGGATTGGTATCTGCAACACAGTGCGTTATTTCATGATCTCCTTGATTTTCCCAATCACCTGGTTCACACCGCCGCCGTAGAATCACAGTTGCGTAAGCTCTCTAATGTTAAAACGAAGAAGAAGACCACTTGACCAACAGTTTTTTTATATATCTTTTCTGTGGTATTTCTTACATTGCTTGTCATATAAGGCTGGAAATTTTTTAACTTCTTCAGATATTGCAATGCCGTCCATCTTTGTTTATCTCAACGACTCAGCATTACAGGTTATTTACAAAAAGATTTTTCCGTGTATGTCAATATACAAAATAGAATATTCCAACGTTCGAAAGCTATTAAAACGTTCGAAATATGCTTAACACAGCTTAACACAGGCGTCTAGAATGAAATCGATTTCATTCTAGACGCCTCGTGTGTTAAGGCCTAACGCAAGGCGTTAACGACCTTAAAATCTTCATTCTAGACGCCATGACGTTAAAGTGCGTTAAGGCTTAACGCCTTAGCGCTAAGCTTAGCGTAATTTGGTACACACTACAAAAGTGTTAAGCTTAACACCAAGGCGTCTAAGCTGCGTTAGGCTTAACACGGTGGTGTTAAGCTTAACACCGCCTAATGGGTACCAGGCTTTAAACGTCCGGAAACCCTCTGCCGTTACTGAGCATATGCTACAGTATAATCACACGTTTCTTTTTGACAATGTCAAAATCATGACAACGGGGAAGAGTGATACGGAGCTCTTCATTAAAGAATCGTTAACGGTAAAAAAAGATGAATCCAGATTTAAACATAAATGTGGCATCGTATCCCTTAGAGATGTTTTAACTGTCATTCAATTATAAAATTATTTAAAAAATGATGTACAGTGTGTTTCGTAATGTTGGAAATGGAAATTTTAAAGCTGTTTTTTTTAATGAATATACCGAATTTCAAAATAACTTTTACATCGTTGGAAAGCCATTTTCAAGTTCTTTCGGACAGTATGTTTTTGTGAAAAAAGAAAAAGTGGTTTTTGAAAAAATAAGGAAAATGTCTTGGAAAAATGTGATTAAATTTTTAATGGTCGATTAACACGTAGTTTAATTACATCGTGCTTATTGTTTCCAAGCACTGAATCCATTCAATTTTTTTATTAATTTTATGTTTGCGCTGAGACCCCCAAATTGATATTTTAAAACATAAAAGTTAAACGTTTTTCGTGAACACACAGCTTAAATTTGTTTATTGTTTGCAAAATTGCTGTTATTGTTTCAAAAAAACTTTTCTTTTCATTTACATCTTAATCAGTATCTCAGTACATAGTATGTACATAATCTCAGTACATAATCTCAGTACATAATCTCAGTACATAGTATGTACTGGTCAAGATGGTCAGATAGAAAGAAAAGAAAAGAAATTATATTAAGAAATAGAGTAAAATGACCAAAATCAAAATTAGAGACAAGCTCCTTGATCATTATCCGGCAGCAAAATAAAAACAGATTTTTGCACTAGGCGCTCATGAAATTAAATAGTATACCCTACCCTAAAAATGATCCATGGTTAAATAATGTCAACCACAATATAGTAAAAGATGGTGTTTCCAGAAATGCCTGAGACAAGTCCAAGAACCTATATATAAAACTACACAACAACAGATAAATTATGTCTGCTTCCTCTTAAATAAGAGCTACAACATTTTTTCCAGAATTTAATATAGCATAGGAAACAAGAAGTCAAACTAAAACATTATGTAAATTACCTTTTTCAAAAGAAGACAAAATGAAAGAATAACTCCAAGATGTTAAAGTGTTCCTGCATCCAAAATGATATTTCGAGGGATGATAGAATGCACAAAGTTGTTTCAGAAGTCTTAGTTTTTGGAAATTCTGTTTCCTTGGGCAGATATTTTGATTTAAAAATCATAAAATCATACAATACATAATTATGATGTATAATTATGTATAAGAATAAGATTTTTGTTCTTTGTTTATGTGTATAAACTCTCAATATATTATAACTTCATTTTCTTATCACTCACTCAAAGTGAAAGCCCTTTCTCTCTATAGTAAATTAAAAAGATATAGTATTAATGACAACTTTCGATGAGAAGTTTAACCTACATACTAACTTATTATACAGTGGCGGATCTAGAGGTATGTCGAAATTTGTGTAGGAGAGTGTTAGCAATCTAACCATAAAAGAAAAGCGTCCAAATAATCCCATTGGTAATGTAAATTGAATTCACAAATTATGTTAATGCTCTCCTACACAAATTTCGACATACCTCTAGATCCACCACTGTTATATACATCATATATGCATTGCATAAAGTGAATGTAAGATTTCGAAATACATATCTCAGAAACTGGAAGTAAGTAATACTAACAAGAGTCTTTTTGATCTCTATCATATTGGTTCATATTATTTTGGACACAGGATCCTTTTAAAGTTCTTTAATTCAAAACCAGACAGTCATCTCGAACCAAGAAAAATTATACTGAACTGTAGAAATAAGTTACCAGGTAGAGATACTGGTGCTAAAAAAACCATGCAGCTGCCTACGCAAAACAACTCAGAAAAATAACAATGACTTTGTGTATTATAAACTCAGTCATTCAAACGTAACTCCATAACATTTACAGATGCATTTTGGTTAACAGAAACAGATACCAAAAATATTTATATACATCATTAATCAATAAAGAATAGGCTTCGGTTCAGTTGACACAAACAAACTTATTATACATAGCTGAGCTAATAATTAACTGTCAACGAATTATGGTGCTAATAATCCATTTATATAACATAAAATAATAAAACACTTGCAGCCACAATGTTTTCATTTCGCAAAAAGCAAAAGAAGAGACATAACTCGAAAAAAATGCTTTTCCTAGATTTTGAAGTCAGTTTTCAACAGATGTATTAAGTGAATTCAAAATTTCCTAATTAATACTTCATTATTGCTATCAAAAGCTGCAACGATGTTTTCTAGCGAATCCATGTTGAACTGGGTCTAATTCGAAGGTCCCCCACGGTCGTTTTGTGCAGATTTGGTGACCATTCATTCAATAAAGTGTGTAAACCCATGGTTGTACCTTAGGCAAATTTTCTTCTGGCTCATTCATTTAAAGTGTGTAAACCCATGGCTCCTTAGGCAAATTTTCTTCCAGTTCATTCATTAAAGTGTGTAAACCCGGGGCTCCTTAGGCAAATTTTCTTCGCCTAAGGTGAGCGTTAGGCACTAGTCTGTGTTGTCAATGTGACTATGAGAAGTCGTTTTCGGGGCAGAGATCACTACCTATAAACTCAAGCTGTAAAAAACATTAATTTTTAACATCATGGCGCGCGCCGCGCCTCGCCGCCGGGGAGAATAATAATCCCCTATTTGGGAAAGAAAGGATCGGGCGGATTGGATGCGGGAATCTCTTGATATTTTCGATTATTTTCTGATTATTGTAATACAATACCTTTTTCATACAATTTTATGAAAAACATTATTTAACTGATTTTGGGTTAGGCATTTGTCTAAGTTGCCTAACCCTGGATCCGCCCCTGGTGGGGTCCCTTTTTTTGTCCGGTATAACGGTGTTTGCCGAAAAAAATGACGGGATTACAGTATTTCATCTTCTGCCGGTGACGGTATTTATGCACAAAAAATCCGGTATTTCGGTATGGGGTAGTTTGTCATATACACGGTGGTCATGATATAATGTCGATATTTTGAATAGTGCATGAGTTATCAACATTGTTGTGGTACAATACTTCGAATGTTTTTATTCTATTTTATTTTTTTTTTTTTTGTCACGTCAAAAGAACTTTTTATGTCTGCTAAATAAGCTAATAAACTAAATCTAATCAGGCACAGCGTTCAACTTTCGGGTAAAAGATGGAGAATTCTGAAAAAGACCTCAAGGAGCTGATTGAAGTTATCAAGTAAGGTCATTTTTTAATGGTTTAATGACACTCAAATCAAAGGCCCACAGAGTTTAAAGAAGAAAAGTAACCTATTAGCATCATGCTATTTTAAGCTGTACTGAGTTTTACTACTTAACCAAATATCGTCACATTCCTTTTTATTATACTCAATGATTCTAAGAAGTTTGCGAGATAATCTGGAGAAAAATTCAAGATCGCTACGTTTATGTAGATAGAGTGTCAAAAAACAAGTGTCCAAAAACAAACTAGCTACAAAAACTGTATTTACTTGAAAGTTATTTCTTAAAAACTCCCTGGAGTGTTGATCTTTTGATTTATAATAAGCTAGCTGTTTTTGTTTCGTGTCAACATTTAGGTATCAATTCCGGCTGAAAAAATCCAATGCCATTGAAGCGAAGTTGAGTAAAAGCTTTGTGATACTAAAGAAAGTCGCTTTTACACGGGTTTATGGGTCTGCAGGGATAGTTAAATAACAATAGAATATTCTCCACCGGTTAGAATCGGTTTGTAACTTTATCTGTGTATAGAAAAAGTAAGTTCAGTGGTTTAGATTGTTTTATTGGAATGGAACTTTTGCATAAAAATGAGACTGAAATAGTATTAAATTTTCCATGATGATAATATAATACCACATTAAAAAAATAAGAATTAATAACTATCAATACAAAATAAAAACTCCAAAGATTAAAATCACCAAAAGAAAATATCCAACTGCAAACAAAACAACGCCAGCTGTTTGTTAAAACTTTGAAAGCCTGAAAACAATATTCTGGCATTGTCTGGCAATTTGCGTTATACAATATTTACTTTTGTTTGTTTGTTTGTTTGTTTATTTAATATTTAAACAGGATAAATCCTCAGTTGTACAAAACACTGCTATCATGGATGTCCTGTAAAAATTAAAATATGATATAATCACATTACATAGAAAATTAAAGGTGACGATTACACTATTAACTGTAAACAAGCACAAAAAAAACCCAGCTGCAACATCAATATGAAAAAAATCGATGAACGGAAGGCTAAATGCAATCAAGTACTGGAAAGCAAACGCAAATAGCACAAACTGATTTCAAGAATAGATGGATGAGCTCAAACCTGGACATCAAAGACATAAAGGCCTAATTATAAAAGTTTGACTGTTTATGAATAATATATGATATAAATTGTTAATAGACCTACCCGATCTCGCGTGTTAATGCCTTGTCATCGAGTTCGTTACCTCGTTTCCATATATTCTATTGTTCCACTAATTACATAATATTTATTACTTAGTAATATTCATTTATTTTCTACTTCACAGTGGAGAAGTAAAAACTGTTAATACCGTGTGATGTCATACATGTTGCGTTCAAGACACGATTAACAAAGAACATCAAAAACAACTGAAATTCCATTAGCTAGACTGAACAGAAACGCACACGGCTGATCGACACTGGGCACTTTGCGAAGTAACACCCAAAATTTGTCAAAGAGTAAACTTTGAATTAAACATTGGAATTATTTTCCATTTCTAGGCCTATTTTTTTAAACCAACATTTCAGAGACCCTGATTTTCCAAAAGAAAGTTTTTCAAAATTTCATGATGCGTTGGGGAATGTTTACAACAGCATATACAAGATTCATTAAGAAAGCAAGACTTCACTGACTTTAATACTACTAAACAGTCCTTCAGAAAAGCATTTTGTATTTTCGCCACAGTTTTGGGATGTGAATCCATGAAGATTTGCCATTTTGGACTACGAAAGATGAACTTGCTATTCTGTAGAAGAAAGTTCATCATCACATTATCCCAGCTTCGTATTCCAAACACATCAATCAAAACAACAGCGTCGAAGAAAGCATCACTGTCTTTAATCACTCTCTTCGCTACATCACAGCAAATATTGAAGATATGCTCACACTGGTAGTAATGGCAAAACTTTATTAGTTTCATCAACTGAGGCCAATCTTCTGGAACACTGTTAAGTCCATTTAAGATAGCTACAAACAGTTCCACTGTTTCTTTATCGAACTCTGCATCAAGATCAATTTTTCTTGTCACATCGGGTTTCTCATCTTGATTTAATATCGTCTCCAAAGAAGTTTTCATAACAGGTACAAAGCAATCAATGAATCCTCGTTTCAAATGCACACTGAATCCTGTCGAACTGACAAGGACAACATCTTCATCATTTTCAATGTAGTTGTTCAAAAGCATCTTCTTCAGTTCATCAGGTGGAAAAAGAACTTCCCTTTCCATGCTGCTTCTCTTCTAAATCATACTTCAAAATGAAAAGACATTTTATAGGTTATTAAGACAGGCATTAAGACAGATAAATAAAGCAGAAACACACACACATGTTCTTCGTTAAAATTAGAAGGAAATGAACTGTTTCCAACTTCCAATATTTCGTCTATATTTCCAAAACAAATTCGAGGAAGGGAAAACTAGAATAACAATGATATGGATCAATTCATGTATAATCATTTTCATTTGAGATTTGAATGCTCAAACTTTATTCATTTTCATTATTTATTTACTTTACATTACATGATAGAAAATATAATTTACACTTACATGTCCAATACTATCAACTAACACTAAGGTTGAAATCATAATTGGATGCGAAACATCGTATGGAAAAAAATTACAAGTTCGTTATTTCACCCAAAAAAAATTTGTCGCTTTGATCAGAGGAGACCTTAATTGCCGTAATCTGTGTCGACAATATTTTGTCAGATGAATTCTCGAAGCTACATGGTTCCTGACATTATTAGTTGAAAAACCGGTATATGAGATATCTCACAATTCAGGAGAATTCATGAGAAGATCCTTTAAGGTTTGGAAATGCTTCGGAGTGTGTTTACAATAACAAAAACACGTGGTATTGGCAATGCAAGACTTCACAGATGCAAGTACCACGTTTGTTGAATTTTTCTCGTTCGTCTTCCAGAAATCACTTTGGATGTAAGCCATAGCCTTTGGATGTTTTTGCAGACATAAGTCCCATTTAGAATCTTTCAAAATTAGTTCTCTCTCCTTAAAAAACACACTCTTCATCGGTTCATTCCAGTTCTTGATCTCATACAAATCTATTAAAGGTATGGCAGAAAAGAATGATTCTCCCTCCTTAATCAGCCCTTTTGCAAAATTGCAGCAGGACTCAAACAATTCCATACACTGGTAGTAATGACAAAACTTTATCAACTTCACCAGTTGAGACCAATCCTGTGGGATAGCTTTTCGTTCTTGTAAGATTTTCACGAAGCATTCTGCTGTATCCTTATCAAACTCCTCATTTAGAACAATCTTTTTTCTCTTTTCACTTTTCTCTTCTTCACTTTTCAACGATGTCTCCAGTGCAGTCTTCATAACTGGTATAAAGCAAGAGATGAACCTATGCTTCAGGTACACTGTAAAGCCTGAAGAACCAACGAGTATAACATCTTCATCGTTATTCATATAACTCGCAAGAACTGTTTTCAAAATATCATCACTTTCAGGAATTTCTTCACATACAGCCATAATACCAAACTAACGATTTTTCTAGAAAAAGGGAATTGATAATATAAGTAATATCTACAATATCTACACAATGAAACTTCAAAGACTGTCATAAAGATATTTTTCTTCTTAAAAA
This sequence comes from Turritopsis dohrnii, assembly GCA_027922465.2. Classification (NCBI taxonomy): domain Eukaryota; kingdom Metazoa; phylum Cnidaria; class Hydrozoa; order Anthoathecata; family Oceaniidae; genus Turritopsis; species Turritopsis dohrnii. The sequence goes on from BQMF02000304.1 coordinate 53,718, forward strand.
CTTATCTAGAATCAGGGAAGTTTACAATACTGGTGAAAACTCGAATCTGTGTAGCTGTTGAAATAAGGATATTTGTTAACACAGAGTTTAGTTACACAATTTTCTTTTTAACAAACAACAACAATCTCAAAACACTAAAAAAATTAGACAATAAAATTATCATTTCGGGCATACAACTTAATTAAAAACAAAATCACCAGAAGCTTAAACATTTTAAAACCAAGAAAAGATGACAAAGTCTTGATTTCTAAAATCAAAAACAATTATAAGTTTCATGATTATACACATTAACAATCATCAAAAATTCTGTAAAGATTTTCTTGACTCGTGGAAGAAAAACACTCTCTAGAAATTCAATATACAACATCAATCAAATTTCTTAACTCAAAGCTTTTTTTATAGGTGTACGATATTCAAACATAACTCTCAATTCAAGTATTGATGGAAATCAAGATGCAAGATATTTTTTCTCATACAAAAAACAATGATACATCATGGTGAACCGAAAGCCGTAAAGGCCGTCGTGGGAAAGTGAATACGTCATCTTTTTCTTTCGAAGTGATCACCAAAATCGATTTAATATTGCAGAATAACAACAATTGAGAATGTCGAAAAAAGGTCGTTTGAAACCACGTCTCCACGTTCTTAGTCATAATTCATCAAAAACATTAATTTTTTTCAGGGGTACAAACCATTTCTTTTCATTTTCTTCAATGGTTAATTTAGTTCGGATGTATCGATCCAGAATAAACACCAGCACAGAAGAATAATCTTTCAATAAAACTTTCCATTGCTCATCATCAAATATGGCTTTATCTTCATCCAATAATGTACAAATGCGGTCATACCAAGCACTGAAGTCAAGCTTAGCCATCAGTGCAATGGCTTCTTTCAGGTTGCGTCTGGTAATTTTACGTTTACCATACGTATAACATCTTTGTAAAAATTCTTGTTCACAGTAGGCGTGTGCCATTTCAATAATTTTGCACAGGTCCTTCCAGGGAACTGCTCCAAACCCTGATTCCATCACTAACATTTTTAAAAATAACTGCATCACCTTCTTGTCAAATCCTTTAATGCGAATTTTTCTTTGGTATCCATCCTCAACAAATTCTTGTTCAAATACATCAACCACCATTTCGTGTTCATAATAACTTCCTACTAGCTTAACTGGAGATGGCGTCTGATGTTCTGCATAAGAACAACTGAAATCTACGTCAACAGGATCCGGCATTTCAGACGGTGAGCTGCAATAAACTGCTCCTTCGATAGAATCACATTGTTCATCCAGCATTTTTGGCGCAAAACATTGAATCACTGAAAGAGCCGTTTGAAGCTTATAGTGGTCTCCAATTATAATCAACTGTTCATCTTCTTTAAGAAAGTAATCAAACAATGTTTTATTAAAGCTGAGATCACTTTGAATTAATTCTTCATGAAAAGACTCAAAGTTTAAAGTTTTTTCTTTTTTGTGTTGAATGCGAATGTACCTGTCTAAAATAACCGCCATTTTGGATGAGCAATTCTCCAAAAGCTCATTCCAAGCCTCGCCCTCACGCAGTGTCGGATTTGAAGACACAACAGCACAAACTTCATCGATCCATTCATCGAAAGCGTACAAATCCATCATCTGTACAGCTTCTTTGAAATTATTAGCAGTGATTTCGTTTTGACCATACTGAAGACAGACTTTGAATACATCCGTGGCTTGATAGAAGTGACTAAACTTCATCAGTTTGATGATAGTATCCCATTGATAATACGGCCATTGTTCTTCACCAAGCAAGTCAAAAAATATCTCCAATGTTTTTTTATCAAAGTCTTCAACAGTTAGTAACTTTTTCCCTTCAAAGTCTAAGGAGTCGACTCCAATTGACGTCTCTAACGATGTTCTCATGACTGGCACAAAACAGTTGATAACAGATAACTTTGCATGCATGGCAAAGTCCTCACACACAACAGATACATCTTCGTCTTTTTCAAGATAATAATTCAATAACTTTCTTGAAAACATTTCTAAGAAAAGTGATAACATGAACTTATAAAAGGTGACAGCATGGATGTATGAAAGGAGGACTCAAAACCACTATTCAAATGAATTCGTCTCGTTACATTGAAAGTGTTGCATGCTCCTATTTTGAAGCCAAGTTTTGAACTTTGAAAAGCAAAGATTACATCATAGAAATGTTGACAAGAAATGCAGATTTTAACAATAGAATTCGTAGGGATGGGAGATGTTCATATATTTCCAAGAACAAAATTGGATATACGTTCATAAAAACAATAACCAGATGAATGGGGTGTATAGCTCGCTTGGTGAGGCGGACTTGTAATACAAGGGTGATAGTGGGTAATGGTTCAAATCCTGGCACTTTACCAGCTGAGTTAAAAAAAAAGTTAAAATCTTTGAGTAAATATTTTGAGATATTAATTAAATCTTTTTATTCAATTTCTTTTTTTTCATCGAATAGATTACTTACTGACTAACTTAAATTTTGGTATATCATACTTTAATTTTCGTCCAGTAAATCAAAAGTTATGTATAAGAATGTTTGATAGCTACTTTTCAAAAATGACGAAAAAGCGAGAAAAATGGCTTGACTCACCCAGTAGAATGCTAACCTGATACGAAAAATATCGAATAATAATGTATGCAGAAAAAGGTATTATGAGATTGTGCATGATGTGATGTAATGAACAAGTGCCTAAAATTACATAAATAAAACTACAATCATCTATCAGTCTAGTAAGTGGAAGTTCTCTATCTTAAAATCTATACAATCTATACAAACTTCACCAATCAAGCAGAAAAACATGAACTTATTAATCTCTTCCGACCAAATGTGTTTTAGTTGGTCTGTCTATCCGAATCACTTTCTCAGCCACAACAAAATAACCCTCATACTCCATTAGTGTTGGTGTCGTATCGTAATGGTAATGACCACCCTCGCCATGATGACTGAAACAGTGTGTGTGCTCCAAACGTAGGTCTAAATCCTACAAAAGAACAACATCCTAAGAATACTCAACACAAAACAACAAGTTATGATGTAAACCTTTTGTTGGTTTTTTCGCTTGTTTGTAAAGAATTTGATGAATAAGCATGTCAGCATATTTAAATGAATAAGTCAAATGCTTACTTGTTCGTGATTATAAAGCACGCTCAAACAAACTAATGGAGCCGAAAACTCATAAAACTTTAACCAGTTTTCGACATCTTTATCTGTTACCAAAGGTGTCTTGGAATAGTCTGGCTACAAAACAAAAAACTACCAAGCATTTAAATTGTTTGCACCCTATAAATGTTCAACTGATTATAAAATTTCCATACATCCATTGCACGGTGACAGTGGCAGATCCAGAGGTTTGTGTAGGAGAGTGTTAGCAATTTAACCATAAAAGAAATAACGTTCAAATAATCCCATTGGTAATATAAATTGAATTCACAAATTATGTTAATGCGCTTCTCCACAAGTTGCAACTTCCCTCTAGATCCGACGCTGGCGGTGGTGTAGTGGTTATTACTCTTTGAGTGTGGCATTTTTTTATGAAACTCACCATGACATGTAGTTTCGCCTTTCCAGATTTTATCAGAAAAACTCCACCTAGACCAATGGTATCATTTGGATAACTTTTCATTAGAATATTCCGGATGCAACGAATGAAGTTTTCATCACCAGTACGAGTCTTCGCATGGATTCTAATGACCTAAAACAGAAAGTGCACCTTAGTTTTGCCAGAGTTAATTTTACATTATAATACCACATTGACGATGTAATGACATTAAAACGAATTACTGCTTATGAATTTTTTGTAACAAGTACTTCCATATTAACACATAGTACATTTAGCCTATACTTTCACGATTTTTTACAAGATTATTCCTCACGTAATGTTCAAATATAAACTGGTCATTAAGAAAATAACATGGGACACTTGATGTTACACTCTATTTATTTCTGCAATAGAAAAATCATGCACCAATATTAATAAATCAAGACAATTGCCAGACCTTTCCAAGGCTACCATTGCAAGCTAGTAAGTCACCAAGCAAACAAAATTCCTTTTCCTTGAAAGTCTTAAGAACACATTCATCCTAGAAAAATTATGAAGGATTATAATACTAGGCTAATTAAATTAGATGCATATTTTGTATTAAATCAATCGCAATTGTTTTGTTTCAAAATTTTACTTTCAAAATGATGACTCTTTTTTAGATTATTATTTCAAAGCACTTTCATTGGAACAAAAAAGAACTGTTGAGAGAAATGAAACGAAATTAGTCCTGGGAAACACATCTGATTGCGTATCTATTATAAGGGAACTGAACTACTGGTTAATAAAAACACCTTTTGACCAACTTCAGCTATTCGTGTCTGTACATTTTCCTGTGAGCCAACCTTTAGATTTGCAATCATCTATAGGAAGACAAGAACATCAAATATCAATTGAGTTGGACCACATTCAATATTTTCCAACATTTCACATTTCAACAATTTTCTATCATACTTCTGCATTATGTCCCAATATATGAGCAGCTGCCGCACCAGCCCCAAGAAAAACACTATCCTTTTCACCAATGCAGTTTGCTAAGTCATCAAAGTTGTAGATCTAAAAAACAAAGAAAAAAATTTCAGTCGGGGTAATAAAGAATAAATTTTTGGGCGTCGGTAGCAAAATTCAACAGGGAGGTCTAGCAAAATTTTGAGCTGTTCAAAATGTCAAAATAGGCTAAATGCCAATCTCTGCGTTATTTGGTAGGTTGTGGATTTTGTGAAATGACAATAACATTGGTAAGTTACTACAGTTTCGTTGTTATGCTATTTTTGTGATGACTTGCATTACTTGCAAATGAACATTCTTTTTATGTGTGCCGATTTTTTTACATCCAAAAGTGATTATCAATGTCAAAATTGGTCTGTATTAGCCCCTGTTAGTGGTAAACATATCTCAAGAATAAAATCAAGAAGCATGCCCCTTAATGTCAAATTTGGCTGGCGAAGACATATATTTATGTATTTGTCACTGTCTCGGTAAGAAAGCTTCTCCCAGCATACAACCTCCCTGATTAAGGCTCTCAAACTGTCAATAAATTCTAGATGAAAAAGGTTACTTTAATGTTAATTGAAGGTCCGAAGAATATGATCTAAATACTGCATGAGATAGTAGTTAAAACAAACCTTATCTCTGTGAGGAGATGGTATGAGATAAGGTACGCCCCCAACTCCTAACAATTTTGGTGAACCACATATCCCTAAAATATTAATAACTAATAACTAATAAATAATAATAAATACTAATAACTGCATTTTCGTGACCATTAATTTAAAAAAAAACACACAAATTTCATTAACATTCAACATGGTATTTGAACTAACCTTTGGCTGCCAAACACCAAGGCTTTTGACTAAGATCTGGACAATCGACTTCATTTGCAGAAGCTTCTTTGAAATTCTCTTTCAAACCATCAGTTAACACTTTCCAATAGGACAGTAGTAAATTATACAGTCATGTTTTAAGCAATTAAATCATAGTTAAGTGAAGTTAACTTTTGTATGTTTCTAAATGCTTTCAAACATGTCTTAAAGTAAAATCAACATCAAAATTAAGATTCAAGAGGTGATGCAAAGGAAGGCTGTTTTTGATGTTAAAATTCTCCTTTAAGATCACTTTGATCACTCACCTTGACATAGCCTAGCAATTTCTGGTTGATGCAAGTTCTTTTCTTCTTTTTTATACACTGAAGACATTATTATCACTAAGATCAACCAACAAATTACAAAATAATTATCAAATGAACACATAATAATAATGAATTGAAGAATTTTATTTTTTTAAAACAACTGTTAACCATGCCATGACATAATATATCACTTTTCTCATAACATACCTTAATAAAGGAAAAAAATAATTTCATGGGAATTTAATTTTGCGAATTGAAATTTTTCACGAGAAATTTTCTTCCCGCAAAAATTCCTTCACTTAAGGTATATCAACGTTGTTCCTATTTTTCTAATTAAAAAATATTGTTATTAAAACTTTCCCTTGGGAAAGTTAGTAGATACTTTTGGAAATTATTTTACAGAGTTTCTACCAATGTTTTATTGTTGTTATAGGTAGGATTAAAAATTAAAAAAAGTTTAGAGAGTTGATACCTTTGTATGAAAGTATATACTATTAAAGTAAAAGGATGGTTTTTGACACTTGTGTATCCAGTATGTTTTATGCCTAGTTACGTGACTAGTAGAAAAAGAATGATGGCAGGATAATTAAATAGATTGGGCTAGCTCAAGAGACAGAAAATCTCCTTTAGAGAAGTTGCAGTTAAAGGAGAATTAATGTCAAAATTATGTAATGCTTTTTGTTAAATAATTAGTTCTAAATTGTAGAAGGTGACTTTTTACAAAGTTTTATTCGTTTTACACATTTCTTTTGTTACCTTAAGGGAAGAGATTTTGACGGGAAGATAATTTGGCGGATTCGCTCATCTGTCAATTCCGAACACAATTTGGCGGAATTCATTTTGGCAGATCGAGAGAAAAAATAAATTTTGAGGGAATTTATTTTGGCGATTCAGGAAAAGTTTTGTATTTAGCGAGAATAAATTTTGGCAGATAACCCTCAGCCTCTCCTTTTAAAAATACCATGCGTGTGGTGAAACGCACTCGTAAAATTTCCTATGTGTGCGATTAAAATCACACACATCATGGTACCTTATCAGTGCGATCACAAGTTACTCGAAATTTATGCGTGCGATCTGATATTTTACGTCATTGGAAAATATAATAATAATAATTTAATAACTGTGAAAACCATAAGTATCACCATTGGGTAATAATCTTTGTTTGTTTCTAGGGATTATTAAGAAACGGAAAGATAGAGTGATTTATAACTCGGAAAGTGAGATAGAATAACTTAATGAAAGTATGTTCTTAATTCGTAATATAATATGAAGAGAAAAATTCGCACAATGCATTTAGGAAAACTTTTTCTTCTTTATTTCTTTTTAAAGCTTCTTTATAACTTTTACAATTTTGAAATATTCATATTTGTTATTTGACTCATCCCTACTTCATCAATTGCACTCCCAAATTTTTAAAGCATCCAATTTACCAGAGAGCAAATCTGATTGATACGATGCCTTAACGTAAAACCAGAAACGTTTCCACTCATGATGAACTTTGCTAAAGTCGTAATTAGCTCCTTCTAACGGTGTTTTGAAATGATTGGCAAATTCTGTGATCTGCTGTCAAAGAAAAATGTACGAGAAAAAAAAATCCACTCTGGAAATCATTTCTAAATAGACAACAGGTGATTGTAGTCAATTCTACACGGAATTTGTTGACTAGTTAAAATCATACATTATGCCCACCACGAACAAAGGATTTTTTTCACATGTTGATGACAAACTGGCGCGTGTGATTAAATGTACGCCTAGGACTTTTGATGCGTGTGACAGCGCGTGCACGTGCGATCACACTCTGACTGAACCCTAACCCTAACTTTAACCCTAACAGATAATCAATTTCAAATCAATTTGCCCTACAGATTTGATAAAATTTGATCTATGGGCTTCTTTGCTAATGCACCTATTAAAAAATATACTTCCAAGACTATTGGACGTTGACAAAATTATCTAAAAAATCTGATCCCGGCAAGAAAAAAAACGAAAGGAAACTGGAACAAGACATCAGAACCTTTTTCTCACCGCCTCAAGGATAGCCAGCAAAAAAAGACAAGGGTCAGAAGAGACCATCAATCGTTAGTATTGATTGATTTAAAATAATGATGTGCAATGCTGAAATTCTAGCATTTTATACCGTTTAATTCCTTTCAAAAAAATATTGGCGCCAAATTTAGTACATATCGGTTTTTTTATTGTAGTTTATATACAAGTATTTATAGAAGATTCCAAGATGCAGAGCATTTGGATATGCTAACACGTGACGTCGTAGTATAATGGTTATCATTCTCGTATTTCATGTGGGAGATCGAGGTTCAATTCCCTTTGGCGGCAGTTTGCCATGCGTGAGTGAATGTACCATAGCACTGGGTCAACCCATATGCCATGTGAGGGAAATTGGGTAGATGATACATCGGGTGTTGCAGGAGGTAATCCAGAAGAGCACAGGCCGTTGATTGGGTTTGTTTCACTTATGAGAGCCTCCAACCTAAGCCTTGGCTCCTCCTGGAAAGCAGATGCAATAGCAACTGAGTGAGGCTAGCCACGCAAAACAATAAATAAATAAAAATAAAAGATAAAGTGGTTTCATTGGTTTGCAATGATCACTTTCATGAAAACTGTTTTTAAGTTGATAGGTAAACATATTTTTGTGTGGACTAATATTTGCGAGCGACGGTTTGAGAGTGTTTTTGCGTGGATTAATTTCCCCAAGTCAGAGCTTCTCAAGGAAAATGTTTGGGTTTATTTTTGCGAATGTGCACAAAGTGCAATGCATGTATTTTTTTATTATTATTATTATTATTATTATTATTATTATTATTATTGTTTCGCTTTTGTAGAATTTCAACTACTTTATTGACAGGTTGAAAAAGTTTGATTTTACGGTGGTAATTAGTTGGTGTAAATAGGGTCTAATCGTAAAACACCAGCAAATTAATTTATTAAGGATAGTCATCACCCCTTGCTGCATGTTTTCAGTTTTGTGTCCATAACTTTTGATGTGGTTATTTTTTCATGAACAAAGTATATATTTTTGAAAACCTTATAAAATTCCCGATCTAATGAATATAATTTTATTTTCAATATATATATATTTAGTTTTAAAAAGTTATTGCGGATAAGAGCATTTTGAAAAGGCTTAATTTCTAGGAGCTCCACGGACCCTTTGAAAAATATTTTCTGCGACATTTTTATGTCATTGTGTTCTATGTTTACTAATTTTAAAAAAGTTACTACAGTTTTTCTAAACAAGCCCTAGTTCTGATGAAATAAAAGATTTACGAAAAACACTCATTAAAATAGCCTTTCCTTGACTTTCTCCCTTCATCGCAGAGCGAATATTTGCTTAAAAAAAAAAACTGTAGTAACGTTTTGTTCTTATAAACCTATTCTTTCAATTGCAAAAAACTATGTAACGATACCTCCATCGTAGGGGTTTTTGGAGGTATTTAAAGACAGATAAGTAACGCAAAAATACTTATCGAGAAAACGTCTTCCAAAGAAATTCCATTTTGCGATCAGTTGAATAAACCACTTTACAAAAGAAATAATAGCTGTTATTTGCTTTACATGAATAATTAATAAGTCTACTATTAAAAGAGAACATAGTTCTTGTAAACATGCTGAATAGGTTCTGTAAACAAATTGCAATAAGCATGAAATGAAATACCCCTAAATTTAAAATATTGTACCAAATGATAAATTTTTATAGCATCATATATACATTTTCAGAAAGCTCTCTGAAAGCTTTATCTTTTTATGAAATATAAAAAATTTTTTTTCTATTACAGGGGTGATGACTATCCTTAAAAGACAAAAAATCTATACATGCCGTGAGGCGTGTTAACATATGTTTTTTTATAAGAGCTCGAAAAAACAGAAGAAAAAAATGTAGAAAAAAATGTGTTTCTTCGAAAAAGAAAATGTTTTTAATTATATATAATTTCATGAAACGAAAAATGAATTCGAACAAATAACTGCCGAAGGTAATAAGAAGGTCTGAACTGAGATTTTACTAACAAGAATAACATGTCTATTTTCAAGTACTTTTTCTTCAAATTTTGATATCACTGATTAAATATTTTATTTTATCATTGTCCCCGTTTAATGCAGCAGTCGCATGTTTTTTTTTAGTAAAAAAAAAAAAAAAAAATGCAGGTTGAGCTGCTTCGCCATGACGATGATTTGTTTTTCATTTGATTTCACAAACATGTTTTATCAATTATACGACGAAGAGCAAACAATTTTCCTTGCAAACATTAACATCTACTTTGTTCGATGAATTCATTGAATATTGTTAGGGGTAATGTAATGACTTCCAGTGTACTGAAAGAAAATGCCATTCATTTTATTCCCGTACAAAACAAGTAAAAAATAATATACGCGACCTAATATTTTATAAAATTCATGTACAAAATAATCGCTAGTTGGCGTTCGTGCACGAACAAGTAATGTTTTTCCATGGTACCTTCACATCGAAAAAGTCCTAATATTTGTACGTCACGTACACGATTTGTCAACCCCTGGAGTTTTCAACAAATATATTTTCAAATCAGATGTTAAAAAAATAAATGTTCATTCAAATAAAATCAAAATGTTTCGGTCACAGCAGACAAGAAAAGTTAAGACTGAGAGAGTCGAGCTTTGCATTGACACTCAGTGCTCATGTTTTGAGGTTCAAAAGATAATACCGTCTATCGTCCTAACTTCGGACATCCTTCTAAACTTCGGACATAAAAAAAACATATCCGCAAAATACAAATCGCATCAGTAAAAGTCCATACTACACTATGAATTAAACTATAAATCTAAAACTTGTCACAACTTAACTTAACAAAAATGAAACACTTAAATTAGTTGACTGTACCCTTGAGACGAACGTGATTTATAATTACACTGCGCGTTTAAAGGCGAGTATCCACTATGGATAATTGTCCACGGACATAAATACAAACATACGCAGGTGCTCATTACGTAGAGAAGAGTATTGTAAAATCATCATATGCAATTGATTAGTATCAAAGAAAAAAGTCGAAAAAAAATGTAAACAAAACATTTCGCTAAATGATATTCAATGCTTGGTTCTCTGGTTACCTGGTTCTCATTCAGTTACATATAAAAGATTCAATATATAGTTATTTCAAAAGTTAATACAAGTAGAAAGCGTCTGCTATAATACTATTTTAAGTTGTTCGACAGGATTGCTATTACAATCCCTTGAGGATGACGTTTAACCTTTTTTTTATACACGCTTATTTACGCTTCACGCTGACTTTATTGCGTTTGAACACATTATTTTATCAGCTTTATCTAATATTTTAGTATTTATTGTGACTTGGTTTGATTGATTATGTACATTTCGTTTACCAGACAGGCCTGTTTATTTAGCGTGTCCGAAGTTTGGAAGGATGTCCGAAGTTAGGACGATTGACGGTACGTCCCCCAATTCTCTGCACTAAAACTTAACATAAACACTAATATCTTACAGGCAACTTATTTGATGTAAATCTCAACCAAGAAGGGCAGTTTCCACGGTTCCAGGCCTTTTAAACCCCAAAATTTTCTCACCCCTCAGTGCAGGTTTTGCTTTTGGATGTCACTAAACGAAGAAAACCGGTACACCCAAAAAAACTCTGGATACTGCACTGGTTGTATAACCAAAGTTTATATATCAAATAAAAGCAAATAAACGAGAATATCAGCTGAGAAAGCCTTTACCGCAGTCAATAGATATTTTTCTTTATTTTTTGGGACAGAGTGTTGATGGTTAGTTGGCCAACTAACTGTGTCATCATCCAATTGGATGATGACACAGTCACTTTTTAACATGAAGCAATACCTTATTTTGTATCCTTTTGTATCATTAATAAAAGTATTTCATGCAAGAAGATTGAAAACAAAGTTTAAGATACTTAAGCTACATGAAACTAAAAGCCAAAAAATCATTGTATGTAAAGTAAAGTTAAATTTACCAGCAAGAATACTTTCGATTTCGTTAACTCTGACTACCATTATGAATGAAGGTCTGGAAGTACGGAGGTATACGGGGGAAGAAACAATAGGAAATTTAATTCATTCTTCAATAATATTTCAACATTGTTACATCTATTGTAATTTTGAAGTTAAATTTACAAAAAAGCTAATTTAGAAATCAAGATTCTGTAATTTATTATAAATTTTAAGTCACTTGATTTTTCTTGTTACACATGAACCCCCTGCAAATCTTCTCAGTGCATGACGGATCTTTCACGCGCACTATTTTCATGTTCATGGTTCCTCCGGCGTGGAAGGAGAAGGAAGACAATCATGTCTCAATGTAAGTTTGTCCTATCATATTGTAGCGATGTTAAGTTGATGTAGATCTCGTGCTTTGAAATGATCTATCCTTTTACTATGGTTTTTTAACAATAAGAGTGAACTAACTAATTTTGAATAATTTTAAAGGTAAACATAATGACCTCTGCAGAAAACTTTCTTTTGTAAACGCATTTATATATGCTTGAAAATGAGGAAAACTCCTTAGAAAATATCGCCCTTTTCGTAACAGAACAGAGGTAACAGAAATGAGGTTATTGTAATTTGTCTTCAATCAGTTTAGATAATAGCAATTCAAGTTTTTGGATCAGTTGAATGTAAGCTGTTCCCTGGCTTACTTCCAACTGCAGAAAAAATGTCCATTTGAATTTTTATGTTTTTGTATCAAACCACAAATTCCTCTTATGTCAATATCAATCAATCAGTACCAATGTTGTTCACATATCATTTGAATGAACAATCCTGGTGTTCTGTAATGCAATTAAAATCTGAAATGAAAGGGAGTTAAGGCCGTTTGTAGAAAATAGTTTGGTTCCTGTTACCGTTACCTTAAAAAATTGAGTCGGTCGGTCAGGAAAAATTTTGTTTCTGTATTTTTCTATAAAAAAAGTTATGTCTATTTGGCAGCCATCGTTCTAAAAAACACTCGTTCAGGGATTTTGGGGGGAACAGAATTGCTCACAATATAAGCAAATGAGATGAATAGTGAAGTTTAGTGAAGATTTCTTTCATGCACTCTTATCCGCCATTTTGAAAGCGCACGATTTGAAAGAAAATCGGGTCATAAATTCGGGAAATAATCCCGAATCCGCTTTACTTTTACGTGCTCACTGCACAAAAGAAAAATGGGTGTCCGACTCTCCAACTCTCAAAGTAAGACATTTTTTAGGGTCGGTCGGACAACGGGAACCAGGCAGAGGAGGAAGTTTGTCTTCCTTGAAGGTACACTAATAATTACAAAGATGCAATTATAAGCATACCTTCAAGATGAATATGCAGACGTAAACATTTACGGGAACTATGAAGACCTTTTCAAAGACCTTTTCAAAGTCAACTGGAACAAATTTGTTTTACGTTTGCATTTAAATTATATACTTCTTCATCACAAACTTCCTTCCTTGTCTTTCTTGAAGGTACACTAATAATTACAAAGATGCAATTATTAGCATACCTTCAAGATGAATATACAGACGTAAACATTTACAAGAACTATACTTCTTCACCACAAACTGTTCCAGGGCCCCTAAGTAGGTGATACAGTTTACTCTCGTTATCTCGAATATATGCTATCTTGAATTTCCTGAACAAAGCCTTGGTCTCATCATTTACTTCTATTCCAGGTAACTAAAAACTGTCCCACTATTTTGAACTCTGTTACTTTGAACTTCTAGCAATCTGAAACTAATTTTTAGTCCCTATCATAGAATTACAGTCTTTATCTCAAAATTTTAAGAAAAGCCACTCATTGAGCTTAGATGAAATTTGTGGAATCACATGGTTGCAAAACAACCCACCTCTCCTACCTATTCACCCAGTGATGCCACCCTTTATTTAGAGAATCCCTTAATCAAAAAAACATTCCAAAATGTGTTGAGTGTAAGAAAGCCTAAAAATCTGCCTAATGTTACAAAAAGTTGTTTTATCAATAAGCACTGCAAATAACGGCTGGTCAGCAGTTAATGACCGGCGATATAAGGCACTTGATCATGTATTTTTTCTAATGGTTGATCAACTTGACCTGAGAGAATTAGTTTTATAGAAACAAGAAGACCATCAGATTTTGCAAAATATGATGATTGCTTGATAGCAAGGGATATCGCTCGCTATAACGCTCCTAGAGTTAGGCAAGATGCGCTTTTAATCACACAGGAAGATACTCTTTAAAAACATGCTCAACTATTTATACGCACTAGAACATGATTTTAACTTATTAATGTTAGTTTCGCTGCTCAATTGGCAAGGATAACTTAGATATATTAAGTGATAATTCACCAATTTGTTGTTGCTAGGGAGAACAGCCACTGCCAGTGTGTAATCTTAAAATTTTATCTGGGTGTCATGTGGGGCCATTGACATCGTTGGTTTTAAAATTTTTGGTGGCCTGAAGAAAATTTTAATGGCCCAATATTCAATAACTCTCTACAATTTCATTTGGACAGGCTTAGAAATGCTTACAGAATAGAAAAAAAGAAATTGCAAAAACAAACATTATAGAACTCAAAATTTCTTGTAAAGGAAATTCTTAAATCACATTTACAATTTATAATAAATTTTGTTTTGCCTGTCCAGTCGGGCCATCACAACACTGGTTTTCAAACATTTTGGTAGCCTGAACCAATTTGTGACTGTCTCAGACAGTTGGGCCACCGCTTAGATTAGACACTGACCGCTGCTAAGGTAATTTTGAAATTTCCTTCGTTATATGAATTCATTTGTTCACCTAACCATGGACGTATAAAAAGAGAAGGACTCACAACTGCTATTGAGCTATTGAAATAAAGCGTGTCTCAGACGACAGGTATCATATTCAAAGATTTAAAGAGACAATTAAGCTTACACTAGGATCAACAGCGGAGTCACTCCTTTCCCAAGAAAACAATGTCCTAGAGAGTTCCAGTTGACTTTCCTTACTGCTCTACCTCTCTCTTGAACAGCAAAGTCGGACTAACGTCACCTAGTTTCAACTGGACAGATGAAAAAAAATTATTTTCTTTGATCTTGATGTATGTTCAAAAAATTGTTTGCTATTGGAAATAAAAACAGATCTTCATAAAAAAAATGCAGTGATGCTATACTTATTGTCAGTATAGTTTGTAGTGTGCGCAGCTACGCAAAATAAGGTAAGTCAAGCTAATATTCAAGGTGAGTATCTTAAAAGAAAACTTTTGGAACTCGTCAAGTCGACGTTAAAATGTTATTTCTCTCTTCCCATTTTCTATTTTAAGACTTGATTGTAAAAGAATCGTGCACATAAACTTTGATAAGTTTCAACGATATATCGTTTGTACTGCACAAAGACAGGTCATTAATTATTCATCATGTTATGTCTGTCGTTTGAAAAGGAGCATATCCGTAAACTGGTACTTGTGTACTTTGCTCACGCGAGCACATACTCCGAATACTTTATTCTCAAGTGAGTTCCTTTGATACAAACAGATGGTTTCTATTTGCAGCAACAAGTTTAGATTGTTTTTCAAGAAAAGGTCTTTTCAGTTTCTAAGTGAATGTGAACCAGGCGCGAGTCTATCCCAACTATACTTTGCTTTTAAATTTGAAAGCGTGCAAATTGAAAATGGAAGGCAACTGCATGAATTGCTCGCGTAAAACAAAATATAATTGTTTAAGCTGTGCACTTAAAGTTTGCAATGTATGCTCAATTTGATTTATGTTTATTTTATCGTTATGAAAAATAACTGAATGACTTAATGCATTCTGTTATTAAGAGAAGTCTTTTTAAAAAGTATAGTGGTTTTACTTTCTTTGTTTAAATATTTAGTTTGTAAGGGTGTTTACAAATAATTCAGTTTGATTTCATTGAGTTGTTTTTTGACCTACTGGTTTTGGAGCATGTCCCACAGATTTTGGTTTCAGTCAGACATGATGTCCTACAAGGTTTTAAAAATTATTTGCAGCCTTGCCTTACAAATTTTGACATTGATTTTTCTGTCATGTAACAAAGAAAATCCAATTCGTGCATGCAAGAGAGAAGTTTTTTTAAAAAATGAACGTAAATGTCATTAACCTTCCAAAAATAATAAAAGGATTCATTACATCATACCTATAAGCTCTACAAAATATATAAATATAAAACACCTTGCTTTTAAACGCTGGAATAAACAACAAGTCTTCGGTCTATTTATTTGAGTTCAGAATTCATCAAAAAGTCATTTTCCAATAAAAACGTACTAAAATTAAATAGCAGTTTTTAGGCTTTCAGAATTGAATGAAAAATGTTTGCAACAAACAATTCAATTTTTTTTCTTAGGTAATTCTCTCAAATCATTTATATCTAATTCTGGAGCATCAACACCTCTTGTATTGCCAGTAAGATCCCCAATTAATTGTGACGCCTTGCATTTAACGATAACTCTTGCTGACCAAATCGATGAAGTGCTGGAATTTCACTGCAACCATCATGCCTTCAATGCCTTGCAAAGTGCTCCTCCAGAGGGTTCTGCGAGAATTTTTGTGACAGCAAAACTTATATATACATTATATATACATTATATAAAAACGAAGAAGCTACATGTTGATGAACATGACGCATTTCAGTAAAAACTTTTTTCAACTTTTTGTTAGTACTACTAGTTTCATTCATACATAATACAGATATGCATACAAATGCACATGCGTCATGTGTTAAAATTTTTCATGGGTTCAAAATTACTTTCTTCACTGGAGGCGTGTAACACAACCACACATTGAAGCACTTAAAATGCCCTACTTTTATCATATTTCTTATGGAGAAGATGAATAATAAATTTTACATAATGCAAACAACAACATAACACAAAACCATATACCAAGGCATATATACAAAGATAACTAACATCCTACTATAATACATAACAAATGCATATGCATGTAGTGTCATGTGCAAAAACTTTACAGGTTCACTAACATTGGAGCTGAACCGAATGAAGGTTTCGTAAATTATTTTTTACCGTAGTGACATGAAACACAACCAAACATTGAAACTTTTAAAATGCCATCATTGATGGAAATCATGTTTTTAACATAGATTTAATGTATAAACGAACAGCAATATAACACAGATTTCTATACCCAGGCATAAGCAAAAACAGATAGCAGTACAAAATGAATTGAAACAAATTGATTCCTTCTAACTTTTGTGCCAAATCTATGTTGGACAGAATTTTCGAAATGAATAATCTCTTCTTCACTAACCATCATCATCATGATTTTAAACCATGAGGTTCATTTTTTGTTTGTTACTAAATTTTTATATTATGATTGTCTAAACTAAAAAAAATTTTCAAATGAATAATGATACAAATGATACATATGTAGCTAGGTAAACAGATAAAAAATTTGCCATCTTTCTTGTCACAGCAGGATTCAAACACATGGTGCAGGAAAACTAAAAAATACAACATCCAAGCCAAAAACATCACAGACAAGTCTGAAATGTACCTAGCAAACAATAGATTCGCAAAATGTGGGTAAAACTAGCAGCCATTTTTTATAAACACAAAACTGTTGAAAAACACCAAAACTAAAAGTATGATTCCTTAGGAGTTCCTAAAGCTTCAGACTTGAAACTTTCAGAAAAGATCGATAAACTATCTCTCTATTTTGTGTAGCTTAGGCTTTTTTGAGGCGCAAATATTAACTTCATAACATGCAGAGACACTGTGCCATGATTTTCTTCTATTTTCACTTGTAACATCTAGCAAACTCACAGACATTTTAAAAACGATTGAACATCGTTGTCTGTGGCTTTGAACAATGAATGAAATGAAAATGAAAAGTGTTTCAAAAGCTAATGAGTCTTAATTCCTCTGACATTTCAATTTTCCGTTGGACTGGCATGTAAATAATCGTTCGCCTCAACAAAAATCCAGTGAAATGCGAGACACGCTTTGGTATGAAAGGGATGCCGACACAATGGATTTTAACAATAGAATTGAATAGCTATTGAAATGAGTTGTGAGTCCTTCTCTTTTTATACGTCCATGACCTAACAAAAGAATATGAAAACATAAGTGGTACCAGCAGGACTCGTTTTCGTGTTTAATTTCAATGAAATTGAAAGGACTTAATGATCACGATGACCAGCTGGTGTAAAAAAATTATTTGTAGCACTGATCAATTCACTGGTTGAATTATATCATGAGTCACACACGTCTTATCAATTCAATGTTGCATCCGTTAAATTTTATGAGATGTGCTCTATGTTTCAGACTCATCGTATGACCAACAGTCTGGTGGAGGAGGTAGTGGAGGGTAAGTTATATTTTGTGTACTTTTCAACTACCTTTTCCTAAGATTCAAAAAAGCATTCTTCTTAAAAATTTCTTTAGTGGTGCATATGGGGGCAGTCAAAGCTATGGACAACAAGGAAACTATGGAAACTATGGTAACATTTAATACTTTAGAAAATCTAATAAGGATAAATTGCAAAAGTTTGTGATCAATCTGTAGAGGAAGAATGCCATTAAAAGAACTTCACGTAAAGTTTTCTGTTTTTGTTTTAGGCCAGCAAGGACAACAACAGGGTGGATATCAACAGGTATTTTATGTCTTCATTGTTTTTTTTTGTTTTAGTCAGTAACATGTTCTTGAAATTAGAGGGGTTTTTTTTCAAGGGTGGGTACAACCAATCAGGTGGATATGGTTATAACCAGTCTAGTGGTGGTGGATATGACCAAGGTAATAGTTATAACAGAGGACATGGCAGTTACAATCAAGGAAGTCAGGGTGGATACAATCAAGGAGGTCAGGGTGGATATAACCAGGGAAATCAAGGTGGTTATGGTGGTTACAATAAAGGGGGATATGGTGACAGCTCTGGAGGTGGTGGTGGGTATGGTGGTCGAGGTGGTGGTGATTCTGGGTAAGTTCCTTTTGAGATGATACTTTTAAAGTCTTGAATTAGGTCTTACAATCCCAAAATTCCATAAACGGTATGAAGCACTAAAAATTGCTAGTTGTATATCCATAATAATAAAATTCTACATATATCACTTACTAGGAATCGTACTAGTGTAATGAATATGTGAGACCCATTTCAGGGATTTTCCCAAGCACTTTCTAACTACCGTTTACCGGTATTTAAAACTCAATCTTGAATTGAGTTTAGAAACTCAATCATTCATTGTCAATTAAACATTTTTTTAGCTCTCTAATGCGTAGTATTTGAAAACATGTTTTGAGAGAGTAATTAGGCCATTATTCACCAATTATTCTGTTGCTATGGAGAAGGACCACCGCTGCTAAGGTAATTTTGAAATTTCCTTTGTTATAGGCGTTCATTTCTTAACCTTACGATATATGAAAATGAAAGTGGTACCAGTAGGACTTGTTTTTATGTTATTCAATAAAATTAAAAAGCATCTTAGTTTCCAACTCCCTACGCATGCCTCTCATAACAAGGCCTGTTTGTGGAGATTGAAATCTCTAAAATAGCGGAGCTTCCTGGACTGTTAAACTCAATCTTCTCGGTAGTAACCAAAAGTGCTTGGAAAAATCCCTGCATTTTTAGAGCAGAAATAAAATAATATGCTTGCAGATGATCATCGATAGTTGTTTATCATTAGGAGAACATAATGTAACTTGTCATTTTGACTTCACATGAAATTCTGGTGTGAAGATGTTTTGAAATGTATCAAAGACATTTTTGAAATACCTTTAATAGTTTGCTATACTGTAAAATATTACAAATATTGATATTCCAATTATGAGATCTAAATCTGTTACAAAAATGAATAAAAAAGGAATTGTGAAATAGCTTTCACAAAAAACACCTTAACAGGTAAAGTAATGAAATCAGACAAACTGTAATTGATGTAGGATGTTCATCAAAATCTTACTACTTTGATGCTTTATAGTGTAGACAATAATTTCTGCTTTCATATATTGGTAAGTTACTGTTGTGTAAGTATTCACAAGAAGCATTCAAAGTTAATCAAGCCTTCAGCAGGGTTTTCACCATGAGAAAGGGTTTATGTTTTGCATTTCACATGATTTTAGTTTTATCCTCGTAATTTTTTACTTGATTTAAAACATGAGAAGTGGACATTTGTGATTGTCAGAAATTAAAGGAATAGAGACAAAATATCCTTAACATGTTTTTGGTGAATCTGTGTGGAAACCCTGTGTGTAATAATATGACAGAACCTTTGGATGAAGACATCAGAAGTCTTGAACACTTGAAATGAACATACTGATTTGATTGGAATTTTTTTTGTATTTTTTTTTTTTGTATTTTGTAAAAAATTTTGACAACCAGTTAAAATTGCATTTTTATTGTGGCTTTAAAGTATGTATCAAAACTTCTAGATTTATTTGCAATTATGTCCCATAATACACTGAATTATATAGGCCTGATAAAAGAAAAGGCTTCCTGTGTTATTGGCTATTTTTATGAATAACTTACTGAGTTTTAGTACGATGGGATGCATAAATTAACATGATGGCATGCATTAACTAATATGATGGCATGCATAAATTAGAATCAACAAATTCTGCTCAGTTGGTTGTGCATCTGTAGCATAATCTTATATCGGGTCTTCTACAAGTTTCAACGGAAAGTAACACTATTATGTTCAATTTACCTCAATTAGTGGTTATGGTGGTCGAGGAGGTTCTAAAGATGGTTTTAAGTATGGTGGTAAGTGCATACAAATAGGTATTATTATATTTGATGTTACCTCCTACAATCTCTAATTGCATGTTATATCCATGTGATTTACTGGGAGGTGTTCAACTGATTCATACGCTGACTGAACATGTGTCAGTTAATGACACCAAGTACAATGGACCTTTCCACATGTAGAGTTACCTCTCTCAAATAAGAATCAACATTATATTCACAAAGCTTTCTATAACCTATAATTGATTAAGGGTCATGAAAACAACTTCATTGAACACAGGTTCTTTATAGCTATAGATGCACCGCATGGTCAATAGCTGTGTAAAACATTTTACTATTATTTCTGAGGGTCAGACTTTTCCTAGAAATATTTGTTTTGAGTTTTCATACATAAATAAAATCACATTAGTGTTATTCAACCAAGTATGTTGGATTTGTTCAATGTGATAATAAACTTTAAAACTAAGGCCTTTCATTGTAGATGTTACAAAAGTAAGGTTGGCTTATTTATTAGTTTTAACTTTTTTAACTTTGTATGTTATACTTTTTAGGTAACAACAAGTTAACGTCCGATGGTTAGTGTTTTTTTTTTTTTATTCTGCTACTTTTGTTTTATGCATATAAGTTATTATGAAATCCTGAACTATTCGTGGGGAACAGATCTTGTACCCTTATATGGAAACTTCATCTTCAAAATTAATTTCCTGACAGAATTCTGCTAACAGTGTCATGATTATGCGTCATCTAAAATATCATTATCTCCAACGACCTCCAACAACCTCCAACAACATAACATAAACAGCTTGCTATGGCAACATGTTATGTTATGATTATGTGATGAACATGATGAACATGAACATGAACTTTGGAATGAAGGAGGACTTGATGACTGCACCTTCTTTCACATAGTCTGAACCTTTTCCAAAATTTTTTTTCTTATCATTTTCCAAAGTGCATTGAACGATATTTATTGGTATTGGTTGGTTGTTTTTTTTTTCCTTTAAAAATGTGAACTGTTTATTTTGTTTGATTGTTGTAGGAATGTTGGTTCAAGAAGACACAGTGTTTGTTTCTGGTCTACCTCCCACTGCTGACAGTGCTGGTATTGCTGAGTTCTTTGGACAGATTGGAATCATCAAGGTAAATTACAATTTCTGGCTTGTAAATATACCTTTATTCTATCTACGTTCTTGAATTGAAAAATGAATTAAAATAAAGAATTGGATAATTGTATGAAGCAAAACGATTTCACATTTTATGTAATATATGACAGAAAAAACGTTTTGGTAGTTAACAGTTTTAACTTCTGTGTAGATGGATAAGCGAACGAGAGAACCGAAGATCTGGATTTATAAAAGACCAGATGGTACTCCAAAGGTACTAACAACAACATTGTTTTCCCTTCTACCAGTTACCTTAATATCAAGGAAAATTTAATATTTTCATCCTGGTAATAGGGAGAGTGTACAGTGACGTATGAAGATACATCTGCTAGTGAAGCTGCTGTTGATTGGTTTAATAAGAAGCAGTATGAGGGTAATACAATATCTGTCTCCATTGCTCAAAGGAAGGCTCCCGAGGGCGGATTTGGCAACAAAAGAGGACGCGGGCGTGGGCGTGGACGTGGTGGAGGAGGTAAATAAGTGCATTTCACACTTGCAATTCTCTCTAGTTTAACAACGTAAAATAGTATCGTCAACAGTGACGATGAAATACAATATTGAATTCTCATTTTAAGATCGTGGGCGTGGTGGACGAGGTGGCTTTGGTGGTGCTGGAAGAGGTAAAAACAAGATAAATCGGTTTTGTAATTAACGAAAGATTTCCATGTTTCACATGTTGACTTTGGATGATGTTTTTTCAGGTGATTCTCGTGATGGGGATTGGAATTGTCCAAAGTAAATACTTCTCCCTTCTCCCTTGATTTTTTGTTTTGTTTTGAAATTAGTCCAACATGCATCTTTTGTTCTTTTATAGGTGTAATAATAACAATTTCGCGCGAAGATCAGAATGTAATCGATGTGGTGAGAGCCGCCCTGGTGGTGGCGGTTACGGCGGTGGTGGTGGAGGATATGGCGGTAAAGATTTTTAACGATTCTTAGTCTTTAGTTAACATTTTCTGATGTTCCATTTATCGAAAGTAATCTGCGTAATGGAACGGAAAATATCGATCAATTGAGAAAGTTTGACGGAATACTATAATGACGCGTCTTTTCCTCGAACTTTTATCCTTCCTGATATCATTTGAATGTTTAATGATAAATCAAGAAATAACGTTTTAATTAACAATTTATGCTTCTATCTATCTATTTTATTTTTTTGCTAGCATTAATTTCTTTAGTTCTCAAATTTTGTTATTCTCAGCTTTACCTCTTTTCTTTTTCTTTTTTTTCATTTAGGCGGAGGTGGAAGAAGAGACGGCGGCGGATACGGTGACCGGTAATTATAGCATTTGCGTACAATTGTCTGGTTGTCAACTTGGAAAGGAATTGGGTTGTTAGAGAACACTCCTTTTGTTCATGCTTATTTTTCAGTGACCGAGGTGACAGATCGGATAAGAGGCCCCGATATTGACGCGCATTGATTTTTCTGTACATAGCATTTTTTACATGTACATACAAAGCAACAACAAACGAGCATGTTTGTGGAAAGTGTAACAGCATTTGACTGTTCAGCGAAACGAAAGAAGAACTTTGCGAATGGGGCGCAGTTTTAGACCAGCACTACCCGAGCTGTTTGGGATAATAACTTTGAAGTCTTGTAAATGATCGGCAGCTTGTATTAATAAATTTATGGAATCTCTTTCAACTTTGTCGTTCGTGGTCATTCCCTGAGTTGTAACATGCTGTTGAGATGAGATAAAAACGTGACCCTGCTTCCATTGATAGTGTAACTAAAACAATTTTACTAAAGCAGTTATGAATTTTTGTCTTTGTTCCTTCCTGAGAAAAACATTGGATAGATAATGGAATTGGGTTCATCTAGTAACTTGATTTCATCTACGTAAGCTTATGCTCACTGAGCAAGTTTAATAAGATATTCACCATGAAGTTTAGTTGGGCTCAAACTTTCAGAATATATTTTGCGTGACAGACAAACATACAGAGAATCGGCTATTAATATATAGATACATTGTAAATATATACATACCCAACTTGACTGTTTTGGAGGTTTTTTTGTGATTACGACCAGATGTTTTTTTTTTTGGTAATCCTTCATGAGAAAGAAAGTAAAATTTAAGACTGCTGGTGTAAAATAAAGCCGGACTCTTGATGCCAATCATAGTTTGCTTGACAGTAAACAAATGGAGTATAATAGTATTTTTTCTAGTTTATGTAGGTTTGTGACAATTCGTGTGCATCAACCTTTTCGCAGGGGAGTCTCCCAAAAATGTTTGAAAGACGTGAAGTTTTATACTCGCTGATCCAAGCAAATTTAACAAGGTTTTTACCATGAAGTTATGGTGAACTAATGTTCTGGTAACTAGTCATTTTTTGAGATACCAGGCACAAAGTCTGTTCCCCAAAACAGACCTTTTTTTAGATAATGGAAAGTAATTATTGAATGAAAAATGTAGTCGCTCCCGGGTGGGCTTGAACCACCAACCTTTCGGTTAACAGCCGAACGCGCTAACCAATTGCGCCACGGAAGCTGCTAACATTACAAAATTAATTTTGATTTTTCAAATGATAATAATAACAACAACGAAATATCATAATAATATATATATTTCTTCTTTCCTGGCATATTATAGTTCCTTACAATTTGATTCCCTTATTTCAAGCACCACTGGGTGTCGATTAGCGCAAGTTCTCTGTAACAAACACTTCAGGCAAAACTACTACGTAACCTTTCGCATCATAGGTCTAGGTGATGTCACAATCGTGTTTATTTAATCATCTTTAAGAAACAATATTACTTTCCAAAAGGTGAGGAGTGGCCATAGCCTCCATAGCTTCCCTGGTAGCGTGGTCCATGTGTAAAAGTATACCTTCATTAGGAACAATGCGGAAGATAATTCCCATGATTTGTTGTTGTTTTGTCTTTATGACGGGGGCGTGTCGAGTAACAATAACATAAACGGAAACCTCTATTTCTTTCATTTACACAAAATATATATCATAAATCTATTTCAAAAACTCTTTAATATAACAAAAAAAACAGACTGAAAATAAAAAATAAAACAAAATTATAAAAACAAGTTCTGGAAAGAAATTTTCCTCCAACTTTGAAAACAAAAATAAATAAATACAAGGAAATCATGGTATAAACCAAATGAATAAGCGCACCCATATAAATACTTATGCGCCCCACCCAGAATTCAGGCGCCCTTCGGTAAAAATCTGTTGATCTGAGAAAGAAAAGGGGTCTTCAAAACGTATCAAATGCTTGAATGGATAAATAGATGAATAAAAACAATAATAAAAAGTATATAAGAGATGTATCGAAAGACATGCCGACAAATTAATATGTGAGATTTTTTTTAGGTTAGCTTCAATAGAACTCAATCATCTTCGCCTAAGAAAAACGTCTCAGGGATTATTTGAACGGAAAATAGTGAGGAGCTGTCAATTAGTCACAGATAAAAAAAATTGGGGTTTGACGTTCTAAAACATTTCGGGTTTCATTGTTTCGACGGCAAGCCAGTTCCATACCAGCAGATCAGTTGCTTACTCAATTCGAAGAGACGATGCTGAAACCCGAGGTACTGTTGCAATCACTTCGGTATCCGGTCTTTCGGAAACGGCTGACCGAGGCATATATGTTCATTGTGTTCGGAGTAAAATAAAGCGTTCTGCTGGTAATAACTGACGATCTCCAAAAGATTGGGAAATGACTTGGTGCCGATTATGAATTGGTTTGACGGCGTCGGTTGAATTCCAAAATGGCGAATCCTGGAATCGAAATATAGCAATAAAAACGCTGATCGGTGGAGAAACGTACAATGTTAGTTGTTTGATAGACATTCTTTGTGATCAGGTGGTGATCTACTTACCTGTAACAATATTTTACGGAGAGAGAGTAGTAACCAACACCCTGAAAGGCGAGAAACACTTTATGTGATTCAAATATCAATCAGACATATCACACGCAACTGAAGAATCGAATAGAGATGATATCGAGAAAGAAACACATGAAAGTAACATACCCGTTGACTTTCACGGATCAAAAATTCTCTTTGTCGGCCATACTAAATAGAAAGCCATATTACATCACAAAATGCAATAAATGGTTAACCACGAACGAGGCTTTTCTTTACCACATTTTGACTCACATTCGTTTAGTTGGGAAAAGTGAAACCCTCATGTAACAATGCGCATAACTTGGGAAGAGAATCGCACTGATATTCCTATTAAACAACATTTAACCTGTGTTTATGAGATCATCATAATAAAGCCATACCGTAGACAGTACTTGTTCACAATCAATGCGAGATATGTTGCCATGGTACCAAGGTTCTGAATCATACACTATAAATAAAGAATACTAACATATTAGTGTTGGGAGAATTTGTAAATAATTTGGAGATATTGGTGAGAGATAATTAAGGAAAAATTTTGTTGTTCTAGATGACTATTCTGCAGAAGGAGTCATATATTTTAAAGGAAGAAATTCGTGATATTTTGGGAATTTATTTTCGCGAATGATCCATTTAGCTACATTTCGCGAGAATTAACTTTCGCGAATGTTACATTTGACTATATTTCGCGAGAATTAACTTTCGCGAATGACCCATTCGACTATGTTTGGCGAGATTTAACTTTCTCGAATAAGGCAGTTCAAAAATGTTTTTCCATGATTCAAAATGGAAAATGAAAATGAGGCTAAACACACTGAAATCATTGTAATTGATCGATTTCTTTTATATCTTAAAAATAAAAAAACTGTTATCTAGGTAACAATCTTTGCTTCCATTTCTACGTCTTGTCTTGAATATTATTAAGGGAGTTTAATAGCATGTTTTAAAAATAAAGAGCGCTCTTTTGTGAGTGTACCTATTTATTTCAAACGATACTCAGAGGAAAACCCTTACCGTATTTCCTTTAATAAACGCCGCCCTCTGATAAACGCCGCCCTCTATTAAACGCCGCACTTATAGCCGAACGTTTGTCGTAAACGCCGCCCTCTAATAAACGCCTCCCTCTATTAAACGCCGCATCTTGAAAATCGGTGTTTATTAGAAAACAGGTTAAACAAGAATTATAAAAAAGTTTTCATGTCATACAAGAGAACATTGCTCTTCTTGGACATTTTCGTAAACATATCTTTTGTGTAAAACATTTTCACACAACCTTTTGTAACTTTTTTAAGGATAAGAAAGCATTATTATTTAAGTTTGCTTCGGTCCAATTTTTCATTTTGTAATAAACGCCGCCCTCTAAAGAACGCCTCCCTCTACGCCGCATCCAAAAACTTGAATTTGTAATAAACGCCGCGGCGTTTATTAGAGGAAATACGGTAATTAAAGCATGCTATATTTTTGTAGTGTGACAATTCTTTTTTAAATTTCGGTGAAAAAAGTTACATTTTTCGCGGGAATACACCTTTCCCGAATTTCTGTTTAAATGACGCATTAATGCTTAGTTATCAAGTTTAGCCTCGTTTCTATATATTTTATTATTTTTCTAATTTCATAATGTTTTCAGTAAGTAATAGTTACTCGTTCTTTCAGTTCTCCAGTGGAATAATTAGAAGTAATTAAGAATTTGAAAAAGAGGCGAAACTTAGAGGCTAGGCTATAACACGGTGTTTAAACAGACATTCGGGAAAGGTCTTTTAACTTTCGCGAATGAAGACATTCAGCGAAATTTTTCGCGGGGTTTTTCTTTCGCGATTTTGCCGAAAAATCGCGAACTCGCGAAAGTTTCTTCCTTTAAAATAAACGCCATCAACACATTTTAGTGTTGTTGGGAAAGTAAGTTGAATCTCTCATAACACGAGTCTTACCAGATCGAAGGAGCATCTCCGGTTCGTCATAAACGTCTTCTTCCACTGCACCAACCTGCCGGATTTCATTCAATAAGGGAACTGGCATCGGTGGTCTGTCAGCCATTCGTTTTACGACGTCGTCTCTCGGTGTTGACGGTGACTGCGGAGTGCGTTGCGTCGTGATGTCAGGAAGTGATGGTCGAGGCATCTGTAGCGGCTGCAACCCCGGTTTGAAGATATCTGGAAGAGACGTTCGCTTAGGTGGTTCAGGAGCCCCACGAGACGGTTTTAACTGGTTATTCTGGTGGTCCACAGCTTTGTTTTTCGGTCTCGGTAAGGGTCTGGGTCGTGGTTTCGGTTTTCGGTCTCCTTTCCCTACAATTGAAGAACGGTAGAATATTAAAAAATTTCCATGAACAAGTGTCGGGTGTTTTTGCCCACCCTGTATGTGTAAATTTTCCTAAAAGTGTCTCCAAAAAACAACTCTCAAGTTTTTTATCAAAACATCATCAGAAATTTGCTGAAGTTAGCTATGAACTGAAACAGGAAGGATTACAGAAAAGAAACAGCATTCATTCATTCTATTTTAACACGTGTCTGGTTCTGTCCAATCAACAAAACGTACCGAAAATCTCGTTCTGATCTATATCGTAACGCCTTTCCAAATAGTTTTCTGGAACCCAACCTTGTTTTTCAATGTCGCTGTTTACTAATGTCACGAACACCCATCCGGAATCCGTGGAAATGAGTTGCACGATGTCACCTTTGTTCAAAAACAAATCATCCTTGCTCTGGTGAGGTGGGTTGTAATCAAATAAGGCGGAATATATTTGCACTTCCTAAAGCATAACAATTCTAAATTGGCACGTGTCCAAGGTACTAACCCAAACACAAATATAGACAACAATAATATGATGATGGCAAGTATGATATGACGATAGCAAGTATAATATTATGTTATGAATATTATGTTATGAATATTATGTTATGAATATTATGTTATGTACTGACTCACAACACACACAACAACACACAAAAGTATAAACACATCATTTTCTAACTTTTAAATTACATCAATCTCAGCACGTAATTACTGTTAATGGGCAGCCAAACGTTCTTCAATACAAATAGTTATGTTATCAAGTTTATTCTGTCCCTCTCCTTTAATTAACGATTGTTCCTTGTAAATGAAAGGATCAGTGGTAAATAGGTTTGACGAAATGCATATGACGCTTACAACTTATAATTTATGACTTTGAGGTTGACCAGCAGCAACAGGAAGGATGGATGTACAAAGGTCATAGGTTGAAAGGATGATGTGTGACAACGATGAACTCATCAAATGTTAATTAAAGGTTCATCGGTACGTTAGTTGTGCGAGATGTATTGGAAGGTGTGCGTTTAATTTTAGGACTGCATCTGTTGGCCTGTTCGCCATTTTACAGAATTTTTCGACTTTGTAGCTATGGTGCCGTTTCATCTTAACGACACCTCAGAAAAGAAGAAAAGAAGAAGTCAATAAAAGAACGAAAAAATTCGTGTTTCGAAAGAGCACACGTCTTTTTCATCAATTGATTCTTTAAGTTTCGCTCGAAACGTTATCTAACACTTAAGCGGAAAAAAAGACTCCAAATATTGATGCGTAAAGGAGGTAATAATTCACTTCAAGTTTAACTGTAATTAAACCGAATATTTTCTAAGTGTTGTGTTTTCAAGCAAAGGTGAACTGCAGTACTGTTTCCATCATGGCAACAACAATGGCAGTAAACTAACTGAATCCAACCAACGATCTGTTTCCATCATGGCAACAACAATGGCAGTAAACTAACTGAATCCAACCAACGATCTGGCCAACATTAAAAGTACATCTATACATAATACCGCATTCCTTGGCAAGTGGTAATCCACTTGCGTTGATGAAATATCCGTATTGTTTTTTCATTCCTCGAAAACAAAACTTACTGGAATGTATGACGAGTTGATTTTATAAAATGATTTCTTGTTAAAAGTTGTGATAGCTTGAGAATTCTTAACACAGAGCACGTCTCGTGCAGCACATATCAGTAAATCGAAAATTACAACGAAACTCAAACATAATTATTCTTTTTTGTTAAGGGCGGGTTAAACCAATTTAAATGATCGTAAAGATTGAAGACAACACTTCGAACCAATCTTTCATTTTTTCATAATTCTCTGACAACATTTCGAGAAATACGCCACAACCTTTTTTGTGGGTGTGTCAGGGCGTGTGACAACATGATGACGTAATCTTTTTCTCTTCCTGGAGGATAACTTATAGAGAATCCAACTGCAGGGTTTACTTCTGCAGGGTTGACAGTGTAATAAGTTAGTGATAAGGCGAACAGGTGACAACTGTAGAGTGTGACACTGCTTTCAGACAACAAGTAAACGAAAAAAATAACAAAAACAAAATAATAAAACCAATCAACGAAACTTAATACTTTAAACGGGAACAGGAAAGACGTTTGAACATGTTGCGAAATAACAACAATGAAACATTAGAAGGACTCACGCAAAATCGTTTCTTACGAGCAGGCCAGATGTCGATAAACATGCTGCTTGAAAAAACTTGATAGCACAAACCAGCACAATGAACTCTGACATAAACCACAGCTGCTGGATTATTACTCAAAACTTAAAAATTGTCTCTTACAAAAATGATTATATTCTATTTACGCAGAAGATAACGTTACTGTCATTAAAATTTGATGAGCAGCAGTATAATTGCTTTCGCGTGGTTCATTTTTTAATATAATAAAACGAATCGAAAAATCATTCACATATGAATGACTTCGAAATCTGTGTCAATGAAAACCACCTTTTCGCATAAACACGAAAAGAACTTACCACTCCGTCCCCGCATTTTGAAAATTTTCGGTTAACGTACGGCATATGATCGACGACAGCTTCGTTCTCATCCGGGTTATGCAGTTGGACAGCTTGCAAACCATCGTCGATCGAAGAACTTCTTTTAGATCTGATTGGCTGATAAAGAAATGATAGATGTTTGAGGAGAAAGAAAACGATCACGTGGCCTTGCCTTAAAGGACAACCCTTATAATTTAAAAAGGACAACCCTTAATTTAAAGGACAACCCTTTATTGAAACTCTTGAAATGAATGATTTGACACAGGCGTGGACTTTTATAAATGGAGCACATTTTTTTTACCAGGAACTGCAACTAGACTCGAACCCGATTATAGATTTTTATGGACGCGAACTGTAAAAACGTGTTTGGAACAAGCTGTGACAATTAGTCTTACAAGTGCAAGAAGAATTGCCCTCCAGAACATTTCATACTGGAAAATTTCTCGAAAACTCGATCTTCTTTCTTTCGTGACTCACTACACGCCAATTTCCCCACTTCATCAGATGTGACTCACCTTGGAGTTGACAGCTTTCGGGATAGAATTTTGATTGTTGACGTTAACATAAGCATCAAATGTCTGACCTTCAAAATTGGGCTGCTGTCTAAACAAGATTTAATCACCACAACAGTTTGAAACCTCGTGTTCCATCAACAATGAGACTTTGATTTCACAGACAGAGCTCTGGAGGATATCATTACATGATTTTTCAAGAAATACATTCATCTGATTGATCAATCAATAAACACAACATACCTTGGTTTGTTCTCTTTATCTTCCTCTAAAACAGAACAACATTTTTAACAGCTACAAAAACATTCCCACTATATTTCAACAGTCAGTCCCAGTCCCCTCCCCTCTATTAATTTTCTTTCTAATATCGTTGAAGAGACATTTAGCACATAGTACGAGGACCAGAAGAGACAACATAAATGGAAAGCCTTCAACAACACACCTACCTCCTATAACAAAATTCCCTCCAGCAAAAGATGCTGCACTGTAAACAACTGGAAATAAATAAATAAATAAATAAAAAATTATACTCAGCAGTTTTTTATTTGCTGATGCAGCAAAATTAAAATACACTCACATCTCGAGGGTTTTTTCCCTCTTACTCCACTGTCGTGTTTGAGAGAACTGGTTGGCGATGAAGCAATACCAGATGATGACCGGCTTCGAACAGATTCTCTATGACATAATTTAAAATCTTCATGACAAAGGAGGAGAAGAAATTTTAAAGGATCAATTTTGATAAAAAAAAATTCTGATTTCTGCTTCTCAAAATTCTTCTTCATCAACGACTGACTGTGTTTAGAAGAGTAACAAGAGCAAGATGCTTATAAAAGGTTTCAACCAGTGAAATAAGACAAGTTTCTACACAAGTTCCTGTAAGAGGATTGAAGGAGATTCCAGAGTAGTTGCTGAAGACAATCAGCTTTTCAAGGAAACATGAAGTTCTTCCAATGCTTATGAAATTATTTGAAAACCAAGTTCACATGCTGATGGAGTAGTAGATGATTCATACATACCTCCTAGGTGGAGGTTTTCTTATGACAGCATATAAACCACTAGTATCTGATATTGATACAGTCTAAAAAAGATATTCTTTACTCATAACAGAAAGTTTCAAGATCATTCTTGTGGGAAAATATCTCATTAAAAATATGCCATACACGTGAATCTAAGTCATCAGCAGATGAATATAGACATGTTTCGTTGACCCTCTGAAGATTGGTTGCAGGAGTAATGCCAATTCTTTCATCTATTCTACAAGTTGATCAAGTCATGCATAAATGTTCTCTAGTAACTTTATAACACAAACACAAAGACTTCAATCATTTCAAAGTTGATTCAAAGTATAACAACTATAATGTAAGTATTTCAACAGGTTCCTAAAAAAAAGGTAAGTGAAACAAATTGTACCGGACACGCCACCATCCATAATTACTTTTTTCAAGAACTTCTACTTCTTCAGCAGCATCGTAAGATAACTCATCATCATTTTGTGCTGTGTATGATACCATGGCAACATAAATTTCCCCTATCAATAAAATTTTGTTCAACATTGTCAGCATTACAGCACTCTAAATTGATCTTCTCAGCTTGATAACAACATAAACATTTTCAAGTATGTGCTAGATCTTCACTGACAATAATCAAAACAGAAGAAACAATTTTGGATAGCACTGATAAGTGTAATAAATATTGTTAAGTTAACAGCAGTGTGTTTTTTTCTTTCACAATTAAATAAAAGTCGGACCTATCCCATTCATATCTGTTACGGATACCCAGTCATAACCAGAGTCTTCGCCAGCTGACATAATTGGCTCCAAATAAGTAGCTGGCGCCCATCCTTGATTACCGGAATCATCGACAACAAACCACCAGCCTACAAATATCTCAAAACTACAGGAACAGTCTCATAGCAAAAATAATCTTTAATATATGTTTTTCATGCAAAAAACACAAACAGAAAGAAGAGAAAATCTACCTCTTTCATTCTTTTCGATAACATTGACAGCCATCTGTTCCACAAGTGATATCTCACCAACATTACTAGCTTCATAATTAGCAATAATTTTGTAATGTTCTTCTTTTTCATCTAAATTCATCCATTCATTTTAACAATACTGACACTGTAAGGAGGCCAACAAAAAAATGTTTATAAACATTTTGGCTTTATGATAGCATTGTCATAATAGCTGAGTAATTAACTAACGAGAGTTCAGCCTTGACTAAAATCACCTGTTATCACAAGGCATGAACGAGTTTAAAATCATGTGTCTCCAAAGGAAGGTTAAACTAATTCTAAAACACATAAAATGATGGTAACCTGCATGAAATTACCCACCTGAAATAACATTAGGTTTCCATTGCTCTTGTGATTTTATGCTAGACCTAACAAACATAAGACAAATAATCCATAGGTACCAAAATAACAAACAACGACAAATATCACATATCTTATCATTTTAAACAGGCAAAATTTTGCAATACTTTGAAAATAACAAAATAGTGTGATATTTACTATACCTTCCAACCACCGGATCAAATAATTCAGATTGCTTTTGGTTAGTCCTTAGATCTGTACCCCACGTTTCAAAGAAATGCAGGACAATGGAAGCTTGTGAGACTATAGGTGGAAGGCTGATGATTTTCTGAATGTAAACATATAAAACAATAACTAAATAAGAGTTTTAGGTTGTCTCACAAAGTCTGCTCTTTCTATCAGAACATGACTGGACATATCGTATTCTCTATTTTTTTTTGGGAAATTAAGGGGCGCTTATTAGGGAGGGGCACTAGTTGGAGATGGGTACTTGAAAAAATTTTCAAAATGATCATAACAGCCGTGAATGAGGCATTGCTTTTTATCATAAAAGAATAAAAACAACTGTATTTTTCATGGCAACGAAATAAGATTTTGTACTTATAACTTACATTTGGACATCACAAAAATAAAGTATTCTGCTTCTATTACGGAATTTTCTCTTCGGATACTTATTAATTTCTTTTAATTTTAAGTCACTCTAATAAGCAACTGGGCGCTAGTTAGAGAGAATACAGTACCTTATTCTATGAAATTAATGCACCATAGAGAGACGTTTATTTATGTATATACTTTTTACATAAACATGCATGGCACCTCCTTCCGTGCATTTTAGCTGCTGTGTTACAAAAAAACTATTCTTGTGTTCCTCCCCTTACTTATTTGCAAGTCACTCGGATTTGCAAGCCACTGTTAAAACTTTCATTTCAAATTTAAAGTAAAAGTTCCTTGATCGCACTAATTTCCTCCACGTTAATTTTTCTTGCATTTAATCAACTGCTAGAGACACATGAAGTTTTACTTTAACTGTCCAATGTAATTTTAAAGAAATAACAGGTTTGGTTTTTATACTAAGTAAAAATCAATTCAAAACACATATCTCTCTTCACACCATACCAGATCATTACCATACAAGCAGGAGTGGCATTAACTTACTTAACTTACCATGCAGAAATCCTCCATACTTTTGCATTCCTTCTCGTGGCCCAACTTTCCAAGAACTTTCCAATGGAATTTATATGCTAAATTTTGTAAATAAGTGTGCACATGGAAAATAAGCAAACAAATAGCAGGATGAGAAGATAAAGGAAGTATGTAAAAACAACTTCTAATTACCAGGAGCACTAGGAATCTTTTCATTTTTGAACATTTCAGTAACAACACCCTATGAAAGTTTAAAAAACTAGTCATTACCTTTAGGAAGTATTGATCAACAAAACCAAAAACATCAATAACCAATCAGAACTTACTTGAAAATCAAAGAACATACTATGTGGTCTATAAATTACAGCTTCGGTATTATTACTCCATTTTACTTTCAAGACAAATTCCTGAACATTGAAAAATATGAAAAACAGTTTTTCGATTTTACAACAAATGTAATGGCAATCCTAAACAATTCTCCGCAACCTTTTGCTGCAACCTTTTGCTGCAACCTTTTGCTGCAACCTTAGTGATGATAAAGATCAATAGAAGTGGCAAAAAATGAAGCATATTATCATAACCATTAATGTTCTGTGTAAAAACCATTTAGGCCTGGTACACATGGTGATCAAAATGGTTTTTTGAGATGGTTTTTGACTGAGCTCACTCATTTTTGAAATCAATTATTAATCAATGGTTCACTTATCAAGCATGCCTTTGCACATTTTTAATGATCTAAGGAGTAATTATCTCAGACTTTTACAACTCACTCATTTTGATTGCAAAGATTGCCCAAGACCTCTATAAATTCTATAAACATGTAAGCCTCAAACTTTCAATTACTCTTACTGGATGTTGTGATAATTACAGAAATTAAAACCACAATTCAGAATTGGATGATAAACCAAATCCAATAATCCACTATGATGTATGGAAGGGAATAACTTGATGTGTCATAGCCCTTTGATAATATAAAATGTAGGTAATTACGGTTTTCCTCAAATAATTATTTTAACATGCAAAAATTATAGTTCAATTTCCACGTGCTATGCGTAGGAAATTGTTTGGTTTACACATCATATTTCATCCATCTATTTATCTATTTTTCGACGTTTTTGGAAAGTCAGTTCAGATTTTAGATTGGTTGTTATACCTTAAAGTCACAAAAAGTCGCATACACCAAGGTCTAATCTAGAACATTATGAACATCCAAAGGGCACTTTTTTTTTAGGAAAAGGGCAACCAGAGCTTTATTTCGGTGGGTTAAACCTGTGAGTCCCTAATACAAGAGTGATTTTTTGAAGTTTTTAAAGCGAAATAAATTTTCAACAAAAAGAAAACGTAGAGAGCAGCATCCGATCAATGGACGCTCTTTTGGCCTAGAATTGACCCTGTAAAGTAGCAAAATTTTTTCGCAACTTTTACAAAAAAGTTGCGTGCATTAATTGTCACAAACTTTTTGTACGCATAAAATCCTGTAAAATATATTAATTGAAGAAATATCGAGCAGTTTTCTTTTAAGGACGTCATTCTCAATAAAAATGCACACTCTTTCTGCATTCACTGACTTTTGTCAATCATTTATGGGTTGAAACAAGATGTTGGAATACAACTAAAGGATGGCTGGTAATTATACAGGGGCAATTCTATGGGTTTGGCTTTCCTGAAATGAAATTTTTGCTTGAGACTTTTTGTGTACGCAACGTTTGGTGACTTTA
Source organism: Turritopsis dohrnii (assembly GCA_027922465.2). Lineage (NCBI taxonomy): Eukaryota > Metazoa > Cnidaria > Hydrozoa > Anthoathecata > Oceaniidae > Turritopsis > Turritopsis dohrnii. The sequence goes on from BQMF02000304.1 coordinate 89,560, forward strand.
AGGTAGTTAACAACAGACCCAAAACTGTATGCTAAATGTAATACAGAAAGGCCATTCATAAATATTATCTTTTGAAGTTGTTTTAGCGGTTTTATGTCGAAAACTTTTCAATTCAATCTTTAAAATTTGTATTAACAAGTCTGTAAAATATGCACACAGAGCACGTGAAACGTTTCGAACTGATTTCATTAATGTTTCGTAGAAGTTGTAGAAGTATAGTAGCTTTGTAGAATCTTTGAAAAAGAATTTTAAGACTTCTTTCCTGTCTATAACTAGATATTGGCGAACCGTTATGTCTAAGTCACTGTGCAATGCTCAGTCAAGTTATCACTGTGTGGGACAGATTAGTGTTAAATTCACGTCGGAAAAGATGCCATTGTTCAAAATAATCAATATTTTTTCAACTGCAAAGCACTTGATGGAGGCATAATGTTTTAGCTTGGGATATATAATTTCATGAAAACAAACTTTGGATGATGGTTAAAATCCAAGCAATTATACATACAATGAGATCAATAAAACCTTGTGAAAAGTTGGAGTGTAATGTTCTAGTGTTCTAGTGTTGGAGTGTAATGATTCACTTCAAATATCAAATATCATTTTATTCCCTATGTGAACCATAAATCATACTTCGGGAATTGTGATAGACCTATTCTCATTATAAGCAACATGAAAAGAATGGATAATCAATCAGATATTTTGAAAATTAGCCTAAAGCAATTTCCTCTAGGCTTGATGTGGAAATTGTTCAAGCCATGAGGCTTCTAGTTTAGTTTAGATTAGACACCACACTTCACAAACAATTTTAAAAATCTCTCCAACTATCCCTTGACATCAAAGTGAAGGTTAAATGAGGAGGAAGACCATTACTTTTGATTGTTTTAGATATGGATTTTTATTATAAACAAGAGCTACATGAAATGATTAGTTAGTGTAAATAGGGTCCAATCAGAAAATACCAGCAAATTAATGTGAAGACATTTTACCATAAATAATGTGGCCTATTTCATTTATCACATAATGTGAATACCATGAAGAAAAATCACTATCTCAAAGTGTAACCATGCTGTAGAGCTTGAAAAACTGATAATATATGCCTATGGTATAACGTTACTGAAATATAAGCATTCAAAGATTTTAATCATGTCACAAACCTGTCCCCCCAAAAATTTATACCCAAATTTTATTGACATGTTATTGCCAATATTGCAAGATCAAAAAAACTGATGTCATGCCAATTGCTACTACATAGACTTTTCTGTGATCTTATGTGGCAAATCCACTATCAAATTCACTGTTCCTTCATTTTGATTCAGAACCAAATGTTTCATTTCACCTTTCGTACATGTTTTTATTTTTATAAGCATAACTTTTATAAGCATACCCAGCCTGAGTTTTGTCAAAAAATAAGCATAATGCACGAGCCTGTGTTGTTTCAAAATTTCAAAACTTGTTTGTAAAAAGTAAAACTAAAAAAGTTCCATCTAAAAAAATAATTATGAAAATAAAGCATCCTTACATATCTTTTACCAGCAATATCTTTACGGATTTTTTCCAAGCCTATAACTTTTATTTCGCATATATATTTGGTCATTTTACCAGCCAGTTTCAATACTTATTTACCTAGAAAAAATGAGCAATTTCCTGAAACAATTTACATAACAAAAGGCAGATGGAGAGAGCCAATATCACACAGAATTATAGAAAAAGCAAATATAATTTTCATAAAAAATCAAAACTTTAGCTAACATACATAGTATTATTCAAAAAAAGTAAATATTACTTAGAAAAGTGGCAGCTAAGACAAACATAAAAAAAGACAATGTGCAAATACTTACTCTTTAATAGTTTTTATTTATGGAAGGATCTGAAGCATGACGGAAATGAAAACTATGTCAATAAGTTTTGAATTCAGCCTATAATATGTTATCATGAAACTTAAAATAATATGACAAACTGTAGAAGGTAACAATAATTCTCTGAATGAAATTTTCCTAAAAAATCTTCAAGATCCCTCCTTTACATTTTATGATAGATAAAAAAAATCCCATGAAAGGAAATAGTTTTATGGAAGGTTTTTTTTATATATTTTTTTTAAATTGGCTACAACCAAATTTTGAGTAAAGTGTAGTTCAGTAGTGCCACATTTGAGCAGAAATGAATGAGAGGTTCATGTTTAAAGGGATCATGTGATGAAACACTGTTTTTGGGACTAATAGAGCTCTAAAAGTTGATTAACAAGTCTTTTTACAGTTTTTTATAATTCTTTGTTGTTTTCTAGATATCTCAATTTCAAGATCTTAGATTTGATTTATACAACGCATAATTATGATGTAATAAGTGAGTAGTTTACATCTTTGTACTTTATTAAATGGATCAAGAATTCTAAGGGTAATGATATGACGAAGTATGAACTAAGAATAAGTAGTAGTTCAAAGTTGCACACATCAACAGAACACTCTCCTATTACATCATAATTGAATAATTTGCTATTTTAAAATTGAAATATCAGCGAAAGGAGAAGAAATTTTAAAAAACTATAAAAATACTTGTTTAATAATTTTTCATCACAGGATCCCTTTAAGGTTAATTTTCTTTTAATGAATGAGAGGTTCATGTTTAAGGCGAAGTTTCTTTTAATGGATAACCAAAAATCATTACCTTCAGAAACAAAAAAATGCCTAGAAGCACAAGCAGGTGAAAAGTGAAGTCTCTTAAGCATAATCTGATGAGATTGGAAAACATAATAATATTAGAGAATTTTTCTGTGAAACAAAAAAATCAAATGCAGTCAATCAAAGTCTAATAAAGTCTAGTCTAGTAAAGTCTAGTTGTGAAAGGAGAAGGGACTGGTAGTGAAATTGTCTAAGATAAGGAAACCTAAGAAGCATGAACCAACAAACATACAAAAAGAAATAACTCTGGTAAAATAACGTAATCTGAGCCTTTAACAGGTGTATTAAGCAAGAAGAAAAACTATTTGAAATTCCTAACAGAGAATCAAGTACTATATAGATGTATCAAAAAAAATATTGAAATAGTGGATAGCAGAGGAAAGAAATCAGTGTGTTCAAACTACGAGCATGAAATCAGAAACATTTTCACAAAATGTGAGTTTGTCACCAGACCAAAGTGACAGTTTCTTTGTCAGTAAAAGATTTATCAGACGAAACAACAGGAATTAGTTCACAGGGCGAGGCCATCTTTTTCTCCCATCTTTTTTCAGTCACGCCATCTAAAATTTCTTCCTTCTCATTTTCTGTACAAATGGAACTGTTTCCAAAAATGATCATACAGTCTTCCAAAGTTAAATCAAATGTGACATACTTAGTCTTTGATCAGTTAGTGTTGTTAGTATGCTGACACAACAAATGATTTTTGAAACATTAAAATGTTTGGAAACACCTTGTCTGTGAAGGAACTGCTTGGACCAAATGTTAATTAGGGTTGAAAAATTAGAGTAAGAAAATTTAATGGTAGTCTGCAGTCACTCTCAATTTATCAATACCTTGGTATGATCAGAGCCAGATGAATCTAAGGGTTCTGCGAACTCTTCAAATAGTTTGTATATTGAGACATACCCATTTTTTTGACTGATCTTCTTTCCAGAATGTGGGTTCAATCCAGGTCGTTGCAGCAATGACTTCACTTTGACAAAGAAAGAAAATCAATCTTTTTGAAAGAAATAAGAGAAGCAATCAAAAACGAGCATAGTTAAATTGCTGCTTCGATTGAATTTAAATTAGCATTTTCTGTAGTTCTACCTCAATGTATTTGAAGTTATTCCGTTTCAATATCTGGTAATAGAATCATATACACAACAAGAGTTTTCTAATCTTCTTATATTTCGATTTATACTTCGTACATAAGCATATCGATCAGTGCGTAGGTGTCTGTTCAACATATGATTGGCATTAGTAATCTCCATGACGACCTTTTCAATGATGATGTTTCAAATCATCAATCTGGAAATCATCAATTTGTCAATCTACGCTCATCACATATTAACTTGGTACAGTGATGTAAATAGCAGTCGGTCATCGGACATGTCCGATCATTTTTACACATTGATCTGACAGATAAAAGCTAATAAAGGAAATGTTCAACCAAGAAAATGCCCAGTCCTAAAAAACTTTAAATCTTTTATGATGAAATATAGAGAATTTCCGATTTTAAGCCAATGTAGAGCTAATTAAAGCTTCTTAAATTTTAACTTAACCACCACAGGGGGCTCAGAGAGCACCGCAGACCTTCATTTTCATTGATGCTCTCACAAGGGTTGTACAAATGTCCGACCAAACAAAATTCCTTTATTTACATCACTGTGGAACATGCAGCCCTCTGAATTAGGAAAAAAGACTGACAGCAAAAAAATGCCGCCATATTTGAAAATTGCGATGGCAGATCATTATTTACGACGGCAAAAAAATGCTGCCATGTAAGATGTTAACGACAGCTAAACTTGTAAACAGCAGGGGATTTGCTGTGAAGATGTAGTTTAAAAACAACGAACCTACGCGTTAACGTTTCTTTACTAATTTGACGGAAAGCGAAAAGAAAAATCACAAGACAATCTGTTTTGAAAACAAAACCGAAACTGACTTGAATAGAATATGAACTTATCGAGAAAAAAATCTGTTATAATACTTTATAACACACATTCCTGAGTAAAGCCTTTCTACTTGGCATTACGTGCACATCATTGGTTACAAAAAAAAAAGATTTTTGAAAGGAAAATATGTTCGTCTTATTCACATTTTATAAATCGATGACGTGTGTAAACAAATGTACTATGGAAAGAAAATTTTTGAGAATAAATGGAAGATGTCAGGGGAATTCCCAGGAATTCTCTTTGCCAGTTTCTCTTGAGTTTCCCTCTCAAAAGATGAAATGAAATGTTCATTAGAGATAATAAAGGTGACACCAGTTGTCAAAGAAAAAGAAATGAGTGATTTTGTTTCATCACGTAAGCAAACCAGACAAACTAACATGATTGAAAAAATAGAATGAATAAGATAGAACGAAAGAAATGAAAAGACTGTTTATTTTAAACAAGTCTTATTAAAACTTGTTTTGATTTAAATCTAGTTTTACATACATGCGTTCATACCAGTTTCGTACTGAAAAAGATTTTCAGATTTGTTTTTCTAAAAAGAAAGATCTGCTGTTTTTATAACTATACTGCAAAATGACGAAAACAAGAAATATGAAAATATTATTAAATGTTAGGTGTCGTAGAAAAAGAAAAAAATTCCTTTTTTATTTGCTTAATGCAATGATGTTAGAATATGCCACAACTAACCATTTAATATGGATGAAATCACAAAATCAGAGTTTTTGGAGGGAGGATGTGTCAAAATGTTGGACAGAAGAAGATTAGCTCTCCAACCTTAGGATGAAAAAAAAAACGCACCTTATTATGTATGTGATCAAGTGAGGGAATATGTATAAAAAGAAAATGTTAATTTTTCTTCATATCCATTTGCTATTTCACACCATATTGCTTTCTTTCTGGTGCATGACTTAAGCCTCTCACGAACGTTTTCTTCTGCCCATTTTATAACCAAAATCTGTCTTTCGTTTTCGTTCCAATGACGTGTCTTTTCTTCTTGGTAATGTTTTCAAAGATTCAGCCATGTTTGTTTTAATAAAACACACTTAAAACTACCTCGCTATGTTGTTTTATTTAAAACTCATTTAAATTAAACACAGTTTAACAAAACAAGCTTTACTTTGGTGAATGGGTAACATATAAAACTTAGTTATTTTAAACATGATTAAAACTGGTTTTAATTTTGGTGTGAACGAGGTATTACTAAAGTATTAATTATACAATATTTGTATTCAAAAAGCACTGTCGGCTAAATTTTGTTGTCGTAAATTTAATTTACGGCAGCTTTACGACGGCAAAAGCTGAATGCCGTCGTAAATTCAGAGGGCTGTACATGATAACGTGTATGAATAATTGACAAAAGCAATAATTAAGCAATAAATCCCAAATTAATCTGTGGATTAATGGCCTCAAAGGAATTGAGTTTGTTTTAAATACTAGAACTGCATATAGTTTTGTTACCACTCTGACGATGATTTTGTTGCAAATTGAAATATAAGAAAATTAGAAAATTCTTGTTGTGTATACATGATTCTAATATATACCAGATATCGTACACAATGTTGTTTGGACTTAATTTTATTTTGTATTTTCCGAAATTGTCATATGGTCCTCGATTTTGATTATTCCGTTGCCTCTCTCTTGACAAGGTCATGAGTACATACATCAATGTGACGCTCATTACGGCTGCATACACCTGGTTGAGCAAAAACCTGTGTAAAAAGCTCCAAATAACACTGTCTGAATCCTCATCTTTCATCGACTCAAGTTTTCAAATATCAATGTTAGCAGGGATACAGATTCAAGAACATACAAATGGTGTCAGGATGCAAACCTTAATCCCTAGACAAGTATTTCTATAAACAAGTAATAAGGGCTGGCCAGTCATGCAAAAGAGCTGTAAACTTTTGTCTGCAATGATTAACAAATCAGGTACAATGAATCTTTAATAGGGATAATGAGTTATATTCCAATTTGCACAGGTCTCTTTAATTTCTGATTTAAGTTTTCCAGAGCTTTTAAGCAAATAGAAAACACTTAAAAAACAAATCATGTTCCTGTTGAAAGAGCGTTGGTTCCTTCAAAAAAAAACATTTCCAATAAAGAAACCACACAGTAAACCAGTAAATCAGTTTTAGTGATCCTTAAGTACAAACTCTTTCTTGCTGCTCTGCCTATCAAGCCTGTGAACCATCTGATACGAAATATGCTCTTTCCTATTACAGCTGCAACCTTTTCTCAAATTTACTTGGCAATGTAATGAATGAACTCTCTCTCTCCAACTTACCCATCTCAAATTGTTGCATCTATGCAAAGACAGACTTACCTTACTTGGGTGAGATCACTTGGCATTACTGTAGCCAGATTGCTGACTTTGGAAAAATACTTTCATTTTCTTGTCAGCAATGATCAAAATTAATAGATGGGTTGGATTAATAGAAATAAATGGACAGATGAATTGAATTAAGTCAAGCCTTTATGTTTCCCCTGTACATCCAGATCATCCAGATAGGATAAACAAAGGAACTTCAGACAGTATGGACGAACTGGACAGCCATCTTAAGTACATAACAAAACTGATAGAAGATGTAATCATGATCAAAAATCAAAAAGGCTAGACATAAACACAATGAATTAATATTAATCCACCTATGACTCAAGAAAATACTTTAAAAGTAAAATAAGTGGAATTTTCCAGAATGGAAAAGATTTTATTCAGCTTCATTGCAGTATTCCTGTAACTATTGACCCGTTCTTTATTTTAAGAAACGATGTTTGATGTGCTCTTGGCTGGAAACGATATGGTTTCATTTTTTTAAAGATTGTAGGTTTAAAGATTGGGCTGATAGCTACGGGAGTAAACTGCATTTAAGCCGATTTTACTTACTAAAACATTGTTTTTCTGAATATGCTTCTTCATGGTGAAAACTTTTAAAGCAGAAATGTTTTTGTGTATGGAGCACACCATTTTTGGAGTGTAGAAAGGGTGCATTTCTTGAAAGGAGAATTAATATCAAAAATAAATAAAACTTTATTTTTTTTTTACAAACAAAATGGCTTGTCAAAAAAGTTTATTTCGCTCTCAATAAACATTTTAAATTATACCCATAACTAACCGTTATTAGAGTTATTTCATGTATATACATCGCTTTCAGAATACACATAAATGAACAGAAGAAACAGCATTAGCAGCAGTGGAAGTTCATCTAGTGTAGATGAACTGAATGAAAACTCGAAAGTACTTCTGTTTCAGTTTCCAATAAACATGATGAATCAATCATAATAACAAAATGAATAGACAATGAACAAATCGAAACAAATAATATAATATAAAAAAAGCACTAAAAATGAAGTAAAACATAAAATAAGAACCAGGTCAACAAAATGGCTCACAATGAAATATTTAGAGATATGAGATGAACAGCTATTAAGAAAAGTGTGAACAATCAATCAATTACATTCATTCACATGCCTGATCGAATGATAAATGTTCGATCACTTTATAGATGAGTTTCTGATGTTAATTACCAGTTAAAGATCTGTTAAAACTAAAAATTTAATAAACTTCACAAAAATAGATTTCGAGTGCTAATGAGTATTATTTTTAATAATTTTTTTTGTCTTAAAAAGGCCTCCTGAGAACCGGTTTAACCGACAGTGTGCACAGAGCATCTAATTGCCAACCAAGATACGTGCGCATATTGGTAGGAAATTGACTTGATCTATTAAGCATTTATGTTGAAACTCACAGCAATTATCGAGCAAAAAACACTAATGTTTATAAACATACATCACGTCACTTAGAAACTCATCTATATGCAAATATAACCTTGTACATGATATCACAGTTTAAAAAGATAAACTTTATTGCCTCACAACTCGATGAAACATGATACAATTGAATTGGAACAAAGTTCTTCTTCAGTTTAGGAATATTATCAAATTATAAAAAAAAAAAAAATTAATTTTGACGTTATTCTCCTTTAAAGTTTCTGTTTCAACTTTCTGTTATGTTTTCATTAAAAAACTTAAATTGCTATTGCATGGAAAATCACAGGAAAACGCCAACTCAAAACAATGCTTTGATTTTAAATCCATTTCCTTCTTTTTTTTTCGTTCGAAAATTAAAATTAGTTATTTATCTGCCAGAGAGGGAATAGGGGATACTTCCTATATTACTTGGGTGGTAAACTTGAGACACCTGTCCATCATAGCAGTATTTTCAAAATACCATTGGACAAGAGAGCAAAAGCTGAAACTAAAACCTTAGATATACTTTCCCCCTCCAAATACGAAGGGTAGGCAGCACAGTGCACATTTACCTTTCTACCATCTACTGAAATCATGGTCGATAATCGATAGTTAATGTTCGTATGTTCAACAAATCAAAGACAGCTACCTCTTGTCAGACAGCCACTTCTACGTGAGTCCACGATGTAAACATAGTTTTTGCCTTCATGATCCGGTTCTCTAACAGATTTTTACTGATATTCTTGGCTGGGAAAATAGCTACTTTTGGAAAAGGATTTAGGCGGGAATAAGTGCGATACATACGAAAGTGCACTTAAAGTTTACAGTTTGGGAAACATAACATTCACTTTTCATTTTCATTGTTCTCTGTCTCTCTTATTAACAAAAGTATTAAGGCTCTGGCGCCAGGAACAAAACTGAAAATGATTTCTTGAGATAAATCTTGAAAAAAGGAAAGGTAATAATTCATTTCTGTGTTTATTTTTCAAATGGCGAAAAAAGTGGTCTTTCCAAATTTCCAAAAATCAATAAGTCCAATAAGCATAATGTAAAAGATGACATAATAAAGATAAACAAGCAATGTTTCAGGAAATTTGAAAATGTTTTTGCAACATTCCTGTTCAAGCCCTTCTGTAGTCTGTTAATTTTTCTTCCCCTACTTTACAATTCCCAAATTTAGACTGAAAACTGAAACTATGAACTGCTTTATTTCATTATCAGGAGGATAATAAGAAAAGATTTTTTTGATGCACATTAGCATTTGATACATATATTTTATGTGTTGTTTGTTGGAGACTTTCATTTTCAGTGTAATAATAGTTGCGTGGTGTGGACTTTCAGTTTCAACAGGTGTATATAACTTGTTCACCACATCTTTCCTGTTGCTGAAGACCTGGTTTCTTTTCATAAAGCCTTTATTTTACAGAATGTACTGTTATTAGCCTATAATATGCTAACTGACCGGTCTTTTTTTAAAGATATAATATAATGAAGATTCTGAAAGTAAAACTAACTTAAAAAGTAAATTTTAAACAAATTTTATTTACACCTGACCCTGGATGCTAAAAGTCTCCGAAAAGTGACCCAAATAAAAACACCCATAACTTTCTTTAAAAAAATTGACAGCTCAACAAAATAACTTGTAACTGAAAGCTAAATGAGATAGGTAGGCAATAAAAGTAATTTCAAAGGATTTCTAATGTTGTATTTTTATATTATATTATATTATATTTTTAGAAACAAGAATAAACATTTTGTGTAAAACATTTATATACTACTTTTTTCCATTTTTTTATTGTAATAAGCATACCATAAGCATAAATCCAGCCTTTATTTTGTGCTAGCTTAAGCATAACCGAGCCTCATCCTAAAATTTAATATGCTTATAAAAAGAAAATATCGTTTTTTTTTTAACTTCACTCAAGCTTCTGTATTGTATAAGTGGAAAAAATCCAGCTGAAAGGTATTGAATAGGAAAAGTTGTGCAGTTGTATGACAAACCAGAAACATTTTAATTATGCTTTTACACATTGTTTTATGAGTGCTTTTATCATTTTTAGTTCATTTTAGCACTTAGAATTTTCAGTTTTACTTGTATCTTTTATATATATATATCACTTTAATGATGACGTTTTGATGATAAAGTGAATTTATAGTTGTTTTAAATAAACCATTTGAGTGTTTCCTCCAGGTACTTCAGCTGCACCCTACCCCAAATCTAGTTTCTATCACTTTGGGTGATTTTCAACTGGTGACTAGTAACTGCGAGCATATACTAGAGCAGACAAATTCCTTTTGAAAGTCAGAAAAGCAACCTACTAGACTGATAGGTGATTGTGGTCTTAAGTAACTATTAGCATGATCTGTCAGAATGGTTCTATATGGTCATTTCCTACTTTCCTTAGCATTTTGCCAAATGTATGATTTGTTGACTTCATAGTAGTTTGACAGTATATACTTTTTATAAATGTGTCAACTTACGCAGTAAGCAGTAAATCATCTTTGAGCGAGTCGTGTTAACATTATAGAAATAGTTTCAATTGTCAGAATAACACTTCTGAACCAGGTTGCTTTTTACTTGCACATTTGACACATATATATTTTGTTGTATTTCAAACTAACAGTATCTGTTTTTAAGCTGTACTGAGTTTTACTACTTAACCAAATATCACATTCCTTTTTATTATATCCAAATTTCTAGTGAGAATTATTCCCAGAAATCAATTTAAAGGCCATTCTAGAGACTCTGGAAACCAAATTTTCTTCGTTGATGCACAACCATGTTGGTTCACATTTTTAGGCAAATTATTCTATTTTTTTAAATTTTTTTTCTATTTTTTTTTCTATTTCTGTTTTTATCCATTAATATGGGTGTGCTGAAATTTTGGGCAACCAAAAATAGAGGACACAAGCAATTAATCCAGGTTGCAACCACAAAATAAATGATAGATGTGTAATGTGCTAAGACTGGTGTATCCAGGGTATATAGCTCACTTGGTAAAACGGTGGGCTTGTAATACAAGGGTGATAGTTGGTAGTGGTTCAAATCTCGACACTGTAAAAAATGCTAGAATGATAATGTATGCAGCAGAAGGCTGTATGAAAATGTGAATGTAATGAACGAGTGCCAAAAATTACTTAGTGCAAGTTCTCTGCCTTAAAATCAGGGCTATACATTCCTGGTGGAGGCCCACATCAGTGTACACTGCAATTTCCCTCTGGCCTTGGTAAAATAATAATAAATAATAAATAAATTTAAAAAAATAAAGGGTTTTAGACGCCGGTATACCAGTTTGGTCGCCTAAACTAAGTGCCCAAATTATTGAAAAGTGGTTGAAAAAAGGTTTTCTTATTTAATTCATAAAAGAAAAAACCTTAACTGTAATCACTTAACGGTGTATAAGAAATCACATTAATAAACATGAATAAACTCTTTTCGGCATGCTAATTTCAACTTCTCAGGCCTCGTAAATTAGGCCGGCGTCTGTGTAACAAAAAGATGCACAGAAAAAATATTCCGCTGTACAACTTGCAGACCACACTTTTATGCTGGAATAATGTTAAGGGGTGTATAGTGGTTCTGAAACAAAAAAGTTCCCACAAATTCACTGGTCCGTTATGACGTAATAACCCAAAAAAGCATTTTGTGACGTTATAAGAAGAAGAAAAAATTCAAAATGGCGGAAAATTTTTTTTATATATATCATTGTATAGGAAATTTAATGCAGAATAAAGTTTCCTACCAAACATGTATCAGAAAATGTATTGTAGACTATCTATGGAACAAAGACGACTATCGGATTTTACCCACTCTTTCAGGAGGAGGTGTGTGGTTCTTTGTTGATCACCTAATTTTTGCTTTCATATGAACCAGAAACTATGAAAATCAAAGTGAACAGGAGAGGGCAATAAAGATAAATCCACTCAATTCAAGTAATTAGGTAATTTATGATGTAGGTTGCCTAATTTTCATGGCAATTCGTACGCGGGTATTTGCAAACACACGAAAGGAAACGTTTAAGACATAGCCTTTTCAATCACTGTAAAATACTAAGTGAAACGCAGAAAGTAGAAGATTAATAGTCGACAAATAAGCACGTATCAAATCGTCTTCATCATAATCATCATCGTAATCATCAACGCCTATCTCTTCATCCGTTACATGCGTATTTTGTAAAATGTAGAGACGCCTTTGGCAGGAACATTAATCGCAGGTGTTAATGTAAGGTATTAAATCCTGCCCAACTAGGTAAGATGTAAGATGTATTTTACGAAATCTGTCGATCTTAGAATAAGTTGTTCCAGGAGAAATGCCTGTTCATTCAGACAAACAAAGCTTAATCTGTACTGTTCATTAAGTTACACAGATTTCTTTCCCCTGATACAAAGTGTGAAATGTTATTAATGGGTTTTTTCAAAGATCGCTCACTTTTCTTTACTGGTTGAAATCCTTCATTTGATGCAGATTCTTCACTACTTCCTTGAATTATTATACCATTGGCCATGTGTTGAACCTTTGCCTAATCTTGTTTTTTCTCTGAAGTCAATGTTCCCCCAAACCAAAGTTGTGAACACTACTGTGAAATGCTGATGGTAGAGCTATTTCAGAGATCATATTCATTTAAGCAAGTGCTGTTTCATGAGATCTAACAACAGAATGGGAAACCATTCAACAATTGAATTAACTTTTTAGAGCCTAGTATCTACCTTGTTTCTATGCTTAAAGATAGTACTTTTTTTGCCCTTTCATTATGAAAATATCATATCTTGGGTGGCAATCAAAACTTTTGATGTAAACTCCTCCTTAATGTCCACATATTATCTAATGTGGGGTCATCAGAAAGACCAAAACATCAAGACAAAAAGGTTTAAAAGTTAAGGAGGATTCAAACAATCCTTTAATGTCAGCTATGATGATTTGGGTTGCCAGAAACAACTCAACTGGAATTTCTTTTACATTTTTGATTTCTAAAGCTGCACTGCATGAATTTGAGGCTGGTTGACATAATACTTGTTGAAATATTCTTCTAGTTGAAATTTCAATCTAGCATTTCTGAACACCAAATGACTTTTTTTCAGGTGGACCATGAAAACATAGTTTCTCTTTCTGACAAACTCATCATACAGTTCTTTCAGCAGGACAGTCTCAATCAGTTTGATTACTCCATCAATGTAATTGAATAATAACTCCAATGACTAGTGGTACAATGTATTGTTTTTGCTTTTGTGAACTGAATACTGAATACACTTCCATGATGAACTTCCCTTATATAATTAAACATCATGGTCTTGTTTAAGTCTTGCTACATCTCTTAGCTCCCCAGCATCTGATGTCATAGCCTTTACTAAGTGTTATGTTTTCCCAAAGATGTATACCCATTTCAATTGTACACACACATGAAAACTCAATTTATGAGAAAATACATTCTTTAAAACCTTTGGAGAAAATTTTATAATAACTGACATCTAGTAAATTAAAAGCAATCTGACTTAACATAGGACTTCCCTTTTCGCAAATGATGCAAACCTTCCAAAATAGTTTTATTCTTTGTGATCACTGATCACCGTCTCAGTCTACCAGGAAATTTGGGTAAAGCTTTTGCTTAGAACAGCAAGGTTTGACTATTGCAATTGATAACTTCTTATGCAACCTTCCTTGCTCTTTCCATCTTAGACACATCTGTGAATTTTCTGTAGCAAATGCCATGATAATGTCAACTGCAATCTAACTGACTTTTCTGGTTAATGACTAACAAGGTAAACAATGCAACCTTAAACATAGGATATAGAGATAAGTATATTATAAAGCAGCATCCTAATTAATAGAGACTAAATCATAGTCTGATTATAATATTTTATAGGATTTCGATACAGAAAACATATTTACATTCAGTAAAATTTAGTCTTAGTCTTATTTACAAGATTTTTCTTTCTATTTTTCATAATCTTTTTTCTAATTTTTCTAATTAGCTATATTATGACAAACATTGGTATATAGTTACTCTGAGAGAGGAATGTTTTGCCTTTCTTTGGTTTTTGTTTCAATTATATTCAATGATTTTTATGTGCCTAAACCCTCGTTAAGCAGTGCTACTGTTTAGGCTTTTGTATTTTTCGATAGTTATATTTAAACAATATTCAAACAGCAGCCATCCTCTCTCTCTAGCAGAGAGAGAAATGGATATTATAAACAACAAACCTGACACGACACGCTGAACCAGTTCCTCTGGTGATACTAACCACTGTTCATGTGCATTTAAAAAAGTATCAAAGGTCTTCTGCAATATTTTGTTTACTGTTTCTGCATTATTGTTCCCAGGAAAATGAAGAAAGCATTCCACCATAAAGCTATCCCCTAACAACGTGGTGAACAATTATTTATCATAACTAAAGTTAGCATTTTTAGTTTTTTTACCGATATTATTTTACAGACCTGAAATATAAGCACATTTTAATAGCAAGCGCCACCGAAAGATAAGTCTGTAAAATATTCACGAGAACATAAAACTTATAATCGTTCGCATACGAAACAAAACGATAGACCCGATAAACTGGAACTTTAGACCCAATTTGCAAACAAAGGGACCAGGTTATGAGTGGGAACTTTTTTGTTCTGTTATCAGTAATATTTAACTCGAGGCTTTCTGCATAGAAACTGTGGTCTGCCAGTTGTACAGCGGGCATGATAAGTTTTTGTGGCACAGAGGCCGGCCTAAATGTATTTTATTTATTTTTGTTTTACCTTGTTCGATCTATTTCTATTTATATATATGTGATTTGTGTAAAAGAAAACGCTCTTCCCCGTAGAATAAAAATAACTCGGTAAGAACAAATCACTTTTCTTTTTTTCGTTATGAATACGCTCTCCTTCGGAGGTTATTGAATACGTTTTAATTCATTTCTTTATACTTTTTATAGGCATTTTGAGAATGTGAGGTTTTAATTCATTTTCTTTATTTACTTTTTCTATACACTTCTTGAGAATGTCTTTATGTACTTTTCTATACACTTCATAAAAGAATGTTTACTATAAAGAAGTATTCTGTTCATAGCATAAGAAGAAAAATCTGTCTGGGAAAAGAAATATTTCACACGTGCATTAGTATACATCCAACGCTAAACACGTTAAATTAGTGACATTGTTTAGGATCTTAAAGTCAGTAATGCACGTTTTAATTCGCTCATAAGAACGTGATTTTAACCAAAAAATCGTCAAATTGACTGACCTCTGGATTATGGCACTGTAACATAACTGCTTGCTACTTAACCATGAATTTATGTGGCTAGTTGCAGAAAAGAAATTATTGCATAGTTTAGAAATCAAAAAAAAAAGCAATCTGAATTAGCAAATGAAATAAACCTATGCTGAAGATATCATATAGAATTTGGAGATGTCTGCTGTGGCTATTGATGATGTCATCAGATGTAGTTCGGAGGTGAGATAATTCTTGAACTTCAATCACATGATTGGAAGAATTTCTCATTTTATGCAGGAGAAATGAGATTAGGCGTTAACAACTTTTAGTTTTAGGGAAGTAGATTTCACTTTTCCTGATGTCTTGTTATTAGAAAAACTGACATTGGTTCAAATAAAGAAAATATGTCTTATATTCATCTTTTTCAAAGGACCCACAATTCCCTGTGTCGAATCTTATAAAGAACAATGGCAAGAAGTGGCTCTCAGTAAAGTCGAGTTGCGACCAGTCTATTGAAGTGGAGTTGCAACTTCAAAAGGCTGTGGTAATATCATTTATTGACATAGGTAAGAGCTGATATCTACCCATGTAGTGTTCATGAAAAGGATGTAGCTAAAAACCATAGAGCACAATGCTGAGTATGATATATCTGAGCATTCATGTTTAGTGTAATACCTACAGATTACAGATCTGTCCAATTATGGTTTTATGTGAATTGTATTGTTAGTGTATCCTCCCTATCTATTGTTTTCTATGGCATCCCGGAAACTGAAACACATTAAACAAATACTTTCACTTTCACTTTCACTTTCATTGCTATTAATTTGTCTGCTTTTTGTAACCTTTGTTGAACTAACATTTTAATATATGATGCCACCTAGTTCATATTGTCATCAAAAAGTCCTTGCCATTTTCCCCTTCAACATTAACGTGGTAAAGATTTTTCCTGCAATATTCTTTTACGACTATACTACACAATACTACAACCGTCAAGTGGATTATTAAATATCAAGTTTTCATGTTATTCAATGAAATTAAAAAAACATCTTAGTTTCCAGCTCCCTATGCATGCCTCTCATTACAAGAGTGCAGAGTGAAGAATTTTGCAAAGGGTGTCGCGAAGGGACACACAACCACCAATGAGGATAACGTCATCCACAACAGTGAGAGTCTCGCGGTACTTGAGGGAAGGCTCCAAATTAGGAGGTAGCTTGGATAAATCATTTGGGAAAGAGGAGATAATGTATTCCTTCAAAAGTTGGAGAGATTCATCTTGATCAGTGTACGATTTGACGATATCAATAAGTGATGACATCGATGTCATCTATCTTGAGCGCTACGCAAAAATTGGCCATTTTATTTCCCGAGAAAACTTGATATTTGATAATCCACCTGCCAATTATGTAACAAGATTACTCGTCATTACATAGGCTGCTTATATATTGAAAATGAAATTATAACAGAGACGGTTTTTCGTGTATTAGTATAAATATTGCACATTCCTATTCTACACAATGAATTTGAAGTCCTGATGGAATATTCCTCCCATCTTGACATATTAAACTCTGAGATCTTGTACTTATTTTTCATTACCATAAGATTTACAGAGAAAGGTATTTACCTAATTTTCATTAAACCTTTAGTATTCGCTGTCAACCCCTTTTATACTTTGTACATTATTTACTTTGTACACCTGGTTGATTAAAAAGTTTCCTTGTAATCCAAAGTTCATGAAGATCCAAATTTTTGGGTTAAATTTTAGCAAATTTTATACACCGTGGAACATTGTAACTATATAACATTATGATAAGCTTCATGTTGTTAATAATGCCTACTTTAGTTTTAGGAGATGCAACAATTCTTTCATAGAATAACAATCTAAAAGTGCTTGCTCTATTTGTTGATTTATAAGATTATCTTTTCAGGTAATTGTGGTTCTCATACAACAACAGTGCTGGTATCACATTCCATGCGTTCACCAAATGAATTCAAATGTCTGTTACCAGCATTTACTTTCATGTCTGTTCAAGAAAGTAAACAGGGTGTCAACAAAACCAAGGTTGAGATGTTTACGAAAGGTGAAATATTTATTTTCTCTGTTTAAACAGAACAGATTTTTTTTGCATAAAAATATTTGCCAAGATCTATAAAAAGTCATGAAATAACATAAACTTCCCAAAATATATGAAAAGTGTATAAAAGAACTAACTCTTCGTTCACCTCCATTTGCATTCATGATTAGACGTCACATGTGCTACTTATGAATTTCAGAGTTCCAATAATCATTTATGCATGAACCGTTACAATCTAGTTTTTGAATGTGCTCTCCTTCATTATAAAGAGAGTCTCCCAGCTAAGCCATCTAGCTGCATGTTTTTTCTTCTTTTTCATTACTTGACTTTGGTAATGTTTAGCCTTTTTAACTTTCTCTACACAATTAAGGTCGACATGAATTTGCACGAACTTTGCTATAAAATTTCTTTGACTAATTTCGCCTTGCTAAAATTTGTTGGAGTGTTTAGCCAATGAAATGATTTTTTAACACATATTTTAGTTTCGTATCAAGCGTCTTGCAAAGGAGAGGTTATTACAGAATCCATCTCCACAACACTTGCAGCAGAAAAACACTGTCAGAAAGTAAGGAAAGACGTTACTAAAAAACTCACCTCCCTAACTTTTTTGAATAATCTCCATGTATCTCCACAGTATTAAAGAAAAGAATGAATATACTAAGAACTATTGATGAAATGGATTGATGCAAGTTAGTGCTAACGTAATCACATAACATGTTTACTAAATGCAAGCAATAATGAGTAGCACATGTGATGTCACAAAAGTTGCTAATGACGGTAATGACAGAAAGAATTTGAGCAATGGGGACGACTGTGAGTCCCTTTTTAGCTTATATGATAAAAAAACTATGAATTATTTTGTTGATTTCATCCCAAGCAAAACGACTGAATTCCAAAAAATCATCACTGACGAGTTGACATAAGGTCGACAAAAATATTAATGATGAAAATAATATGTTATATACTTATAAGCAAATAAAATAAAATGACAAAATGAAACTAGGAAGGATAAAAAAACTAATAAGTCAGAATGATAAAAGACAATAATTACTGAAAAAACATTTTTTGAACATACTGATGATGACCTTTGGAAAGTAAGGTCGAAATATATATATATAGAAACTTTTTCGACTCTGTTTCTAATACTTAAAATGTTTAAGCTTCTGGTTATTTTGTTTACTATCAAATTATTTGCTTGATCAGACATTTTCGATTTTTTGACCTCCATTCTCCTTTCAAACCACTAAGTTTTCTTTTTTAATGCTTTTCATCTCTTAATCCATAAACTTATCCATTTCTGTCAAGTTTACATATAATGATTAATCTACAGGATAAGACTTAAACCATAAAAAAAGTGAAAAAAGCTCATGTTTATAACAAAGGTCAAAACAATCATTAAAACATATGATCACATTTTTTAAAATTTAAAGATAGTGATATTTTAAATTGTGGACACTTTCATTTCATCTCTCAAGCATGTGAAATGTTCTTCCCTGTTCTTTGCAAGATTATCTGATAATCCATTAGAGATGCTCCAACCATCTCATTTATAATTTTGTCTGTTTTGACTGTATGAGCATACTCTCTTGCATATAACACATGCTTACAAAGAGTTTAATGAACTATTGAACTAGTTGAACTAATAGGAAAGGTAGATCACAGAGCAGCCTTTCTAAACTCAATCTTTAGATCTATTTTTTAGCTCTTCAATGCATAGTATTTAAAAACATGTTCTGAGAGAGTAATTAGGCCATTATTCACCAAATGTCTCGTTGCTAGGGAGAACGACACCGTTGCTAAGGTAATTTTGAAATTTCCTTTGTTATATGAATTCATTTCTTCACGTTACGAAAGAATATCAAAACCAAAGTGGTACCAGTAGGACTCGTTTTCATGTTATTCAATGAAATTGAAAAACATCTTAGTTTCCAACTCCCTACGCATGCCTTGCACGCATACTCTCGTGTAAATCAGGCTTTATACTCATTCCGTGTAAGTCATAAACTGCCTCAAGTAAGATGGTAGACAAGTTGTGGAACGCGAACCCGGAATTGGTTGAGACAAGCGAACATCAAGAGGCCAAAGAAATTATTTAACAGTTTTCAGTTTGGTTCAAAATTATTTACATCAGCAAAAATATTGCCGAAGTGACTTTACAATTTTGCCAAATACGTCGGCATTAGAAAGGCTGCAGAGTTGTTGATTTGAAAGTGTACAAAATAAAAAGAATGATATTTTTCTATTTTGTCACTGATACAATTGTCATGAAATTTCATCTAGTGACATCTTCAAGCCATTTTGTTTGGTATTGAACTGTTGTTAGTTATGGCTGAATCAACACTTCTGTTTAGATGATTTCATGAATAACACAAAAGAACAGCTGTGGGATCGAGTCAAAATTGTCTGCTGTCAGCCCTATGGTGCCAGCCGACAGTTCGGTTTGAGTTTCTTCAACATAAAAACAATGGTACAGCCCACTATCCAAAACTGTCTCGAACAACTGAACAAGGATGACAACAACAATCAGAGCAAATTAAAAAGTTTTTTCAGTATGATTGGTGAAAGGTAAAATAATTAATTGATTGATCAATGTTTAAATAACCATAGAAATAAAACATCCAATAACAATTTGGTTGCAAAAATTCAATGAAATGGTTTTAAGTTTCTAATCTTTCGTTTCTTAATTTCGAATTGATTTTGTTTATAACTAAATATATCTACCAAAATTATACTATCCATAAAAATGATAAAATATAAAAATTGATTTCTAAATTGATTTCTAATAAATACTATTCTCTGAGAAACTTAAAGATAATTAGCTATGAAGTTAATTTAGATAAATGATAAAATAAAAACAATTTATAGGAAATTTCATCCAGAGTTGTCAGAGTAGTTCAGAGGAAAGGAACTCTGAATTTTCCTATGGTGAAACTATTTTTTCTGGAAGTGGCTGGGAAGTTAATTTCCAAAAAACATCGTATTAGCACCTAATTAAGTAATTATTTGTGTACATCATGAAAGATCATGAAAAAAAATCACGTTTGATGTTCCATTTACAAGATTAAAAAAGACTAAAAAAGCTCTGAGATTGAGATTTGGCTTACTGAGAAACTGAAGGATAGATCTAAAAACACTTTTTTATATATATCTTTTTTATTTTGAACAGGCCATGAGAATTTGTTAAAGGCTGTCATATTGTTGTCATGTGATGAAAAAATATTAGTGTTCTCTCTTCTTTGAGCTCCATCTTTACAGTAAGTGGCTTATTTCCTTTAAAACTTTGCACATGAGTTGGAGCTCAAAGAAGAAAAAAGTCCATATTTTTATTGTTTTTACAGACTAATCTCCCTTATTATTTATGTAAATATATCATTTTATACACCATTGGATAGAACATTTATTGCTCTACAGGAATTCATGAAATATTTTTACTTAAAATGTAATGGTAAAAAGAAATAACTGAAAAAGTTATCCGATGCATGTGTTAGTAAAATGTATGCTGAACGTCTAATTAAAAAACGAAAACACTCTTTTTCCCTTTACTCACACTTTAAGACTCGATGATCACAAGTAAAATTTGCTATTTAAATGCCTGTCTGGATTAAAAGATGATAAGTATCAAGTATCTTAAATATCAATAGAAGCTGTTTTTATAAACAAACATTGGATCAATGTTATAGTCCTGTAAGATCACCCCGTGAAACGAAGCAGTTCAAATCTACGCCAACTACACCAACGCGGTCCTCATTAATAAAAGGTTAGTTCTGTTATTATGGTTAGTCATTATTGGTCATAATTTATTTTTAAATGAAACAAAAATTCAGTCCAAAATTTTCATTTCTAGAAATGGGAAATTCATGTTCCATTGAAAAAAAAACAAAACGCCAATTGACTCCTGCTGCACGTACCCAGGTATTTAAACTTAGCATGTCAGTGTTATTTACACCATTCCTTACAATTATATTTAATATTTTTATTTTGTTACTCACCAACAAAATCAATTCCATAATGTTAGTTGTTTTTGCATTGACGCTTAGTTTCTCGAAGAAGTTGACTGTTTCCTTGAAGATATCAAATTTGATGACATGATACAAGATAAGCAAGTTAAAGTCTCTGGTGAGATTGATAATAATTAAGCCTTTTAGCCAATACCATGAAGTGATGAACTTTGTTGCATTTTATTGCAGACCTACGATGTTCTTTGGAAAAGCAACGAGGAGAACGATTATTTAAGCAACAAAAGCTTTTGTTTATGCAGGTAATGTTGTTTTGAAGCTGTATCAAGTATAATCAACAAACATTTGTTGGTCCTTCACTGGGACAGCACCTGACAGTTGTTATCCTTATTATCATGCAGTTTTTTTCGCTTTTTTTAGATTATTGCAGAAAAAATCAATTGCTATAAGCAGTCACTGACCCAAGAGGTGAAAAATTTTCCCAAGCAACTGTGTGTGAAGATAAAATAAGATAAAAATAAAATTTTCTTACCATCCAAGAAAACTCTAGACTTTTCATTTCATGATTATGATAATTCTGTCAGTTTTTATTTTTTTTCATTTTAGAAAGACAAAGTTTCAAACAACCCGGTCTTAAACGAAAAGGAAAAAAGAGAAGAAGAATGTCCTAACTGTCATATCAGGTTCATGATTATCCTATGTATGCTTGCTGATAAAGAAAAAGAGTTGTGGAAAACTCTGACAAAAAAGACAAAAAGATGTGATGCATGTTCAATGTCACCGAAAGAACAGAGTTTGATTAAAAGAAAGGTATTTCCTCTTTTTTTTTCAGATTACCAGCCTTCATAATATCAACTCACATCCAAAGATGTTCAAATCGAAAACAAGTGAATGGAATAATAAAACGAAAAAATCGAAATAGTTTGTGTTTTGATCTTGGCAGTAGCTCTGATGATGAAAACTCCTGCAATCTGTCTGAAACGACCAAGAGCAAAAGAAAGAAATTGTCGCCATCAGCCACTCCTAAAAGAGAAGGCTCATTTAGTTCATTGACTGAATCACCAAAACCTTGGGATGAAAATGTAATCTGCTTGCAGTCATCATCTGATGAGGACGAGATCTGGAATTCAACTCCAGTGTCTAGAAATAAACAACTGACTTCAAAAAAATTGACTCCTTCTTCACTTTCGTCTGCCAGTTCAACAAGTAGATCAAGCCTGAATATTCCTTCCAAGCAAACCACACCGACATCTTCGAAAACCTCTGCTGGGACAGCCTTTCTGTTTAGAAATTCTAACCAAGATCATATTTCTACAAGCCAAAAGTGCTCCATTGGACAAGAATGGGTTTCAAAAGGAAATGTGTCATTTCCTGAACTAAATGGCCATGAAACACATCCCTTACCCTTATCATCTTCATTTTCATGTAGTAAAACGTCAAGCAGTAATTCTCATTGGCGTGGAAAACGGTCAGGCTCTTTTTCGAAAGCGACAAACCCTTCACGCTTGAGTGATGATATTGAATTACAGGCTGTTTCTGATCCTTATGAAAGATATCTCACCAAACAAGCGAAATATAACAGTGAACCTATCAAGTCTGATGATCATGGAGTGAGAAAACAATCGAAGAA
Organism: Turritopsis dohrnii; assembly: GCA_027922465.2. NCBI lineage: Eukaryota > Metazoa > Cnidaria > Hydrozoa > Anthoathecata > Oceaniidae > Turritopsis > Turritopsis dohrnii. Next base: position 112,776 of record BQMF02000304.1, read on the forward strand.
ATCACTTTCGTTTGATCATCATAAAAACAGAGAAACTGATACCACAATGGAAGTTGCAAAAAATGTTGCCAGGAACCAGTTGGAACAGCCAGCCAATTGGAGTGACCCAAAAAGTGGTATTACCCTAAGCAACATAAGTTCCGATACTTCCAAACGTTTGTTAGTAGCCACTGAGAACACACAGAAATGTCCGATTTGCTTTGAAGAGATACCCAAATATGACATAGGAATCCATGCTTCATTATGTGATGGTAAAAAGAATGATGATGTCAGCAGTAACACAGAGTTTGAAGACAAAGATGCTGAGTTGGCTGAATGTCCTATTTGTTCAGTTTTTATGCATAAAGATATAATCAATGTTCATGTCAACCATTGCCTAGATACAAAATCATGATGTGAAGCAGTGATACCCTTGAGAACTCACGTATTCAGAGTGAACTGATTTTATGAATTTTAAGTTTTTATAATGACTATATTATGCATCTATATATATTGTGTAGTATATTACATAGAATTGTGTCATTATGTTCATACCCATCAAAATCTTTTGTCAAACTTCAAAAGTTTTGTATTTTCACCATATTACTGGATTAAGTTTCTTGATTTCATCCTACAAACTCTTATCTTTTCAGCTGTCTGGCACTATCTTTTTTCTCTTTTCTACTTGTGGCTAGACATCTTGAGTATATATAGCTTTTGTAGGTAATCACATTATTATTTTCAAGGAAATTTTATTGCAATGTCTTCATAACCTCTGGTTATTCCATTCATGAATTCATAGTTTATTGGATTTCTGCGAAAGCAAGAAATACTTTAAAACCGGCTTTGTTTTTTTGTTTTTTTGTTTTGTTTTTTTTTTCTGCTGTCCAAACCTAGCGGTTTTTTGAAATTTCGTGCGTACATTTACATGAAAACTACCAAAACATTCTTTATGAAGTATTTTAGTATTTTGCCACTTTTTCACGAAAAAACAAACATTTCTCCCACTAAAAATACGATGGAGAACTTCAGTTCCATCAAATTCGAAGCATCGCTTGTAATAAACTTTTAATTTTAAAAGTTCGTTGTTGGTAACATCTTGTGGTTCGAAGCTCTCTTGCAGTTAGGAAGTGGTTCATAGTTAAACTCTTTTCTAATTAAAAAGAAGTTTTCAACATTTTGTAAACAGAAGAGTCAAAAAGGTAGCTATTTGTTTGTTTTTAGAGAGAAATGTTTTGAGATTCTTTAAGCCTGTCTAAATTCAAAACATCTTCGTTTGTTTTGTATATGAGCTGTTACGCTTTTTAAGCTCTGGATACTTTGGCTCAGGTTCAGATCAGGATCAGGATCAAATTCAGAAATTCAGAACTTTTAGAGTTTATGAGTTACGTGCATATACATTGTGATATCTGAAAGGATCATTATATCCTTGATATTATTTCTTATCAACAAAATAAAGAATATTTAATGTCATTCAGATGTAATCCAGTTTATTAGCAGTATATTATAAGTCTCACATAGTGTCACTTATCCTTTGACAATGTCCTAGGGATTATATACATTAGAAATGTGATTTTTTATTTTGGAAATCATATAACCTTTTTCAAATATGTCATATGTCATATGTCATATTTCTTTCATATTTCAGCAGATTTTGGCAGAAATCCTTTTGCCTGTTAAGTCATCTTGTATTGATTTATATTGGTTTTTCTACTGAGGTTTTAAGGTTCTGATGGTTTACAGGTTCTTTAAGAAGTTTTAATTAGGTTCATGCAACCAGGGTGTAATACCCTGGCAACATATGTGTCTCTACTGACCATGGAAATCATTTGAAATTTTTAAAGTGCTCAAAACCTCAACAGTAACTTTTATTATTATCAAATTTAAAAAAACTAACTTGTGTGAATATGAGAAAAGATCATTACAAGATTGTTTAACCTATCATTAAAAAATTGTTACAGTGTCACTTCCACATAAAAAACTCAGATGACTTCCCACCAAGTGCACATTCAGCCGCTCTCACCTTCAATGAAGTGGAACCATTCAACACCTCAATCACAACTTCATTTCAATTTGGACCCATCAAAAACATCAGTACGAAATCAATTCGAAAAACCAAAACCTATCATTATTGAGAAGTTACTTCCTTATCCGCAATCTATCCATGCCACTGGTCAGTATCACTTGAAGAGCATTGAAATATTTTTTAAATGGTCAGTAAAGAACTTGTATACATACATTTGTTCTTAGAAGTTAAAATTCCATGTCCAAATACCATCTTATCAAGTGATCGACTGGCTCTTGCCATGCAACTGGCCAAAATAGATGTTAACCGTCTGAAGAACATGATACCAGAATCTGCCAACGGTATGTTGTGACCTTGTCTTGCATTGTGTCTTGGAAATTCTATGGTCTGTAGCAACTTGCGTTGTGGTTAGGAAATTATTTGGTCTGTAGCAACATTGTCTGACTGGCCAATGATTTATTTTCAAGAAATATTGATAGTGTATACCTATGGCAATTATTATTATTTTTGTTTTTTGGGGGGAATGTAGTTCCGAAAACATCAGAAGAGAAAATATCGAAATTAAAAAGAGAAAGTATCAAAACCAAGAAATATAAACAGACCGCTGAACCGGAGGAAGTGAGACGTAAACCAAAGAAGTAAGTACTCGCGTGTTCTAAAATAACCGCTTCGAAGTAACAAATGAACTGAAGAAAGATTTCTTCTCTTTTTCTCATTTTGATTATATGGTACAGTAACTGTTTAGATATACTTTCAATCTGTACCCGAAAGAAATGGCTCAGCAAACCGTTGTGAACGGTATTGAAGTAAACTCTCCACATTTGAAAGAAGATCGTGAAACAATACGACTGCAAGAAGATCTGTTGAACTTTTCCTCAACACTTGATGAAGTTGTCAAAAAGTTACATCACCAACAACAATCAGTTCAACAACCAGCCAATCACAAAGATGGTTTGTAATTACTTGAACGAAAAAATAATATGGTGCCATATTTTTTTTCCTGGCATAAACGTTTTTAGGTTTTGAGGCTATTTTGAATTATGATGAAATACCGTAAATGACCGATTAAGCATCCTGGGCGCTTATAATTTTTTTGAACTTTTACGGTGGGCGCTTAAACGGAGGGGCGCTTAATTGAGTCCTGGGCGCTTAATAAAAAATCACTAAAACCACCAATACAGTTTATCTTTTCACTGAATACTGACAAAAAAAACTGCTCGATAAAAACTCTCACTTTCAGATGAAAATAATTCATTCCTGCGTTATTGGGTTTTCTTCTTTATGGTGGAATATATATGTTCAACTAAACGATGTTTTTCTCAATATTTTATGTTTTTACCGAATAAGCGCCTAGTTTCAGTTTTGGACCTGGGCGCTTATTACAAATTTTTCCTCTAAACCTGGGCGCGTAATCGGACGGGGCGCTTTTTTGACTCCTAGGCGCTTAATCGGTCATTGACTGTACGCTTGGAAACATGAAAAAATTATCATCTTTTCATAGAAGATACGGTCACACAAAAAGAACGAAATATTCTTCGGGCTACAGAACAGAAAAATCGATCTGCTCGCATGTTATACATGCTCCATCACAAAATTCGTGAAGTTGAAAAACAGAAATCGAAGATTAAGAATGGGATCCGATCAACAAGGAAGGTTAGATCATATTATTTCTCAGCCAATCATGGCAGTGCTGATCATTCGTCTCAGCCAATCGCAGCACTGTTGATCATTTTGTTTAGAGTGAATACCAGGCTAGTCTGGCTTCAGCTCAACGAGCCGCTGTTCGTGCTCTACAGATGTTTGTCAACCACGCCCCTTTGTTTTTCAACACTGCCGGAAAATTACCAGACGCATATAAAGAGCTTGGCTTGCTTGTTCAGCAGCTCACCATGTTGTCTACTGGAAGTGGCAGTGGTTCTTTGCGGATAATCGAGGTTTTCCATAATCGTTTTGTTATCAATCCTTCTTCCTCATATAACAAATTCTTTGCATGTTATATTTTTTTAGAATTTAATTTCTTCACTGAGTCGAGCAACAAAACCCTCCTCCACACAACCATCTCAACCCTCCTCCATACAACCACCTCAACAACCTCTCAAGAAGGCAGCGGTCAGCAAACCACCTACTGGTGGCTTAGATAACCATATCACTTGGCTTAAGAAAAAGGCCGATGAACTGAATTTAAAATCCTTTGAACAAGAAGAAGGTAAATTAAATCCATTTAGTTAAAATTGGTTAACAATGCAATGCTCCCTCTCTTAACTTGGAATGTTTGATGTATTATTATCACATATTTTCGTTTGGAAAAAAAATTTTACAGGAGCTTTTATCAGTTTTGTGTTTGCATTCCAAACACCATTTTTACTTAGACGAACCAACCCCTGAGCGTCTTGCAACATTGAAGCATGCGCACAACGCTATGAACGCCTTCCACAGTAAGATAACCAAGGTAACCAAATGTGTTTGCATTGTTTCCAGCAATCAATCGTATAAATTGAATACGACTGTTCTTTGTTAGCAAGCTGAACGAGAACATTCTAAGAAGATACTGGTGAGTTAACTTGTCACCTTTCTATCGCCAGCAGTTCCTTGAAAAGTTTGAAGTTTGTTGATTGGTAGTTCTATGGTCCACTTTTAGGCTGTTAAAGAACCACAAAAGAAAGCTAAATCAGGAGTACTTTTACCGAAACACACCAAGGTAGATATTCTTGTAAACCTATTTTAAAGTTAACAGACGTGACTGCAGTCTCTGTTTAATGTAAACATAGCATAGCACTATTATTTTCTAGTCCAAATAACTTTTGCTCATATCGCTAAGAGATTTTTTTTAACTTTATAACAGGCCTGATAATTTCCCGAGCCATCATTTCCCTAACTTTAGAATCGAAGATTAAAACCACCTACTCGTCCATACCACGTGAAAGCATCCGGAAACTATGCTGCTCCCACAGTTCTCTCGAAAATTCGTGAGAAGCCGCCCGTCGAGAAATCGCCTCCAACTACACCCAAGAAAGTTAAGGGCACCAATATGCAACCGTTGACACCAAAACAGCGAGACGAAATGATAGTAAGTGAGCCTAAGAAATGATTCCTTGTAAATTCTATGAGTCTATATTATTCGTGGATATGACATGAGTTGAATGAGCAAGCTAAAGACTCGATGATTCAGGATGGTATTCTTTTCAGAATGAATGGTTAGTGCATGGACTTCATGTTTGTCTACGAAGCTAACCTCATCTCTTGTTTATCACGATGTTCAATGATTCATTGAATGTTTCTGAAAGTGCCACAAAGTGCATCTGACGATGTTTTTAGATCAATCAAGCAAGAAGTCTGCAATCACCGCCAACCTCTCCATTGATAACGCGTTCTCTCCCACGATCTCCGGTGTGCTCTCCTCCGCGTGCTTATCCATGTATTCCTGAAAGATATTATAATTGTTCTTCACCATCTTCCTCCTGTCGTTCTTCATCATCAGCACCGATCCCATCGTATCCTTTCATGGAAAAAGAAATTAGCCGTCAGAATTGGCTTGATCGTTTAAAAAGCAATGAGGTGAGACCATTTGTTTTGTATAAGGAATGTGTTGTCATCAATATTATTGTGATGTTTTTATTCCTATTTCTTGGTGGCGCAGATGCGAAGACTGGAAAAACTGGGTAAAATCAACACGAAGGAATATAAAGCACTAAGGTAAAACAACATGCTGTCCATGTACTCCCAACACAAACATGCTGTGTTCTTAATCTACTCTACGTCAAATCAAAAAGTTTTTGGTGTATATTTTACTCGGTGTAACATCATAGGAAGGAGTTTTCGCATCATTTGGTTCAGGCTGCTGAAGCGGAAATTCGAGATAAATTGAAGCCTTTGCTTGAAAAAGCCCAGGTTTGTAGATTTTCACTTTCGATCTAGGTGCCAGTTGTATGTCTACATGTTTCTTTATTGTTTTCATGTAGCTAATAGCTGACGAAGAAGCTAAAAAAGAGGAGGAATATAATACGTCAATAAAGAAACGTCTCGCCGACATGTCGTCACAAAGGGTTGGACGAAATTTTTTTGTAGTTAGTGCTACAAAAAGTAACATTGAGTAACTATGAACATTTTGTGTCTAGGCGTTATCTGAAGGTGAAAGATTGGCCGACTATATTCTCGATGACTTAATCATGGAAGCTTCTATCGATTTCCAAAGGTTCGTGTGGAGTTCGCCATTCATACGAAACTTGTACTTGACGATATGACCTTGCTTGTATTTCATCATGTCTTAATTTCAACTCTTCTTTGCAATAGGATTGAGGCCGAAAATATAGCGTTAGAAAATGCAGCATTTACGTATGATCGACCAACACTAGAAAGTATTGAAGAACGCCTAAAAACATTCGAGGTATAACATTTTTTAATCCTTTTTATCCATGATTTTTCATGAAGAATTTTCAGAATTTTGTAACAATTCTTGAACAATGCATCCAGAATGAAGAAGAGAAGATCCGACGATTTTGGAAGAGTTGTGACTATGCAGATATTAATCTCAAACCGTCTGAAAGTAAGATGTTGTTTCAGTGTACGTGGAAAGTGAGATGTTGTTTCAGTGTACGTGGAAAGTAAGATGTTGTTTCAGTGTACGTGGAAAGTAAGATGTTGTTTCAGTGTACGTGGAAAGTAAGATGTTGTTTCAGTGTACGTGGAAAGTAAGATGTTGTTTCAGTGTACGTGGAAAGTAAGATGTTGTTTCAGTGTACGTGGAAAGTAAGATGTTGTTTCAGTGTACGTGGAAAGTAAGATGTTGTTTCAGTGTACGTGGATGTTCACCAGAGCATACTATGCTTACTGAACAATAGAACTTGTATCACATTTTTGTTTTTAGAGGTAGGCGAAGAACCTAGCCGTGTCGTTATGTTCACGACGTTGTCGGATAAAACGAAAGCACTTCCACCTACTCGTACGAATGCTTGTCAACATTTTTGTTTGTAGTCCTTTATTGATAGATTGGTGATGATAGGATAATGATTGTTCCCCCTCCTTCATTTGCAGCTGTGTTTGGTGAAGAACGGGTTAACGACATAACTGAGTTTCCTATTCCAACATCTACGATGGAGTCCATAGTAAATCATCGGAGGAAATTTCAAAACTTTGTTGAAAATTGTCAAAAGGAGATGAATGTACCTGATCGAGAACGACTGCTGAATGAGTAAGGAGGCTTGCGTAATAACAGTGTCTTGTCTTGTATTACTGAATTTTATTTTTGTTTACGTTATATATTTATTTACCTTAAAAAGGATCAGTGAAGAACTACTGGACGAACTCCTCCATAACGTCACGAAGGAATTAAACGACAATTTTGAAGATTTCGTGGACCAGATTTACGAGAAAGAATTTTTACAGAGCGCTATTTGACGCCAAGTACACATCGTCTGTTTCGAATAACCGCTTAACAAAACGCCCTGTTACGTATTTGTAAGAGGTGTTTAAGGCCTGTTTTATCGAAGTCTTTTGCGCTTCATACATTTCAGCTTGTTTTCTACCAATGAGATATTTCTTATCGCGTATTTTTTACGAGATGGCTCAGTGAGATAGAATTTAATTCATCAAGTGAGCTTTTGTGAGATAACATGCCAATACAAATCTCAGCAGCAGTTATCGCGTAAAAGAAAAAGTTTGGAGAAGAAGAAGCTTGAACATGCTCGTAGAAAAAATGTCAGAAAGTTCATTAGAGGATGATGAGGATATTGTTGCTGCATTGTTGCTCATAAAAAAAACCTGAAGAACAGGAAAAGAAATGCACCAAGCGTTTGCCACACAGTCCTTTTCTCGATATCCTGGATCACCTTTGTCATAAAGACAAGTGACCACATCGCTCAAACTCTTCTTTCAGATCGATTGATTTTTCCCACTCATGTTTCTTCGTTTCAGCCAACATGCATCGAGTTGTATTCACGTTTTACACGTTTTGTCCACCATCCATACTATCAGTACTGTATTTTGCTTTTATCAGGTTTGCACAGTACCTAGAAGAATAAAGTAATCAAAACCTAATATAATTCTTAATTTAGAATATATTTTTAACAAGTTTCCAAAAATTAAAGTTCACTGATGATTTTCGCAGTTTCTATCTTACTTGATACTGCTGTGTAAAAATATTTATATATCCTGCGCAGTGCGGCGAGACAAGGAAGAAAGGAAGAAACAAAAGCAATTACTCATTTCTCTTCATCGAATTGAAATTTTCGTTTTCACTTTCACTTTGATTTTAAATCCCGCCCAGTACTATTTGAACTTACTTCTAGGTTCCATTTTAATATATGTACTGCGTAAAACTTTTCCAAGGGCATTTAAAAGCAAAATTAAGGAAATAACAAAAAATAACAACTGCAACTGTATTAATTTTTGTGAGATAGGAGCTGCGATAAAAATCAAAGTCTTTGATATTTTTCGCAGCTCCTATCTCACAAAAATGGAATGCAAAATGTTATCGTGTATTAATTTCCACCAAACTATCTCACTGAACTATCTCGGAAAAAATTCAGTAAAGCACATATCTCACTGGTGGAAAACAAGCTTTGTGTGTAGTTCACCTAACGACCCAATGATGCATTGCTAGCACCATGAATTCAAATGTGAAACAGGAAAATTCATCTCACTCTTCTTGAGAAGTATTCTTGCTTTCTGAATTCTATCATTTCTTTCGTTTATATTTACATATCTACATAACTTTTGAAAATAAATTTATTGATTCAATAGCAGTAAATGTTTTTAGATCTTTGCCACAGTGCAAAAAATAAGGGAAATTATTTGTTTGCTAGGAATCTTAGGTTTCTAATTTACCTGCTACGTGAATAGCATTGTTGTCTGGCATCAGAGGTATCGCTAGAAGATTTTCTGACATTAACGTAAAATATTGACTTGTGATGTCTTGTTGGTTAAAGTGTTCATTTATCCTGAACTTACTTTATGTGAGAGGACTGGGAACGAAGTGAAGAGTAGTTAGTACTGATGGTGAGTAATGGTATTTTGACGTTGTAGTCGAGTGGTTTCAAGCTGTTTGCTGAGCATGAGTTGTAAAGTTGTGAAAGATTCTCACAATCAGAGCAGCGGCTATCAAAGGCTTGAAGAAGAGGAGATTTAAATGATAAGGTTTAAATGGTGTTCATTCCTCGAAACATAACAAATACAAAATCATCACTTTAACAATGGTTAACTCATCATGGTAAAAGCAAAAGTATTTCTCGGATTGTCCAAATAAATAAACAAAGAAATGTAGATTTAGGTTTAAGCAGACTTTACATACGAAGCAAACTTGTGTGGCATAGATGCGTCGAACAATTTACTCGAAATTTCGTCCGATAAGCATTTCATACCTGATTATCAAATGTGGTTTGGCTTTATTGCTTTTATACACGGTATTCTATGTTTTGAGATATGGTTACACGACGTCAAAAATAAGTGTCGGACCTCGCTCTTTGAGTGGTTTGTCTCTTTCATCCAACTGGCACTGTGAACTTAACAAAAGAATGCTTAAAGAACTACAAAAGGAAATTAATGAACGTAACAAATTATTGAACTATCGAGGCAAAGTTATCGCAAAATTGCGAGCTAGATTGCAAGATTTAAACGAGACAAATGCTAAACTGAAGCGTACCTTGGTGAATTTGACACAGGTTGTTGCATTTAAAACGGAGCAAAGTAGATATAGTACTCGTCCGGCACATCTGAATCAGACCTTTGTGAATGAGTCGAAGTTTCCTGAAAACATCAAAGAGAAAGTCGATCGCGTTTCTCGGCCATGTTGCATTGCTTTGAAACGGATGACGGATATATTAAGGATATACATGGAAACAACGCAAGACTTAAAGGATCAAGTGGCTGCTTATCAGAAATGGAATATAACCGAACGGATGTATGAATTTGCCGAACGAGAGAAACGAAAATTTGCTGCTTTGAATTGTAGCGAGCAATTTAGACGGGAGGCTGAAAACAGCACTAGAAAGCCAGAGAAGCATGCATTGTATCAGACGTATGCTGCAGGCTATTTTTACGAGATTCCCCCATTAAATAGGGCTTCACCAAAGCAAAAATTTAAATCCCGGGGTTATCACCGGAACGTTGACTTTTCGAAAGCCGTTAATTTAGGTTTGCAGGAAGTTTTAAAGGAAACACAGTTACCAAGGAATTTATTTGAAATGAATAACGCCCTCATTCGATATGATGAACTGCGAGGGGCGGAATATCATCTTCACTTCTTGTTTAACCGTACAAGAAAATTTTCGGTTAATGTTATGAAGCCGTATGGACCTCAAATTTTATCGGATCGTATTTCGGAATTTACGTTAACACACCATGAGTTGATCAACATTATCGTTCCCATTTCGAAACTGAACAAACGGTTTATACAATTTCTTGATAATATTAAAGTCATAGTTCAGAAGCACCATGAAAATATTTTTTTGACAGTAGTAATTTACGGACCAGATGAACATAATGAAATAAAGAATAGAATCAAGGAATTTACAAAAGAAAACGATTTTCGAAATTATGATGTTTTAAAGAAAAATTTGCCTTTTAACAGAGGTCGTGCATTGCATGATGGGATCAACCGTTGGAATGGCTACCCTAATGTCTTAATGTTTTTATGTGACATCGACATCAAATTCAATAATGGATTTCTTGATCGGTGTCGGCAAAATACAAAACTTGGCAAGAGTGTTTATATGCCGGTCGTCTATAGTTTGTATAATCCTGATGTAGTTTTTAATGGTCGAGAAAACTTTACGGAATCCGAACAATTTAACATCACAGAGCACACTGGTACTTGGAGACCATTGGGTTATGGGATGTTGTGTGTTTATAAGCCTGATTATATGAAATCACATGGTTTTAATTTGAAGATAAACGGTTGGGGAGGTGAAGACGTGAGTTTGTACCACAGGTCCGTGAAAACCACACATTTCTGTCTTTAAAACCATTTTGTTAAGCTTCTGCTGAATGGTTCAAAATTCATCTTTTATCATTTTGTCTCAATTAACCATGGATAAACCTGTCTTATGTTTTCTTAGGTTTTTGAAGAAAGGAATCAATGTTATTCGAGCGCCCGATCCAGACCTCTTTCACGTATGGCATCCAAAGTTGTGTTCCCCCTCGTTAAGTAAACGTCAATACCAGACATGTGTCGGATCAAAAGCACGATACGAAGGTTCTCAAAGACAGTTGGGTATATTGTTGATGTCTGCACAGAACCAATCAAAAGTTCTGAAAACATAAACTTATGGTTTGACGACGCCCTTTAATGACGCCCTTTAATGGCAGTTAATACTTTCGCCACTTTCCTTACAATCTATAATTCGAGCAAGTTCTCAACAAATGTATTTTTATGAAGTTTATCTTGGTTAACAGTACGAAAAACACAAACTAGAATTTTTCAACATCTATTAAATTTTAGGTACAAACTTGACTGTTAAAAAGAGGCAATAAAATCAACTAAGGAGGCGAGGACTGTCTAGCCTTTTGTGTGTTCTGCACGAAATCCACCGATTTGATGAATTTTTGGTTCCTATTGTAACATTGCTATTACAAGTCTGCTTTGAGATGTTATACGGAGATACATTTTGCCCTAATTTATTGTTAAAGGGGGAAATGAGAAGGAATAGGTCGCTTGCTATGACCTTGTACTTAACCGTACAACATACTTAAAGTACGCATGTTTTTCGAGATTTTTTAATCTTCTCTTCTGTGATCTCCTTCTGTGACGTATACTGTAGTACACCCCCAAATCAAAAAAATGCAGGTAAAGAACGCAGTGACACCGACGTCGAAAGTATCAGTTACCTTAATGGTAGAAAGATTCGAGGGTATTCATTTTTGACAAAAACATTTTTCGCGCCTACTACATTTCGCGCAGGTATATTTACTTCGCATATTAATTTCCGTGCAAGCTGTCTTTTCCAAAAGAAGAAACCTATAAAAATAAACTAACTGTAGTTTCAAGAGAATGTCCTTTATTAATCTTCTCAAGTATTACGAAATTTATCATGGCTCGAGGGGCTAAAGTTGATGTGCATTTAATAGCGACCCATTGTATGCGTTCTAATATTAACCTCACATCATCAATCAAATTATCGCAGGAGTCGAAAGAACAAATAAATTTAAAAAAGGTAATATTAAATTTCGCATAAAACCACTTTGCACATAATTTTGATACTAATTTTTGCGCATTTCTGACTTTTTTTTGCGAAAATTTCTACCATTAAGGTAATATGCGTAGGCTGACAGACGAAACCAGATCCCACCAATCCGAAGGAAAATCTAACTATCAATTAATATCAGCTTTGTAGCTAAGGTGAATATGCTGATTAAGTTGAGAGATCAAAGTTGAGAGGAATTAACTGGAAACACACACCGAACATGGGACGAACTAGCTGAGACAAAAGGGACTGATAAGTGAAAGTAATTCCTGCCGTTAACCCTGTTCCAACTTACTGGAATCATAGTAAAGTAGATAGCGAAACTGCCTTTCATATTCCGATCAAGTGGAAAACACGACGCGTTTTTGAAAATCGTAGATTGCAACAATTTGGTGTTACGCTCAGGAAAAAATGGGGACAAAAGAAAATTATCCCAGGCAAGTATCTCCACGAAGCAAGATCCACCACTCGTGGAAGAAGTTGACATAGTTTAATACCGTGAGAAACTCGCTCCATGAGCTGGAACGTGAAGCTGGTGTGATGAATGAAGACACAGAATGACCATGGGAAATTCAAACTGTACTCACCATTGCTACTGTGTTTGATGACTATAGGAGAGAGTATGGGGCGTCAAAATGCTGGGATCAACAGACACTGGAACTCGAATAAGTCGAGTCCGTAGACAGTCGACGGTAGATATCGGGCAGTCGATGGACTCTCGTTTTAATTGCAGGGAATAGCACGAACGTGCGGAATGGTGAAAGTTTCAAAAAAAGCTCAGGATCAATTCATCTCAGTTTTTTTGGGAATGGAATTTTGAGGCATATTAGCTGCATAAAAAGATAAAATTGGTGCAAGCTCAAGTTCCTGAAGAACGGAAAGAAAATGAACTTTGTAGGAATGTAAAATTAGGCTAGGCTACATGTACACTCTTAATGTTAGGCTATATTTACACTCTAAACTTTTAAAATACACTCAATCGTGGTGTTCGTTTTGAACGATTTGTAAATAACATAGAAATACGAAATATGTAAATACGAATTGTTCTGCAAAATAATAAAACATAGGAACACCTGAAATATGAAACAATTTTGTTCGTATCAGTTCCAATAGATTTTCATAAACATATCCAGTATAATGTAAACATGGTCTTAGGTTAAAAAGAGGTTGTACGCGTAATTCAGAGAAATGAGTTTGGATGATATATTGCAAGTCAGTTCAGCGATATGGTAGTTAGTTGGAAATCAGTTAGTTTGTTAGCTGTGGTTGTTAAACATCATTTAGTTCTTCAGAACATTCAATTTCTCTCTGACAAACAAAATTTCGATAAGGGGAACCTTCATATAAATATCACAAACGTTCAAAAGTATATACAATCTGTTTCAATGTTATTTTATCCGCAGCGCTTTCCAACCATAGAAAAACTGTCGAGTCGAATTTGTAACTGTTCAAGTAGGGTGTGCATCACATCCAGATTGTAACGACTTTGTCAAGCGTTTTCCAAACCTTGGAATCGTTCACACAAGCAATCTTGGTTAACCGTTATACTTTTCGAGTAAAATTCGAGCCCTTCGCTAACTAACGTATTTACAGTATAAATATATATATATATATCCATCATTTCAAATTCGATAACATCATTCTAGTATAATTTCTAATTTTGGTTTTTTCGAAAATTCAAACAAATCTTCATCAAGTTGAATAGAACTGTCAATTATCGCAAAGTCGGTGTTATTGTCGCCTTCTTTTTGTCGGCGTTCTTCCATTAATTGACGCGTCAATGTACCTATCCTTGTCTTCAAATATTCAACTTGACGTAATGATCGAACATATTTTTTCAACACGTTATTCAACTTTTCACGATATTTTTCGTTGCGAAGCTTTTCTTCTCTTAAGCAAAGTTTCAGAGCTTCTTTGTTCGATATTTTTATAAACTCGCAGTCGATGCATGGTGGTTCACACTGGTGGATGACCACATAATCAGCCAATGAGAAACTGTGCGTGTCGATACCTCCCGTGTTTCCGTCGGTTATACTTGACAACATCTGGTAGCTTAGTCCTGCTGCGGCGTCCGGTTGAGGGGCCATTTACACTAAACAATTTGTCTTTGTTTTCTTATTTCTGAAACGAAGAAGAGAAATGTGACGTTGATATGCTACAATTTGAATATTTCACGAGATATCATGCTACAACTTCTACACGTGATCCAAACAGCTTGAAAAAAGATATACGTTGTTTCAGATTACACTAACAGCTTTCAAATCAATCAATCTCTAATTTCACACACAAACATCAGTTTTGACAGCAGATTTGTTGGTTAATCTTACGATAAAAACAGCAAATGATTTCAAACAGACACATTTAGCAACAGTTTCTACTCAAACCAGCTTGTGGAAGATTAAGAATTACTCAATGCTTTAAATTCCATTGCGTCTTGAAAAAGACATCATACATTCTTCCCTCTTTTCATGTTATCCAGAAGAGACTGAACCAAAGCAAGAAATGTTTTTATGTTCAAACTGAAAAGTATAAACTTCCAGATCGAAAGTACAAGATAATTAAAACAAATCTGCTATCGCTATCACCGGAAAATATTTTTCAATAACACATGTTATCCAGTTGATTTCTGTAATGATGATTCAGCACTTTTATTTGGTAGTGTAAACAGTCTCTTATCCACCCAAGTTTACGTTACAGTCTAGTTGAAGGATAACTTGAAACCGTTTCACAAGATAAAGTATTTTACTATCGCAAGCAATATTTTTAAATAATGAGGCTTTTAATTTTCTATTCTGGCAGCTGCAAATTATATAAAAAGTGGTACGATCGAATCAACTTCGTACCCATGACTTTTTTCGTTGCTTTCATACCGCGAAAAACATAGGGGGAGTTTATGATTGAATGCATGATAAATAATGATTGAAAAACATGTCATCGAATTTCTTTGGTTTTTTATAAAACTTACAATTTTTATCATTTTGGTTAAATCTAGAAACCAAAATAAAAGCCAACGAAAAGAAAAAATTGAAACAAACAAAAAAAAAGAAATGAAAAGAAAAACTGACCGAAATAGTAATTGAAATTATTACATCTAAATAAATAAGTAAATAAATAAATTGATCATTTATGACAAAAATCCCAGAGGAAGGGTAGCTTTCGTCAGGATAACGAGGTAAGGTATGGTCACGTGATAAAGCCTGAAGTGTTGCTGTTAAGAGTTTCAAAGAGAACATGTTGTAAACACAGCGGCCATCATGGTCTTTATATTGATTTCATTGTTCCATCTAACCGGATATCATGAGAATTCCATGATCATCGTCCATTTTGAAGGATTGGCATTTGTATTAATAGAAAATCATTTAATAGCATATTATAAAGAAACTGGTGGCATGCCACGAATGTATACATAGGATGAGATCAAAAAAGGGGCTTCCCACGTTCCCAGCTGTTACATTATATGAAAAAGTTCATTCATGAAAACCGATCTTTAAAATATTGCGGAATGTTCATTGGTGGTGACAGGACTACAAATATCACGTGATATGTGTGTAGCAATTAACCGCCTCAAAGAGTCGGTGATTGGCCCAAAAGAGCATTTTTTTTACTTTCAATGCATGCAATACCTGTTGGGTTTGAAACTTCTAGAAATTCCAGGGAATTTTTGACAAATTTTCATGACAGAATTACGCAACACGTTTCCATGGTGAATAAAGCCTTAAAGCATGTAATTTTTGTTTGCGAAAACGATTACCCTCACATCAAAATCTTACGTGATTCAAATATCTATGGGCAAAATGATGAGTAATGATTTTGGATTTCTGAATCCAATATTTAACAATAACAACTTTATTGTTTCAATTACTCACTCTTTCTTCCGTCATTAATAAAAAGACACGTCATTCCCCACGGCGGGTTTGACGTCAACCTTCCATCAAAATTATAAATTGTGTTTCGGTTAAAAACCTTTTCGTAAACTTTTTCTTCCATATCCTCAAAACTCGAAATCCGAAATTGCAAAATTGCAAACTCATCAGATTATAAAGAGTTCATATAAGCCATCCAGCGGAATGTTGTTATCAGTCATAAAAATACCATCAAAATTAGAAAAAATTAATATCAGTTGAAGTATGCTGCAAATTACTTCCAAAGATTAAATGATCGAAACACATAACGCATACCTCAACCCGGTCGTTCGTTGTACAACCCGATCGTTCGTTGTACAACCCGATCGTTCGTTGTACAACCTCGAAAACTATTCTTCTTTTATAATCTTTAAACAGTTACGATTTTAATTTTTTATTCTAATCCAAACAACTAACATTTATTCTGGTTTGTTTTTTCTTCTTTTCTTTTTACAAGACACAAATATGTGTTTATGTTCTCGCAAAATAACAGATCGACTCAAATCACGGACTACACCCACGTATTACAAGCATTTTAAAAATTTGTGTGACTAGTTAAGTTTTTTCGCTTCGTTTTGATTACTTTACTTTAAAAATCAGCTGATATTCTGAACAACCAATCACAGAACAATCGCTTATCTGAAATAGCCAATCGGAATTCTTTTCTAAAAATCTCTTGTGTAAATGTTTCATCAAAATTTAAATTAAACTGCCAACAGCAAGAAAAATTGTAAATAAATCTTTTTATTTACGAAAAAACGTTCTGCAGATGTGGAAATGTATACGAAAATGATTAAATGCAAAACCACGAACGAATATAAAAGTTTATTTTCAACTTTTTCTTCTTCTCAAACTTCATCTCAAATTACAAGGTTGGATACCACCCAACACAAACATCGTTGAACATCACAAAATTCTTCCGATCAGATCTAATTCTCCATATCCAACGAAAAGTAGCAACTCCAACAACATAATCGTGTAAAATTTCATGAAAATTATGCTTAAAACTGTTGTTTGTTACGAAGTTTTGAAAAGTGTTTGGAACATCTGTAGAAAACTGACAAAACGACTTTTCTCTGAATTTACTTTTCCCAAATTTCTGTCGCGACACCGCGTTTTGACGTCATTGATAGTATGAATGATAATGACGTGTTATATGCTTCCGACATTTACGCGGCGTTGTAACGGAAATTCGGGAGAGGTGTATCACGTATTCTTTTCGATGTTCTGTTATATCGTTTTGTTAACTTCGGAGAAAACTGTAAGCAGGTTCAAAGAAATGAACTTTCTGAGCGTGGCCTCACTATATTATTATTAACAAAACATTCCTCAATAAATATTACATATTACACGTCTATTTTTTGTCAGGTATGTACATGCACGAATATAACTACATGATATTTACAGAACCAAGGATTCAATCTAGTACTTGGTTTCATGATAAAACAAATATATTATACGAAAGACTTCATAGGATTCATGGAAAAAGACCACCCATCAATCACCTATAAGCAACATACATTGACATATGGCTGCCTCTGCTTAATAAGTGAATAAATACACGCAACAAACGAAGACAGTAGGAACAAAAGACTGCAGCAGATCGAAGGTTATTTAGCCACAAACAAACAAAACCAAATAATTCTATTTGTTTTATCATTTCGTTGAACCTCTCTTTAACGACACCTTACGAGAACAAAACTCTATTGATAAGAGACAGAATTTTTAACCGACAAATAATTCAGTAAATGAAATGTGACGTCAGCGTAATTTTTTTGGTAATGTTTTCGAGCAATTTTTGGTTTTGAATAAAATAAGATCTTCCTGCCAATTCTGGTAGTCAAGCAGCTATTAGACAAGATGGTAGGAGAATCACTCGTTTATGACGTGCAGATTCTCACGCAGCTTCTCGATCAACGTTTCGGATAAAGAACAGCCGATGCATACGAGTGTATGCAAGTTATTTTGACAGACAGTCGTTCCTGAGATCCACCCTTCAAAACATTTGTCTGTTATATTGCAACAATGACTGATAGCCAAATAACACAAAGAAGGTAAAGTCGTGAAGATTTTGATGACGCTTTCATCGGAAACATTACACCCTGTCACGTCTAATTCTCTCAGAAACTTCCAGCGGCTTGCTTCCACCGCCTCGTTTCCGTGCATTAAAATTTGCACCAGAAACCGATCGTATATCCCAGTACACCATGATAAGTTTAGCGAACTTAATGGAGGAAATTTCAGTCTCACAAATGCTGACACAGCAGAAGCAGTATTTAGACTAAGATCAAGACTGTCTAAGCATGGTAGTCTTCGAAGCAGCCATTCTAGTTGTTTGCCATTGATGTTTGTGCTGGAAAGATTCAAAACAGCCGGTTGTCGTCTGACCACTCCTTTCAGCATGGATTGGTTGATCGGCTTGTTGGATACATCGATCGTTTTCCATAAACAACTATCAATACACCATTGGTTCCACGACTTGCACACTAGCATACAGGAAAGTTTATCATTTATACCTAGGTAAGAGAAGATACGCATCCAAATGTTATGACGTAATATATGCGGCTTATCATTGTCCATGTAACATGTTTCGTACGGTTCTATCGGTGCCGGTCGGATTACAGCTATCGGTCGGTAGATCTTTAAATCGGTTTTTGTCGAGTCGTAGGATGAAGTAGCGATGTGATTGGTCTAGAACAATTATAAATATTAGTTTTGAATTGTGTTGGCAGATTTCCAATCGAAATGAACTGCCAAACTACTGCCCGTAAAGTGGCATGGAATTTGCTCAACTTTAATTTTTTGAATACATCTTAAAAGAAATTCTTGGTTGTTTCATAAAAAAAGCTACTACAATCTGGAAAGGGAACACCCGAAACAGTTTTCTGTGGATCAAGATGGCTTCACAGGATGTTACAAAAGGACAGCCAGTAATTCTCTTCAGAGATTAAGTTCGAAGATTAAGAGTGAGTTTCTCGAAAATACATATTCAGGAAATACGTATTTGACAAAAAAGAAGTTTAATATCTGTTTTCCATCAACACATTCCTCCACGTTTGGGTGAATTTTAACTGATGTGTAATTAATTGCGCAGGAACATCCGAACCAATTCCATGCTGAGTTTGTCGTATCAGTATATGTCTCACTAAAATCTTATCGCATACCTTAATGGGACTAATTTTCGCTGGTACTAAATTTCGCGTTAATTTTTTTTTTCCAAAAAAATTGGATTCCGCGGGTATCAATTTTAATGGATGGCTCTTTTTAGAATTGTTCGCAGGCATTAATTTTTGCGAATCATCAAAAATTGAGTGCTTTTTTTAAATTATTATTATTATAATTATTATTATTATTACGAATATTTATTACAGAATGGTTCCTCAGTTATAAATACATATATACAATATATACAAATACTGTTATTCTGGAAGTCCTGTGCAAAAATGACGTAAAGGATTTAAAATATTAAGAGACGTATAGACGAGTTAGCCAAAAAACATGAAAGCTCTGAAATGAGAAAAGAAAATGATGTAACCACATTAAAGAAAACAATCAACAATTAAAGAAAAGGCGAAAACGAATGTCAAAAAAGAAAAGAAAAGTTACTAATAGGTGATTATTATACACACAGAAAATTTATAAATTTTTTATAAGATCTTTAAATTTTTCATAATCCTTTTCAGCTCTTATCTCAGAAGGGAGACTGTTGTATATCAAAGCCCCTTGAAAGTAAAACGAGTTCCGTTCTGCTTCTAATTTTACTCGTGGTAGTCGTATAAGGTTTCCATTGTTTCGTGTTTTTCGTCCAGTGCATAGTTGAAAATAGTTTTTGAAATTTGAGCATACATCATTAGTTAGGCACCGATGAACATAATTTACGGCTTTCTTACGAATAATTGTGTTTGACTTGGGTATCACAAACTCATGTCCTACAATTTCCTGTGCACGTTGTTCCAAACTGGCGATCTTGTCCTTCAAGTATTCTGGGATTACACTAATCGTTACAAAGGAACAGTACGTTAAGAAAGGGAGAATCATCGTTTTGTAGATGGTATAACTGGTTTTTGGATCTAGATAAATCTCATTTTTCGTAGCAGATTAACACGCGATGAAGCTTTTGATATCGATTTCCTGATGTGTTCAGTTAGATTCAGGTTACTCGTTAATAGTACTCCCAGGTACTTGTAGGTACCCGTGCAGTTTATGTCAGTATATTGATGTTAAATAATGATTGGTTGGTCATTAAGTTTATGCAGGCGGTTGTTAGTACCAAAAACCAGATCCGAAAATTAAAAGCAAAAAGGACTGTTAGTTAAAATACTTTACGGGGAGAAAGTTTCGCGAGAAAATAAAAACGCGAAATTTTAGGGACTTACTTTCGCGAATAAGTGACTAAATCTATTTCGAGTAAAATAATCTTTCGCGTTCAACTGGAAAAGTTTTTTTTCTCTAAATATTTTAAAATTCTAACAAATACGACAGATATTTATAGATTTAGATTGCATTGGATCTGTTACAAAACCTATTTTTATGTCGGACGGACATTTCGATACTTCAAAGCGTTATAAAAGACGACTGCATACTCTAATGTTGACGTAATTTGCTTCACAGATTTTTTCTCTTTTTCTACTGTAAAGAATGAGATGTTTTTCGAAATGCGTTAACTGGACATTTTTTATTCACAAAATTGATTTCGGGTCGGACGGACGCGATAGAAATTAGGAATTATTGATTTTTTGATCAGCATTGCAGTTCTATCTCAAAATTGAACTAAGATTTCTAATTTTTTGTTTACAACGAAAACAAGCATTAACCTTATCAATGTTAAAGGTTTTCCTCGGGAGAATTTCGACGGTAAAAGTACGAAATTGATATGTCCGCCCGACATAGAAATTCTAAAAACTTTGAAATCGAAATACAGTAGACTCTCTCGAGCTCGAAAGGGAAATTTGTTCAAGATTGAGAAGGTTCGACATAAGACGGACAAATAGCTTAAAGAGTACACGAATGATCAAGAAACTGAGCTTTTTGTTTGAGATAGAGAGTAGTCAAGATAGAAGAGTCAACTGCATGAGGAACTAAAACACTGATTTGTATTAGTAATAATAAGGCTTTGAAGGAAATTTGGGATTAATTTTCCAAAACCTTCCAACAAATTTCAACCCATCATGTGATTAATACAATAAATGTCAATAGTGAAAACGAAAACACCATTATGCATAAAAGCAACCTTCGTGGAACAATACTTCACACTGAATCCAATCCGGTCTATCCTCACCAGTAAAGGAAGGTTTCTATGTTCAATTCAAAACGATGCAAAACTTAATGTTTTGTAACCTTCTTCTGTTTAAGGCTGCCATTCTGAATGCTTTGACATTTTTGCACGTGCATGAAAAACAGTTATGGAAACGAGTTTGAGCTCCCGAGAAAAATTCTCACCAGCTTTTTCTTTTCTTTTTTTTTAGGGCGTAAAGTGCAGATGTATGAAAACCGGCCTTTAGACACTATGTACATACTGACTCGATTTCATTGTTATTTGCATTTCGAAAAGAACCAGGGAATTCAACTCTTCTACCACCACTTGTTAGCCTATTTTTAAATTTAATCTAATTCAGTATAAGTTATGTCCGTAACATTTATTATTATACGTTTTTATACATTATACGTTACACCATGTATGTATATTTTATCCCATACGCTTTTTCTCTAAGAAGAACCAGAAATGGCCACCTGGTTCTTTCTTGTCCACTGATCGTGGAACGCTTCATCATCGGTAGCGATGAGACACCTCGTCACTCCTCTTCGTGCCTTGTTAACTTTCAATACTTGCAATCTGATGCTGTATGGAGTACCTGTTATCACGTCTTTGCCTCGAGTGGAACATTCGAATGCAGAGAGTTCTATTTATCCTCCAAAAACTTTTTGAATTTTTATGTCGGACGGACACATTTGTTTCTCTAACTTCAGAGCGAAACGGGCAATAACATGTTAGTTTGAATTGTTTGAGTCGATTACCAGAGGTTTTCATTACCAGAGGTTTTCATTGCTATTCTTAGAATTGCATTAGTGAATATATAATTTAATGAAGTCTCTTTTGAATATATTGGACGGACATTTTGAGCAAAAGATGATACACCTAATTGTACTAGGGATAATGTCAACAGAAAATAAAGTTACAATACAATACAATACCATATTTTTTGGATTTTCACTATGAGTGAAATCATATATTGGCGAAATTCATACATAATTTGTTATTGAAGAAAAAACTACAGTATTTTTCAGTACTCAGAGTTTCATACCATACGTATTGTACGACAATCTTCAGCTAAATAACCATTTTACATATAATACAATGTAAGGGTATCCATCATGACGTCAGTTATCGGAATTGTGAGACGTAAATATCAGCTGATGTTTCCGACGGTGTCTGCATTTGGCGACAATTTCTGACCTTTTGTTGAGGAGGTTTTTTCCAGGGTAATTGGCGATCAAGAACTTTTCATTTAGGCAAAGTAAACATCTTTTCGATTTGGCTTTGGTAATTATTTTTCAAGATACGGTTGGTCTTCCGTTTTCTTCGAGAGCGAAAACGACAAAGAATTACGAAAGGAATACTACGGATTAAAAACAACAAATACCCCGCCACAAGTTCCAGAACTGATCAACTTCAAAAAAGAACTCATAGAAATAATCCCGAAACTGAAATTCGGAAAGACAGATTTTCAATCAAAATTAAAACAAGAAAAGTCTATGCTGACGCTGACAAAACATCAAACATGTTTCTATTAAAAGTAAGGAAGAATACAACAAATTACTAACGAACTCAATCATCGCATCATACAAGAAAATGAACAATAACATTAAGAACACCATAGATAAGGAAGGAAAAATAATTCTTAAAGAACACAATGTACTCGAAAGAATGGACATTAACGGAGAAAACAATTGCTTCACAAACCCTTAAGGACCATAAAGAAAATTTCCTGAACAATCCTACAACACGACTTATTAACCCTGCAAAGTACATAATTTGCTATACAGTTCACTAAAAAATATTTGATAGGTAATAAAAGTAAAGCTTTTAACTGAACAATTCTAAATGTCCGTCCGAATAACCATGTCCGAAAAACTTCAATGTGATTCATAGCATGCAAGATATCTTGTTCAGTAAAAGTCCCTCATTAATGATATAGTGATTTTTAGAAACTAGAAAGGTTTGATTAAAACGCATGACCACGTTTTTTTCGAAACTCTGGAGTTTTATTTTTCTCGTCAAAAGAAAAACACGTGAAAGTGTTTTTTGTTTTTTTCTTCAATGTAACTTTCACGAATTTTTCCTAGGCCATTTCGCGTGGGATAAACTTTCGCGAATCCGCATGTCAGTCGTTTTCGCGGGGACTTACGAAAATGACCAAAAAACGCGAATTACCAATGGTCAGTAAACACAACTGGTGACTGCAATGGTTCACGCTACCGAAGTCTCACTCGTTTCTGTCATCATCACACGTTCAACACATCACAACCTTGATAAGTGAATCGAGAATATAACATCATCAAAATACGGAGAAAAGAAAGTTCCATGGAAAAGGAAACAACTAAATATTCGGATAAAATCAATTTTGAGATACTTTAAACGTAAAAACTTTCGCGGGCAGAAACCTTCGCGTTTTTCGCTTATTCGGTCAAAAATCGCGAAAGTTTGTACCGCGAAAAAATGCAGAAGGATCCATTCGCGAAAGTTTACGTCCGCGAAATGTTTTACATTTGGTCAAACGCGAAAGTTAATGCCAATATTTATTTAGAGAGACTGATTATAAAAGAGAAAGTATAAGGATAATGCTTTACGCATTTTCTATATTTGTATTTATTTCATACATCTGAAAGAAAGATTTGTTAATTTGTCTTCATGAGAATCAAAAATATTGCTTCTTTGAGGCCTAAATATGTAAGAAAACATGTTGCCACTTTTTTTTACATTCGGCTTGACTCCCAATGGGCCCAATTCTTCTGTTAGGGACAATTACAAGGGACCTTTGAAATTTGCAATTTATTGCTGATTCGAAAGTATAGTCACGCGAAATATTTCGAAATTTGCTGTTCGCGAAAGTTTATCCACGCGAAAATAAATGGAACCTATCAATCGCGAAAGTTTATGTTCGCTAAATAAAAAAAAATTCGCGTTTGGCTTAAAACGCGAAAGTTTCTGGCCGCGAAAGTTTGTACGTTTAAAGTTTGTGGCATCAGAAAAGCAGGATGAAATAAGCAGAACAACATAATTTTTATTTTGAATATTATTTTTGGTAGTTTCTCAGCAAAGAACAAACGGTATCAAATAAACGATGATGGAAAATTTCACATCTGATAACCTTCACTGCAGCCTAGATATTCAAGAAATATACGTTTAATAAAACCGTGTTCAAACTAAAGAATGGTTGTTAATGCGATGCCAAAATAAAAAAAATTACTGCCATGTTCAATTCATCCTAAGTTAATGTTCTATAGATTGTGCGTTGACTTCATCATGAAAGGTGCGACCATATCGGACAAAACTATTGTAGCGACTTGTATTTTATTACAACGTCAATCAATGAAACGTGTTTGCTGTAAGTACTGTAAGCACTCTTACTGCCAGCAAGAGCTAATTGCGCCCTGTTCAGCTCTACTGAATTGCGCCCTGTTCAGCTCTACTGAAGTTTTGTGTAAAACACTTAGGGGAAAGGCGTGACAAGATGTCACTGTAGCTGCATGGTTTTATCGAAAAATACAAAAATATGATATATAACGCGACAGAAGCTATTGAATCGAACTCTGCGAGGCAATCAAAACTTCCCGAACACCACATTATGCTTTACCAACCAAATTTCCAAACTATTGCTTTAACATCAAAGTAATGACGTAATCCGTATTTCTATTAGGTGTTTATGCTTAAATGGTGCTGGCGTAGAATTTGTAAATGCCAGTTAAGCGGTCACGTGATCTACTTCAGAGTTTACCGACATTGTTATTATTGTTGAGTATGTTGGAGGGTGGCATACTTTTGATAACAGAGTCAATTTCGGCATTCGGTTAAATCGACGTTAAGCTAATTCAATTTCTTTTGATATGTGCAACACTTTTATTTTGAAACCATATCTCTTTCGAATAAGATAATATAGGAGAGATGTACAAGGTATATCCTCAAACATATCAAGCGAACAGTCGGCGTAATTACATCTTCCGTCATCAAAATAGGGAAGAAGAAGAAGGAAAAACAAGTTTTTTACAATCCTTCTGTGCATACATTTTTGTCATTTTGTTGCTGACGCAACCATTGTTATTGTTAGAAACATGTATAGAACAAGCTAGACCGTGGTATTCGACCGTGGTATTCGACCGTGGTATTGAACTTACATTTGGCCATCATACTATTGATTTAACTTGAGGCTACCACATATAAGAGAATTACGATAGACGTTCCTTATCTCGAACAAGTTATCTCTAACAAATCTATAACTATTTAGCCGGTCCCTTGCACTTTTCAAGCAATTCTAGGCTAAAAATCATCCATTATCTCGAACTTTCACTTCTCGAATGAATTATTTATTCCCTTAAACTGCTTTTCGCTCGTATCTCGAACTTTTGTTCGAATTTTTAAATTGAAATGTTCGAACAAAAAATTTTCGATTAAAAAACTTTAGACTGTTTACATTTTTCGCTGCGTCTTTTCTTGTTTCTACATGGCAGTCAAAAGAAAGTTGGTTGTTAAAACTTTGACTGAAAAATACATAGGATTTTTTGTCTCAATTTTAAAACTTTCGCTATCTTGAACGCCTGCTAATTCGAAGCTTTTTTGAACGGTCCCTTCTGGGTTCCAGATAACGACCGTCGACTGTAGATAGGGGCGGCGGTTTTCACCACCTCTCAGATTTACTGCGACAAATGCTTCTACGTTCCTGATCATGGATAGTGTACACCATGCGCCAAAAATAATTTCATAAAACCAGGTAAATACAACCACTACGTCGATTCAAGTGCAAGGAAAATAAAATAAAGACCTTATCGACGCTTTTCTTTTTTATCAAAGGCTCGTCGTCACTGCTCTCCCCCTGCTGGTCACCATCAGTTACCTGAAACAAGAAGAGAAAGCGTAAAATATTCCGCGATAACACCAGACGGACGCGCGACACGTAATTTATAGGTTATGAACTGCCATCGAAAACTTTTGTGGATATCTTCACTAATCTATTGAGTTCAGTGAAGATTGGACATTTTCGAACAGCTGATCGACCAATCACGTGGATTTGGTGACACAATAATTTCCGTTTTAGGTTGACCAGACAAAAGCATGCTGGACAGTAAGAAACGTCGGCTTAAATTTGAAGATAAACGTGAAGCCGAAATACAAGGAAATCGTGTCCAAGAAATCATCATCGGTTCAATGATTTTCGGCTACTGTCATAAACTTAAAAGCTGCTAGGTAACTCTGAACAGGGGCTGGATATCCAAATATCGTAACTATACCACGAAGGGTGAGAGTATATGAATATTTGACAGAGCTTGAGAAATGGTAGGAGAACCTTGTATTTTTGGTGGAGTCGAACTGAATGTCGTGATGAGCGAGTAACAACAGATAACAACACAAAAACGATTTGCTCATCCAACAAAACATTATAATTGATTAGGGTAATTCCTTGCTACCTCTTTTTCGTTTTTGTGACGGATTAATAATTATGCTTAAAGTCTGTTCATAAATTATATGCACTGATTTCAGCTTTTATATAAAAACCAGGCTCAAGGGAATTTATGTAATTTGCTAAATCTGGTTTCCACATGGTAACTGAAATTAGTGCACATATTTTTTGAACAGACTTTAATAATGATCGTTAACGGATGAAGTAAGGTGTATTGGTTATACCGCGTGATGCCTTTTCATAAGGGACAGAAATCTCCATTGTTTCGCTAAAGAATGAATTGGAAGTCTCTCGCTTCACAATTTGAAAGTTACTTTGTAACATAATTGCTCGTCACCGACAACCTTTTAAAGCTTTAAGATGTTAAGATAACACAACACAGGAAAAGTTGAATTAGTTTTGATGTCACGGCGCATTCCATATTTTATTTGTGATTAAGGAAGTGAAAACATATATTTTCTCCAGCTCTATCAAAATATCACTTCCATCACGGCTGCCTCCCTTCAAAAATTTCTGATAATACATTTCCGTAAAAAAAAGGAGCAGTAGCTCATATGTCGGATGGCAACCAAGTCGTATGTGGCAATCAAGTCGTATGTGGCACTCAAGTCCTATGTGGTAAACAAGCCGTACGTGGTAAACAATTCTTATGTGGCAAACACAACGTCAAGACAAACAAACATAAAATATTCAACAATTTCTTCGCGGAAATAAAACATACATTTTGGTTAATTTCTCTTTTTCCGGCAGCCGAAGTCGACGCAAGATTTTCACAAATCGGTTTCAATGTGACTTTGGATAGAATTTTCACGTTTCTAAGCAACGATTTCATTTTCGCCATCTAGAACAAAAGAAACTTGCAGGTTTCCAAATGTATGCAGATAAAATTATGCAACAAATAGGTATCTCAGACAACACAACAACAGCAACGGAGGTTCTATATAGTATAGGTTCTAAGTACAGGTTAAAAGAAAAATATAACGTGTTTCCCAACTCTTCTAACTACTACTTGAACAGCTACTGAAATACAGATAGAGAAAAAAACACCTTATCAATATGTACGATCTTTGACCCTGCTTCATCGTCCTTAGAATTTGATTCTCCATCTTTATTTGATACACTGATACAAGAATTGTGTAGCACTCCATCTGCGCTGATGCAAGAATTGTGTCGCACTCCGTCTGCGGTGCTATCTTCATCACTTACATTAGAAGATTTTGCTTTCTTCGAAGGAACCTGCTGTTTAATGTCAGGGGAGTATTCTTCTTGCCACTAAAAATAATGAAAACCTGAAAACAAGTGTTGCTGGACTAACGAACAACTTGCAGTGTCTACCACCAAACGTACCTTCCGCTTCGTCTCACTGATAACACCACCCACTTGATCAAATGAGAACTCGCAGCCCTGTTGAAGTAAACAAATAATAAACAACGCCAAAAAGACATGCTACTAAAAAAAAATAAATGCACGTATTAAAAAAGTTCCCTTACTTCGTGTGGATCACAGCAATCGGGACATTCCCAACTGTTGTTGACTTTCTTGGAGATTTTGCAAGGAGCCTTGTTTTTCATACAGGTTGGGTGAACAATTTGATAACATAAACTACACTCCATCAACACTTCGCCACTGTCTTGCTTCCTCAAATTACAGATCTTGCATTCCACATAGTTGGGTAATTGAGGCTGAAAGAAAGTAAAAGCAATAAGTCCAATCCTACTTAACAGCTAGATAGGTGTTTTCTCATGATATTGTTCACTATATACGTAACATGGGAAATTTACGCTTATCATGCGAAAGCAACCCTTACTTCAAACGTAACATCAAACAAAATGAGCGTACTTACGTCTTTACAGAATCGCAAAGCGCAGGACTGTCGAAGTTTGCCGGAACCACCATTCTTAGGCATATCTAAACAGAACTTGCATCGGTCACAATTCTCTCGCATACAACCTTCACAAATGTGACAGCGAATTCTCCGGATAACTTTTTTGACTTTCGACTTTTTCTGAACTTCGTTGCTCTGAACTTGTGCAACAGATTTCAATTTCGACGGCGTTTTTTTGTGTTGTTCTTTTTTGACGACACATTTGACGGATAATAAGTTTAACGGAGTATTCAGCGGCGTCTTTGAAACAAATTGCTCATCCTAAAACAACAGTAAACATTGTTTCTCATACCAGTCAGGACGTTTAAAACGACATGCGAGTTAAAAAAATAAAAAATAAGGAATACTTACATCTTTACGTCCATCCATGCACTGGTGACATGCGAATTGTTGAAAAATGTTAATTCCCCTGCAAGCAAGTATCTGATCGTCATCTTCATGGTACTGCAACATTTCCTACATCGGAGAAAGAAGGGAGTTATACCACCTAATCAACCATCCAAGACAATTGCAGTAGTTAAGGTAATTTAAATGGATACACTGATGTCAAGACAAGTTGAGATGTACTAGCTATCGAATAAATTACACAACTGGATTGCAGCAGTCTGGCAAGGGAACAAAATCTAAAACTAAGCATTCTCTATGCAAACCCACAGCAGACATTATCATCGCTCAAATAGCAACCAGTCATGGTAAAATAATTATACAAATATAAAATTTGTGTGCACGGATTGTATTCCACTTTCATCAGCTAACCATAAACTTTATTGTGATAAACAAATCGAAAGTCTTACTTCCAGCCTGTCGAGTAGCTCCATTCCATCGTCAGTAAAACCACTCGGATAATTCATTTTAGCGAACGTCCAGCTCCGAAATCGTTCACACAGTAACTTCAGGCCTTCCAACTCATAAACAGTTAAATAAACACATTCCCACTTTTTCTTCCTTTCCTTCTCATTTGCAACCACCTCATCAATTTCTTCTTTCACCAGTTTAAATGCACCACTATCATCATCTTCTATATCATGCCCTCCTTCAAATTCTAGAATCCTCCTTTCGTCTAGATCTTTTTCCAATACATCAACATAAGCTTTGATCATATACCAGTGTATTTCAGAGAAGAATGGATATCTCAAGCGTCTAGGAACCTAAACAAGCATCAACAACTCCTCAACACTAGCACTGGTGAGAGCTGCTCCACTGTTCTCAAAACTTATCAAAAAAATAACACACTAAAAAGGATTATCATGCGCACAGGCAAATAATTCATACATGTGCATTTTCTTCGATATCATACGCCTTTAATTGCATGGGTATATTAAAACTGTGTAGGAAATTGCCACCAAAGACAAGCGAATCATCTGGTGTGTACACACCATGTATCCAACCTATTGACAAGATCAATAAACCGAATGAATTCGTACAAAATAATTCGTAAATGGAAACTAAATATTTTATGACACTGAGTAGTTTAGACATGGTATAGTCAATGTGTGTAATTATTACGCATAATTCAAACTTTTACGCATTTCGGGTAAATGGCCGACTTAAATGATTCAATTTCTTCACTATAAGATAGAAGAATTTAATCGGCTACCGTGAGAGTTGTTGTTTTCATGATTAAATCATCAAATCTGGCTTAAAATAAGTTATTGGCTGCGTAATGATTGCATGACGAAACATGAAATTGTTACGCATTTTGTTGTTATTCTTACGCTTGTGCGTAATGATTAAAATTCTTGCGTGACAAAAAAACTACAACATTACGCACATCAAATGTAATCATTACGCATTTCAAACGTTAGGCAAAATGCCCTGATTTCCATTCATAAATAGCCTGTTACTGTTAGGGTTAAAGGATTAAAGCAAGAACAAAATAAATGAGAAGACTAAAATTTATTTTTCAACGCCATTTTCTGCCAATTTACAAATGAAAGTGTTATACGATTTTTCTCTGTTAATGTTCTTCCAGTTATTGAAGATGTTCCGGATTGTTTCGTATTGGGGAAACTCCCATTTCTTGTTTCCCAAAAACACAGCTTTCAACGGGCCGCATAGAATGTCATGAACAGGAAAATTATCAACATCCGTTTCGGCTTCTTTGTGTTCCAAAAATACGCAATCCGTCACGCCGTACTTTTGCTGTAAACAGTCAATCCTCAAGGCTGCAACGTAACCGCCTTCGTCCAAAGATCCAGTCAGGAATCGGTTCGTTGCTCTTCCAATAAAAAGCGACGGCTTCTTTTTAATCAGATACAGACAAGCAAACCACTTCCCGACGACTTCGTCCTCCGTATTTGGTGGATTTACAAATCCCCATGTACTTTCAGGAGAGAGATTCTTTCCACCTTCATCAGTATTGCTGGTTTCAGGTGCATCCTCTGGTTCTTCTTCTTCACTTTCTTCACGTTTTTCCAGGTCCTCTTCCCCATCAACATCCATAAGTAACTCTTCAACGTCATCATCACTTTCTGCTATATCGCTCTTCCTGTTTCCTTTTTTCTTGGTTATTTTCTTATTTTCTTCTTTCTTGCGCTCTAGTTCTTCGAGAAAGGACTGCTGAGTGATGACCTACATATTCAAGAAATGAATAATTCAATAAATAGATAATAATTCAATATTAAATTTGACACACGCGAATGAATAGAAATGCTCACCTTCCCTCGTAGGTCCAGCTTTTTACGCTTCGGTTTTTCTTTATTGACCGGTCCTTTGACCTTATCTAAAAACAAATCTTCGAAGCTCTTATTTTGTGGTGTTGGAGTAGATGTAACTGGCTCCAGTTTCCATCCATTTGGAACCCAACGAAAGCCAGGTGGTGCAACATATGGATGAGGTCCAAGCAGCCGAATTAGTGCATCACTGTCCCTTTCACATTGATTTGGCGTTGATGGAAGAATTGCTGGTACATGTACTGAAAAATCTGTATCAACGCTATCGTTTCCATTGATTATTAAGTTGGCATTGATGTCCGGAACTCCAACTGCTTCATCAACCTCACTAAACGGAATTGAAATTCTTATATAGCACGTGTGCACAGACAGATCATACTCAAATACATTTTTATACTTACCCTTCATTGAGCTTATCCCAATTGAGTTCTTGACCAGATTGTTTCCACACCTCATATCGTTGGACAAGTCTTTGATCTAGCCTTTCCTTAGGATATTTACTTCGATCAACAGGAAAAATGCCTGAAATGGGAAAAGGATATTGATTATAGGAGAGTGATTTGACAAAATTTATAAGACATAAAAGAAAGCCAATTTAACCTGTTGTTAAAAATCCGTTCTTCACATTTTCTTCCTTCATCCCAATTGTCCATATTTTGCATAGTTGGTTTACAAAGTCAGATTTGGTGAGCTGATGTTTAGGTCCAAACGTGTTCACCCGATCTTGCAACAACTCTTCCCATTTCCTTTTCAGAGGTCCAAAACAGGAAACATCTAGTGGCTGCAAAACATCAGTAACGTGAGGTGGAAACCTCATGATGATAATGTTTTCGTCAAGAGCTCGACTTATCACGGGAATCGATATGTGGGTGAGATGACCATCCAGCAAAAGTAGTAAAGGACGCTCCTTTACACTGTCAGCAAATTTATGGAACCAATCAGCAAATACTTCTGTTTCCATCCAACCTTAAAGAAACACATGATAAAATGACACAAAAACTTTATAAGTGTTCTCCACAAACACACACACACATATAAAAAGTTCATACCATTTTCAGATTTCCCGTAAAATGTGTTGGGAAGTGCTTGATCTCCCTTCCATGATGACTGCCAATTTTTACCCTTGAATATTATCAAGGGATCGAGGACTGTTCCAGCAGCGTTACTCACAGCAAGTACCGTAATGTTTTCTCTTCCTGCACCAAAGCGCAATTTCAATGCTCGTTTACCCTACAAAGATTTTAAATGGAAATTTTTATTATCAAGGCATTTAGAAGGCAATAATAAAAACAATTGAAACTTTACTTTAACGGCCAAAACTTTTCCTTTAGAAGGGTCGGTAGGGAAACCTGATTCGTCGCAATTCCAAACCCTTTTAGCGTCAAGTTCAGGATGGTCTTTAAAGATCTAGAAAAGCATTCAAAATTCATAAAAAATATCAACTATTACACCTTCATGCACCGTGGATGCTATTTCAGTAAAAATAAGAAGAAACAGGACACAGTTCATTACCTTCTCAAGCTGATCATAAAAGTCATAAATAATGAATGGGTTTGATGTGTTTGCTTTCCTTGCACTACTGATCATTTCCGCCTTCTTATGCGACAATCGGTTCCGCTTCATGAAATTTTTCATCCAAGTAATCCCCGGACGCTGTTCCTTGAAAACTGGTACATGGATGTTGTTTTGGATGATATACTGTTTCACAAGTTCCTGTTAGTGACATAAGAATACTAATAGATCATTGCGTTCAATGAAAAATATGTAAAAAGGGAAACAATAATTATCATAAATTCATACCGTTATTTCAAGCATTGTGGGACTGAAACCTAAGTTGCAAACGACACCAATGCAATCAGCCAGTCTGCTTTCCGTTTGAGCATCGAAAACACACTTCCGACCAGGTTTCTTGAGATTTTCATTCAATCTCAATTTTTTCATTCGAAATCTCAGTGTAGCCTCGTGAACCCCATGTTTTTTAGCAACTGATCTTATAGACACGCTTGGCATCGACCTTAACTCATGAAGAGCTTCTTCTATATTTTGCTCCGTCCATGCACAGTCTACTTTTTTGGCGATTTTTCTGCTACCAACTCTTTTTTTCCCCATTTTTATCATCTGCTTACACTGAACAACTGATTGAATTTGTTTCAGTTGTATGTGACTAAACTATTTATACTTAGAAAGCCGGTGTGTTTCCTTCATTTTTTAACTCGTCATTATAAAAGTGTCACGTGTGCCTCTAAGGTATATATTTGTCATAGAGAGATTTGTCATAGAGTTATTTCTTGAGAGAGAGAAACTTTGTTTTAATATACAGACACATGCAAGGGGTAACATTTCCATCATTCTGAAAGTGATCCACGTGAGACATCTTCATTCTGAAAGTGATCCACGTGAGACATCTTCATTCTCAAAGTGATCCACGTGAGACGTGTTATATTCTTAAAGTGATCCACGTGAAAAATGTTATTTTCAAAGTGAATGAAGAAACCTTGTGCGATATGCAAACATTTGCAAAAAGTAGCATTTCCATCATTTTCAAAGTGGTCCCCATGAGACATCTCATTCTCAATGTGATCCACGTGAGACATCTTATTCCCAAAGTGATATGCGTGATTATGCACAAGTGCGTAATGATTAAAATTTCGAGTATCATATCAGGCGTTATTTGTTACGCACTCGTTATTCCGTTACGGGCGTACTTTTCGTTAAAAATATCTACTTTGGTCGAAAAGCACGTCTGTCTGCCATGTTGTTTTTAATTATCAACCCATGTTGCGCGGTTTGTGCATCGAAAATCGATAAATTTATAAGAGAGGCTCCAAACCTGATATTGGGTACAAATCGACGAGACAGATGAAAAGTTGAATTATCTTGTTATTTCAACAAATAAGTATATAATACAAAGCCTAAAAAATGCCTAATATACTGAGGAAGTTTGTAAATATGTTAATTTTCAAATAAACTTTCTATTTTCTTGAAAAATAGCGGAAACATAACTGCGTAATAATTACGCACTGCGTAATAATTACACACATTGACTATATAATAAAATAATCATAATAATAATCATCAGGAAAATGTTTGAATGAACCTAAGAATTAAGTAAATATTAAGTATATGAGAACAATGTGAAAAGAATGTGTACCTGTTGGTAGCATAAATGTATCACCAGCAACCAAATGAACACGATAACATTGTTCTACCATATCTCCAAGAAAGACGTCTTGTTGACATTCAGACAACATCCACCTTTCATATGTTTTTAAATTATTTTCGGTTGGTGGAATCAGCCAGAAGACCTTTGGCAAAACAGAAAATATTGTGACAAGAAATTACAGATAATTTTAAACTACAAGCCCCACAAAATATTTGGGAAAACCCCCTTCCCCCTATACGAAAATATACAGAAGAAACTTATAATTATCTTGAACTCAGATCGTTCTTTTCTAACTAAAAATTTTCAACATTTTCAACATTTTGTAAGCAGAAGAGTCAAAAAGGTCAATAAGTTTTGGAACATTTAATTGTGTATGTTCCTTTCTGGTTTGCAATAAAAACATAAATCTTGTTTTGAGACATTTTGCTTGGCTTTTGTCTATTTTTCAAAGATTTTTACAAGAACCGCTTCCAGTTTTTTGTCCATCACTTTTTTTCTACTCAACCAAATTAGAAAAGTGATACACCAAAATATAGGTAAAGGATTCCTCTATTCAGAAATAAAAATAACTATCTTTCATAATTATTCAATAGAAAGATATTTTTTGTAAAACACTGGTGCTTTTTTTTTACTCACCCGGTATTATTTGTTTGTTTTTAGTGGAAACAAGTGGTGAGATTCTTTAAGCCTGTCTAAAAAAACAAAACATCTTTGTTTGTTTCGTATATGGGCTGTTATGCTTTTTAAGCTATGGATACTTAAGCTCAGCTCAGTTTCCCCTTCAGCTTCGACATCAAAAATGTGTGTCTACTCTGTTTGATGTTAATATTTTTAATGTTTTTTAAATGTTTTAATGTTTGATCAGTTTTTGAGTTATACTGTCAATGGCTCTTACGAATGATTTTCCTAATCACAATAGCAAACTAAAACATCTTCTAACTGTCTGTAAATTCAAAACACTGCACATCATGTAGTAACACAATACAAAACTTTTCTTTCAGATATTATAATCATAAGGGTGCTTTAGGGCATATATATATATATGTTTATACTTTTAATGATCAAAATTTTGGTTTTCTTGCAATATGGAGAATTCCGTTCATAATTAAAAAGATTGGCAGTACATGTCAAATGTTTAAAGAAGATTTACATAAGTAATCAATATACTATACTTAATCTTATTTCG
Organism: Turritopsis dohrnii; assembly: GCA_027922465.2. Taxonomy (NCBI): domain Eukaryota; kingdom Metazoa; phylum Cnidaria; class Hydrozoa; order Anthoathecata; family Oceaniidae; genus Turritopsis; species Turritopsis dohrnii. The sequence continues at coordinate 148,437 of BQMF02000304.1, forward strand.
TACCCCCAAAATAACAGTTGATAAATCATCTTTTTTATTTTGTCATTCAGATGTAATTAAGTTTATTGGTGGTGGATATATACAAGAAAATTTCACATAGTGTCAATTACATTTCCTCATTTTTTCAAATTTCTTAAAGTATTCTTATAAATAGGTCATGAATGTCAACTTATATCAATAATGCTTGTAAACTAGAACAGAAATTTCTGATTTCACTTATGTTTTTTTGTGCTTGCGATTTAGAAAGTCTGCTAGAAAGATTGACATCAAGTATCAAATTCAGAAAATCAGAACTTTGAAAGTTTCGGAGTTATGTGCATATACATTGTGATATCTGAAAGGGCCAATATATCCTTGATATTATTTCGTACCAACAAAATAAAGAATATTTAATGTCATTCAGATGTAATCCAGTTTATTGACAGTATATACATACTCAGTCTCACACAGTGTCCATTATCCTTTGACAATGTCCTGGGGAGTACATGATCAGAAATGTGATGTACGTCAAGTACGTCATATGGTAAAGTACGTCATACTTCAGCACATTTCACAGAAATCCTTTTACTTGTTAGGGCATCTTGTTTTTCTTTTTGTCTAAACCTAGCGGTTTTTTGTTTTGGTATGACAAAACGCCATGCATGTCACCCAGCGAAGAAACCCTTTTAAATTTACAAGTTTCTTTGGTCATTATTAAACAGATTATAAAGAGTACACATTTCAAGATGAAAAAAGAAAATTTATAGAAGAAACTTATAATTATCTTTGACTGTGATCATTCTTCTCTAAAACAAAGTTCTCAGCATTTTGTAAGCAGAACAGTAAAAAAAGGCATATATATACGTGTGGCCTCCGTGGTGCAGTTGGTTAGCACATTCAGCTGTGTCCGAAAAAATCGGTGGTTCGAGCACACCCAGATCATTCAACTTTTTTTTCAAATTTCAAAAAATGTCATAAAATATTTCATTTTTCATGTTTCGGCTGATTTTGCAGAAATCTTTATGCCTGTAAGGGCATCTTGTTGTATAATCTCATGCAGAAAACTGTTACAAGTCAACTTTACATAATGCAGAATCTACCTTTGCCCCTTTCAAAATGTGATACCACACTGATGTGCCACCAAAGTCAATATGAAAGTCTGTATAGCAACCAGCAACACTCATCAATACATACCTGGTGGAAAATGAAGTGAACATAAAATGAAACTTGTATTGACCAGGAAAAATACTTTTTTGTGGCTTAGTTCATACAAAATAACATGCCAAGTGAAACTTGTGTTTACTTCAGGAAATTATGAATTTTATTCAAGAAGTCATACTTTTTCACTTTTGGATATTTCATATTTTCTATTGTATTAGTGGTATCTTTTTGCTCAGCTATCAAATTTTTTGGCCATACTTGTGTTACCCAATCTAAATCTTCTCTAACCTAAATAAAACTCTTGAAAATATTATTGATATTCCCATAACTTACATAACAAAAGGTTTGCATTTGGCAAACATATAAACATACAATTTTTGGACATTCCACAATCCGATCCAGACCTGTGTGGCTGAACTCCAAACTAGTTACATTCAAAATTTTTTCTCTATCAGTTCCTGTGTAGTAGCGTATCCATTGGTGCACACTCATTTGATCTGCCTGGTGGGTGTCACAGTCAAAGACATCGATCATGCGTCTGGCACCTAAATGGGAAATATTGAATTATTCAGGATGTAACTTCACTGTTAATCCCAATTTCAATTGTCAACTGGATTAAAATCTTTTTACCCACATAACTCTTTACATCATTCACTCCAAACAATTCAGAATCTGGCACCCTAGTGGGCATAAATAAGATATACAATACAGTAATATTTTATTCCCTCTGTCATATCTATCATACATTTGTGCATCTCTTTACGTACTGTTTTGGGGAAAATATCTCAAGAACCAATAGGAATAACTAAAATTCAATTTGATAATAATCCATACCTTAAACCTAGCCCATCTGGTTTCTTGAACAAAATAGGAGTATTGAAGCCATGTTCTTGAATATATTTTAGTTCAAAATCTTTAACAAGATAGAAAAGAAAGGACGCATAGAAATCATAGAAATCAAATCCTTGTTATCAATTTCTTATCATGAAAACATTAATTTTCTGACAAAATGTCCTGAGGTGGTGAATATTACCTTCTCCATTAAGTTCTATCAAGATATCCGACAAGTTCCTGTTAAATTTTTCATTATTGAGTTTTTCCTCAAGATTGAACTTTCGTTTTCCTTCAATTTCATCATCCACTTGTGTATCATTGTAAACTTTCTTCTCTTTGACACGCTGAGAAATAAATAATACTGAGGGTATAACAATGAGATAACCAATGGAAAGCAGCGCAACATCTGAAGTACTTTTAGTGATACTGACAGTCCTCTGAATTTAGGTCAGCACTCGGCAAAAGCCGACCTTAAACTGACACAAAATTCCAAAAGCCGACCTGAAATTGCTGTATTTTGCAGACGGCTGCACTGGCGTGGAGTGAACGCTTCTGGAAGGGTCGCCGAAAATCACATTATTTTACAGCTGATAACTGGATGTAAAGGCGTATTTGGAAGAACATTCAAATTTGCTTTGTTTTTTCTTTAGGGAAACAAATGAGGTTTACCACTAAGCTGTTACACCTATATGTTCACAATATTGAATCATTTCGGCATTCATCAGCAATAATAGCAAGAATCTTAATATGTTACATGAATTTCGTTTTTGTTTATTTGTGTTAAAAAGTGTCCTCCCCCACTGTGATTGACGTACAAAAACTTTATTTATTTGACTTATTTTATGATAATTAACTTTCTAAAAGCATAATCTCAAATCATTTTCATTCCTCAATTCGTTTTTAAAAATAAATTTTCAACCTGTCCATATTTCATGACAGAGGTGGCCATTATTATTTTTTATCCGTAAATATGGCTACCATTGTACCAAACACGGAGCTCATAAAAATATGCATGATTCTCAAGAGAGCGCAGTCTATTTTAAATCTTTAAAGTTTAGAAAAATAAATTCTAAATGGCATATTAGTAATTTTCTAGCATTCAAATAAATTTAATTATCTCTGAAGTTTGTTTTATTACAGTTTGGTTGACAGTACGGGATGTGCCGTGTTTTTAATTTACAGACGGTTGGAATTATGTTTTGATAGATGTCCGTAATTACAAAGGCTGTCCGTAATTAGGCACAAAGACGGAACCTAATCACGAAATCTCCTCTGTGCACTTTTTCAACAACAAAGCTACTACAGAAACTTATCATAAGAGAAAAAAATATGAAAGATATGAACACTTTCAATGAGTTTTTTTATTTTCCCCAATAAAATTATGGCTTGACAAGAGGATTAAGTGAGAAAAGAAATCTGGGTTTGATTCCCCTTTATTAAATATGAGGCGCCAGAGAGATGAAATTACGAAGAATACTAATTTTTGGCTGTGGCTATTGTCTATATACTTACGAGAACCCTCTGTGTGAAGTTAAGATTATCCATGATACAATAGTTGCCAGACTGCAACTGGGTTTGTTTATCTTGTTAGGATATGGAACAATCCATTGTTTTTCATTCTTATAAGGAGTTTTAGTGTTAAAATCTCCCCGTGGCTTCAAGTTGAATAGGAACTCAGAGCATGGAAACGAGGCACATCAAAAAGGATTTTTATAAAGACTATGTACAGGCGACAGGGTGATAGCGTGAAAAAAAAGTTTTTTAAGAAGATGTCCTCCAGACTTGCGGAGAATTTCGACAACAGTACCCATAGAAATGATCAGTTAGAATTTTTAGCATGGAGAAAACTGTTTTTGAGCAAGGCAAAATTGAAAGCATCCAGTCGAACGTCAGGCCTCATGTCAGGTTTTGCTATGGTAAAGATTCTCTCCTTTTTAACTATCATTTTTCTCAACAAACAAAAAGAGAAAGAACAAAACACTTCTCTATCTTTTCGCCTTACTTTTGACTCGTGTACCAATTTTTTAGAGTTGCCTCTCAAGTTATTCAGTTATCGAAATTAGGTAGGCTCATCAATGAAAATCCAACTGCTTCAACCCAAGACTCCATATATAGATGATCAAAAATAAAAGTTTTTTAAAACACCTGAAAGAAAAGTAAACCGATAGAAAATCGATACCGTCAATCACCCTAACTTCAGATATCCTTCCTACCTTATGACCCGAAATTAAGCTGCATAACAAAGAAATTGTCTTAGTTAAATGCGGCCTTAATAAATAGTGTGGCTTAAATTAACATATGAAAAACATGGAAAATAAGATAATATCATGATAATTAAAAAGGTTTTTACTTTCTTTGATACAGAAGAAGCCAAAAAGATAATCATTTCTGAATTTTGATCAACTGGTATCATTGAAAAACATCACACATGCTTGAACACACATGCTTGAACATTTTTTGCTTGATCCATACATGTAATTTTTCATGAGTATATAAGAGAATGCTTTCATTGCAAAAATTAATTTATCCATTTTTGTTTATCAGCTATTTTTTTCTTTAGGTGCATCTTAAAATTAATATACATTTTTTCACAAGTTAAGTATATTGCAGCTTAATTAATGTACAGCTTAAATTTGACCGTCTTAATTAGGTACTAACATAATAACATAAAAAACTATATCTGCAAATACAAACCATATCAATAATAATCCATACTGCACTGTCATTTAAACTAAATTCAAAACTTATCACAACTAAACTTTAACAGACACAAACTTTTGTGTCTGTACCCTTGAGACGTACAAACACATGCACGTTGCACGGATGAGTTTTGAAATGTGATTACAAATGTGATTTAAGGCTCTATACTAACAATGGATCCAAGTTGCACATTGTGATGTGCGACATTTTAATGCTTTCTGCATTCCGCTCGCATTTTCTTACTTTGCCTTTCCCTCGTATTGTCTGAAAGTTACTAGTGTCTGTTTGGATTTTTAGAAGGCTCTTAAGCGGGATTTCCACTTACAAAATATGAGCGAATTACAAAACATTTTTGCTCTACATTATTGTTTTTTAAGTACGCATGTGCAAACACTTTTCTTGAGAAATTTATTTCTTTCGCGTTCAAGAAAAAATGTAGTTGAAGTTAACATAACGAAAATTTTCTTGAGAAATTCTTTCTCTGCAAAGATTTTTCTCAAGGAGATTTGTAAGTGGAAATCGCCCTTTCAGAAGGTCGCTTTCGACTTCTCCAAAATTTTCCACAGATCAACAAATATTATACGTTCTTTCTCTAGCATTTGTGTGTTCTGTTTCTTTTGTGGATCCTCAATCAGTAAAAGTCCTGGGAATGAGGTGATATTTTGTGAAAACAAAAGCAAAATCAGAATCTTATAAAGTGCCATTGCGTGTGTTTGTGACACATTCATTGTTAATCTTCATGCGCACGATGGTGGGTTCAAATTAACACTTTGGAATTTGCAATTTGCGAATTCAATTGAAGTTTTAGTGAATCAAATGACTGGCAAATGTATTAAAATTGTGAACCTATATTAAACTTTAGTATAAATAGACTTATCCTTTAAATATGTTTAAAGATTTTCATAATAACAGTGGCTTATACACACATAAAAGAGTATTTCCACATGTTTAATAACATGTGCGAACAGTTTACATACTCTTTTTACAAAAATAATTTGGCACGTTGATTGTCACAGGAGAGGAAAACCCTTTTATTGTTCTTTCAAACAATAATTATTTTATTTCTCTCCATGTTCTTTAGACTTTACTTTACCTTAGGCCGACTTTTTTTTGCATCAGTAAAATTTTGCGAAAATGGATGAACACAGATTTAACGCAACCTAATTTTAGCGAGCGTTTTCCTAAATTTAAATTTTCTGCAACTTTAATTTAGCGAAAATATGCTCATTCCCTAAAATCGCTAAAATAAGGCGACGCAAAAAAAAGTCCCCCTAAGGTATCATATAACAAACAAATAAATTTTCAGTGTGGTTTTTTCATAATTTACTGCGTTGTTGAAAGTCATTAACAAATGGGAAACTGAATTAAATTAGGCATTAGAAAAAGATCTGCACAGGAGTAAAATAAAAGAAATAAGATGTTCAGTTTGCAAAAAATATGAAAGTCACTTGAAGACCTTGCGAAGTTTCACAACAACTTTGATAGAAGATAGAAGTGCATTCATAATTAGAGCACCACGACTTTCCTCTTTTATTGGCGTGTTCTTTGTCGATTATTTTTCTTCTTTTGTGGCGAAATTTTGCACTGCACATGCCCTACTTTTGTGCACATATATTTATTGTGATTTATGTCGTTATACATTTTTTTATGTTGTTTCCTACAAAATAGCTGAACAAAAATACTGTTAAGAGAGGCTGTTTTAGAGGGTTGAAATTTCGAACCATTAACGAAATAACAGTGATTTTTCATGCTTATTGTGTTTCAACATCTTTTATCTGCTTCATCTAATATTTCAGTATTTGATGTGACTTGGTTGAGTGGTTATGTACATTTCATTTACCAGGCAGGTCTGTTTATTAGCGTGTCCAAAGTTTGGAAGTTTCCGGGTCTGGGTCCGGTTAGGGTGATTGACAGTAGTTTACACGAAAGCTTTTTGTTCTGTTTTTTATACATATTGTCAACTCAATATCTTGAACCTTCAGAGAGTTTGAGATATTGAGAAAGGAGTTGAAAATAAGGAAAATCATATAACTTTTGCTAAAAACACTATATTTTCCTATTGACAATAACTAGTTATGACTGTGATGCTTGGAAAAAATCTATAATCTGACCTTGGTTTGAACTATCAATCTTTTCCTTCCTCATCAAGTCTCGATGCAAGGGATTGTATTTCATTTCTGTATTTTGAGCTGTATCTATACCATTTTGCAGTGTTTTAAAAGCATCTTCTAATTGAATATCGGATGGGCTTGTTAGGGCTTCAACATTACACTTTTGTTGATGTTATCGTCAAGTTGATTACATCAATTTCAATATCGGTATAAGGTCTAACTAAAATAAACTAGCATGTAGCTTTAGCTAAAAATGCCCTCGCCCTCAAGCATTCCAATTTGTACACACAGCAAGCTATACCTTGCAAGCTATACAACGGAAACAAAAACAAAGAAAACTTTGTTACTTTTTGTTATCTCTTGGTCCTATGTCACACTGATGCTAATTTATACCTTTCAAAAAGTGTAATTAAGGCTTAACAAATAATATCAGAAAGTATTGGCTACAAACAAAAGAAATGTGTGAACTGAAACCATGGTTACGTATTTTATAATCAAAATAATAAGATAAACATTTGTTAAAGAAATTCTGTAAGAGCCTAAAGAAAGAAAAAAAACTTTTTCAAAAAAAAAATTAAAGCGAAAAATCCATTAGAAATCTGCGTTTCAAACTTTGATTTGAAACAAGAAATAGCCAAAGTTTACATAAAAAACAAGAAAAAAATATAAGAAGGTTTTATTGATCATGATCACACCAGGTTTGGAGGACAAAGAAGGAAAACACGAAGAACGACAATTTGTAGGCTTTCTCGCATACACAGAAATCCAATTAAAATCTTTTTAGGGCAAGATCTGCCAAAAATCAGTGCATTGAATAAAATTTATCGAACGAAAGATTATTTGGAGCTAAAACATTTACAAAAATAAAATGTTGTTGGCAAAATGTCAGATTTCAAGCTGTGCTTCAAAATCCTAGTCGTTCACTTCACTAAAACAACACGAAAGTAATATGAAAAATGTCTAAGCAATTTTAGCATACGAACTTCCTAAATAACATAGTATAATATAATAATAAATTAGGAAAGAGATACGAAAAAACATTCCACTTACAGTACCATGCTTTGAAACGGGAAAAAAAGCAAAGTCAGCTAATTATTTGTATTCCACCGTGTAACGTCAACACGAAAGTTGGAAGATGATGATGATGATGATGATGATGATGATGATGAAGAACAAAATCGGAACTGACATTCGCCTATCTCGTGAAACTACTATGCCTCCTCGCTCGCTTACGCTCGCTGCGGGGGCAAAAACAAATAAACAGAACTGACCTTCTTTCCAATTATGCAACTGATAATCAGATGCTTTAACTTCCAACTTCTTCTGCTTTTTCTTTCTGTATGACAACATTTATTGGAACTACTTCACTTCTTTTCGTAACGAACCATGTAAATATGGCCTTGATTATGTTTATGAAATTGTCAGTATGAAGAATCTTTCATTTTGTTTTTATGCCATTTTTTTCCAGGGAGGTCAATGATTTGTTTTTTTTTTGTTAACCCAGATTGATATTGTGTTCATCGGGACACCATACTTTTGGGCCAGATATTACTTTCTCTGGGTTTTTTAATACTTTGCATTTTTCTACAGATTTGTTTGTAAGTCTTTGCTTAATGAGGGGCTTTTAGTCAAGATAATCAATCGCTCTTTCGAAAAAACTAGATATATACATATACTTTTCTAATATCCTTTTCATTCATCAAATTCTCAATCACAAAATCCCTCATCACATTCATAGTGCTTTCACTATCTCCAAATCATCCCATACCATCAATACTAGAGGTAAGTCAGCAGGATCTCTATCTAACCTAGTATAAACACTAGCTTCATATAAGCTAGGCTAGTATTAATTCTTTTACATATGAATCAATATCTTGGTGGAATCAAATCCAGTCTAACCAACACATCGACCTTCTTCCTAGCCAACTTAAAGAGCTCCTCACTGATTTCTTTCTAAGAAACTGCCTGACATGCAACTAGCTTCTCACTCTTAGATAAGTATCTCCATAATCGCGAAACCCTTCAGTTTTCTCACTTTTTTTTATTTTTATTTAATTTGTATTTCTATTTTCTATTGTATATGTTCATCTGTACTGTATATTTTTATTTTTGTCCTCTTCTCCTTTGTCTCCACTCTTAAATTTGATTACTTTGTATCTAATTTTTTTTGTCTGACAAATAATTATTATTCTATTCTATTCTATTCTATTTTATATGTAATGCATAGTTATGATGAAAGCTAATAGCTTGAGTAGCTAAAACATTTTCTTCACTACAAAACTTATATAACAGGTGAAACATTCACCTTTGTGCTTTGTGCCTGATTATCATTTTTTGTCTCAGGATAATAACTACTCACTATTTCACGATGTGGTTGCAAGGTGAACATTTTACCTAATGAAATTTCAAATCGAGGCTATGTCTTACTGTAAAAGTATGCAGTCAATTTTAGATCAAGTTCATAGGATTGCTTTCATAGTGTATTCTCATGTAAATCCTATTATTCTTATTTGCAAATCAATTGTCTCAAAATTGTCTAAAAATGTTTGGAAAACAGCAAAGATCACGGTTTCCTCACCAGTGACAAGTTTCTGAGTCTGAAAGTCTTGGAATCTCCACAACAATCAGATGATTCGACTTCTAGGTAGTGAATAATTGTATTTGGAGGGAAGTGTTGGATTAAGGCTCTAGTGATTTATTCTACTCAATGGGTTTTTTATAGCTGTTTGTAAAGTGTAGTGGCTATTGGAGAGTGTAAAATTCATTATTGCAATGCTCAAAATAACAGTAAAGAAATATCCTTTTGCAACAAAAGTATGACTGCCACGGGTCCATAAAGTTATAATACTGCTTGTAGACTCTGAATGCCAAGCTTGGCTTGGTTTAACTTGCCATACATTGTGTTTTATAAATTACCTGATTTAAAAAAGCTTTTACTCTGATGCACTATTTTAACTAAGTGTTGAACATGCGCATAGAAAAATTGTTATGGCAACTTTATTGTGCTTATAATCTATTTTTATTGGCACTATTTTTCATTTTTTGGATCTTTATTTCTTTTTTGAAATATATTAGGAGAGTTGGGCACAAAATCTATGACAAGAATGTATGTTTTTGTAGGATTCTAATCATTTCATTAGAGAAATATAGTCTAAGACCAACTTGACTCAAGGATTTAAGGGTCATTTTGCAGTAATTGATTAAACTAGCGTTGGTCAGTCTCTCAACATACACTGCTGTTATATATTCTGACCGACATATTAAGTTTTCTTGCCCAGGCTGTGTTCTTTTTTTTATTCTACTCTAAAAGAAGCAACATGAAGACAAGAGTAAGCTATATTAGCATACAGGTCCATTTCTTTGGTAACAAAATTGTTTATCTTCTTATTCATAACAAGAACTGGAAAGAAAGTTACACCAAAATGGAAAAATAAAAATACTAAAATGAGTAGCAAGTTTTCATAGCGAGGTTTTAGGATTCAAAGTTGAAGGGATTTAAATTTATATTGCAAGTAAAGACTATTTCTTCATTTAATTAGCAAATATTTTCATTCTTTAGAGAACTCTATAACTCTATATTATTTCTTCAATAATTATATTAATTTCTTCTTTATAGGTTGCTATGGTTGAAATAAATCTTAATGATGATATATCGAATGGACTTTGCATTGCATTTAGTTTACTCACCACAGTGTTGATATCAGTTCATGTATTTGCTCTCATGATATCTGTTTGTATCTTACCCAACATTGAAACTGTAGATCAAATGCATAGTAATGTGTATATACATCAGAAGATGGGCATTGAGGTACTTCCATCGGATTCCCCTCATTCTAATTTGGAGAGATACGTCGAAATAGCATGGATATTTAGTACTGGCCTTGGTACATTACTCTTTTTAATGGAGATACCTGTGTTAATGTGGGTGAAATTTTCCGGTTTGAGTCCACCAGCAGCTTACGTTTCCACAGCTGTCATGGTTCCTGTCTGTGTGGTCTTTGTCATTTTTGCAATGAGATTTTATCGAAAACTTGTGGATCACAAGTATGATAGGAGTGCTCGAAAACTTCGAGAGCTGGACATCATTGCAACGCAGTTGAAATCCGAAGAAGGAATCCATTTCATGACAGAAAGTCCAAGGATTACTATCAAATGAAGTCAAGGTGTGAAGGCAATAAACTTCGACTCTTCTATTTTATGATATATACTTTTAGATTTTGATGATATATAGATTTTCTACATTCTCTACATACATCTTTTATATGCCCTAAATTATTTAATTGAAAATTATAATAATAATAATAAGTAATATTTACAACATGACATTCGTAAGGATAACGCTGTTTGTTATTAACTCCGACTATCAACAATGTACATAAAGATAATCATTCCAGCATGTTTTCCATGTTATTTATCATCAGTTGTTTTACGCATCGACTTTAATAAGGTCGAACTTAGTAATTTATTTAGAAGAGGTATTCTATTTTTGTAAAAAAGACTTCCAATGAACTTGCTCCACACTTGTCTTTTTTTTGGTCTTTGGTCTCCTCCTCCTCCTCACACTGTTAAGAAGTATTGCCATCACGACAAGGGCCATTATCACCCAACCACCAGTGGCTTGTGCTGCTGCATCAAGGTTTTTTGTCGTCCTCGGCTTGTTTTCGCAATATCTGCCTGAATATCCAGTCCGGCACACACAGGTGAAGGTTGGTAGCTGTCTGCATGAACCGTCAACAGTCTTCTTTAAGGAAGTCTGAATGACGTTAAACCAAGAGACGTTTTTGCATCGACCACCATACAAACACTGTTTACTGTTGTTCATGTTTGAGATATCAATTTCAACGTTATCCAACGGGTATGTACAGGTACCATTGATCCGCATAAATTCCCTTAAACCAACTACGATGAAAAGTAAATTGCAGTCACAAATTAAAGGGTTGTGCTCTAATCTTATTTCTTGAATGGTACGGGTTGATCTGATAACTTGTAGCAAGTTGTTTGGATTAGGAATTGAATTTGATACTGTGTTGCAAGCAAAGAGTTTCATATTCGTAATGTTGTTGTATCGCAAATCGAAGATTACCGAGTGGCTTGAGAAATTTCTTAATAGGTTTTCAATGGTTCTCAGTTGGTTGTGGTGAATAGTTAATCGCTTCAAACTTCGCAAGCCTGTCAAACAATTATGACGGAATTCAGAAAGTCGGTTATATTCTAGCGAAATTTCTGCCACGTTATGAAGGTCATGGAAGCCGCCAGCATGGATGTGTTCTATTCGATTGTAACTCAAATTCAAGCTTTTCAGTTTCGTCATCTTTCTGAAAGTGTTATTCGTGATGTACTTCAATCGACTGTGAGTTATCGTAAGATAATGCAGATTCGTAAATGCTGACAAAACATCTCTCGGTATGCTTTCGAAGGACATGTTAAACATTACCAATTCCTTTGTGAAGGACATATTAAACAATTCCTTTGTGATGTTAAATTCTCTCTTAAATAACTTCGAATAGTTTAACCGAAAAGTGTTGTTACAAAACATGATGTGTTCTTTCAACATGTGACATCCTAAGTGATTAAGTGGAGGACTGGAATCTAAGTTCTCCAAATAAATGCTTATTAACAAGAGACTTATAAACCCAATGCTCTTTTTATTCATTTCTTCATAATTTTTTCGGCAGTAAAATTTCAGAAAAACTTTTCCTCCTGGTCGAAATTAGTTTTTGCAACTAACAACTTCATGTTTCGGAAACAAAAAGGGCATTAGACAAAATTTTCTTAAAACGATCAATTAGTGGTATCGATAATGTGGTTGAAAACCAATTGATTCGAATATCTTTGGAATGAGAATTTTCGCCACGCTGCAGTCACCTTTCACATCATGTGAGTGGAATCATATGTGTATATCATGTATATCAAGAAAATCATCAACTAACATAAATGTGCTGAACCTCAGCTTCATAAAGCTACTTATTCATGCATATTCATTTATTTATTTACTAGGACGAATTATCTGCTAGGATTTATAAATACAGGATCAGCGAAACAATATAAACAAGAGGCCCATAGGCCTTAAGGTCAGCGCGAATATGCTCAAAAATCTAAAGATCATAATCACTTTGCTAAAGAAATGACTAACTTTCGAAAATACAGTTTGATTAGTACCTGGGTAAGCCCGTATTCGGTTGGTGAACACATATGCTAATCGAAAATGTAAATCCATTCGTCCAAAGCGAAGACATATCAAAATCCTCTCGTGATAAAAGGAGTAAATCGTTGAATGAATAATAACCGAAAGAGCCCGTCATTGCATACAGATCATCGCTAACACGACATCGTGTGGCGCCCGGGAAAAATGTCGAGTTAGGCGGTGGATTTTTTTTAATGTGATATTTTTGTCCAACGCCCCAACCACCCCTATTACTGCTGTCTAAGAATATGTATATATCCTGCTTTTCCAACGAAGTAAAGTGTACGTTCCACCAGCACCCCTTCCCCATGTCCTAAATTCACAGGAATTTGATTGAATTTTAAAAATGTCGAGTTTTTGGTTAAGGGACCGCAATATTTATGTCGAAATAGCTAGTGTCGAGTTAGAAATGTCAAGATAGCGGGAGAAATTTCCAGTCAAAAACTTCGAATGTGGCGGGACGGAAGGAATTATGTCGAGTTAGGTGAGTGTCGAGATAGCGAGAGGTCGAGTTAGCGGGGGACAACTGTACATACGGTAATGCGACACGCATCAACAGAAATCATGTGGGCAAGAACAACTACAACAATTTTGATACTTCAATCGATTTTTTTAAGCTTCAAATTTCAGTTTTACAAGTTAGACTTCCAAGCTTTACGTTCTTACAGACGTGTTTAGTTAATCACGCAGGTGGTCGTTTGAACCAATTAAGTGGTGCTCAAATGAGCTTAAATGAAGATCTAATGCCAAGCGGTTGCTGATTACTAAATAAAAAGTGTAAAAAGTTATGTATAACGCACCAATTCATTCTAATTAACAAAAGTTCCATTTAACAAAATTCAACCCTTGTAGAAACTTGCATTTTAACATAATTTTAGCTCTATTATTATACCTGAAGAGAAAATAGTTACTGAATTTTTCTATTTCATGGTGGCAGGTGAATTATAGTCAATAGAACTCTCAATTTATCATCCCTACAAAGCTAAAATCCAGCTCATGGGAATTCATATTCACATGACAAATTCATATAAATTTCTCTGGTCAAAAAATAAATCTGAAATAATTTGCATTGACTTTTGACTGATTTTCAATTATTTTTCATAATGGTACAAAAATGTAGAAATGATGATTAAATGTGCTTTTCCGAACACATAGCAAATCCAACTGCACATCCCATACTGTCAATCAAATTAAAAGTCATTTCTGCTAATGAGTATGGATGTATCTGCTCATTGGTCAGAATCTTTTCACATTCAGAATTAGGAAGTTGGTCATTGCTTGTCATCAGGCATCATCACTGTCTGAATGAGTTAAACCCAATTTCCAACAAAAGACTAGCAGTTAAAGTAACTCTGACATCAAGTTCACTTCACACTGTTACGAGAATATGGGCGCAGGCATCCATAAGTATACAAACAGTTCTAGCTTGTCACACGAAAGTTTTCACAGTATGCAAATGATCCCTCAAATAATTCAATATAATTCAAATAACAAGGTTGAATAAAGCAACTTGTCTTGGTGAGAGACACTCTTAGATGGGAAGAAATTTATGGATTTAGGAATGGAAATTTTGTTGGTGAACACTCCTTCAGTAAGGATTGTTTCCATATATATACTGATAATGAAAATATCAATACTTTAAGGACTAGTGGAAACTACCAAAATTACAACTAAAATTAAAGAAAGGTTTGTATATATACAGGTTTGATTAATTGTTGTGAATCTGACCTAGAAGAAATCGTGGTTTCTGGACTTGGTTTAGCGAATTTACCAAAAATCTTGAAATTTGCAGGACAAACTTGTGCAACTCAAAGACAAATTTGAAAAATAAATATCTCCTTTACTCATCATTATTTTTATTATCTATAATATAAAAAATATTCTTATCTTTACAATCTAAAGAATAGAATCTCTCATTTTTTACCTGTACGAGAAAGAAATAAATCTCTGAATGTAATAGTATTAAAATTGATACGGACAGATAAAAAAAGTAAAATATCATTTCTTCTTGTTTCGGGGTCCATTATTTCCATATATTTCACTTCCCCTTTACGTATATAGTTTAGAAATAAATTTGCTCTAAAAATGAGAAAAAAAAAGAGGAAATTTTTTGGAATTTCATGGCAAAATTGCAAAAATAAATCCCGCAATAAATAGTGTCACAAGAAATTCTCCAGCATTAATAAAAATGAATAAGGTAGTATTGTATATTGTATTGTATAATTACTTTTGTTTTTGTTTCAATGTTCTTTTCTTCGTCTTTGTCATCTTTTATGCACTGATGTGTGTTATTTCCACTGTAATTATTTTTCCACCAACCTTGCATATTTTATAACTCTAATTAATCTCTAATTACTTAATATTTAACTCTTGTATCTTAACATGAAATAAGGCTATATTAATTAACTTTTTGTATATATATTTTAATTATATATTTCCCCATAGGGCGAAATATATGTTAGAATCGGCATTTTCCTTCTCCTCCTCCTCCTCCTCCTCCGTTCACTTTTATAGCCGCAGTTCAGTATTGAATTCTGGCCTAGCCAAGGTAGATAAGAATAGAGGCTAGTTTTCAGTAATGTTGTGCACCATCTTTTTTTAGTCAGTGCAGTTAGACAGTGGAAGATTTTTGCTTTCTGCTAGCTTTTTTGCGATGATTCAAAACGTTGAATGATGGAAATTAATTGTTTAAGTGTTGTGCTAAAAAGTTTTGTAAACAAATTTTGAATGGACATGTGAACACAGAGAAAAAACGTGATATCAATGTCATGGATGTTTTGTTTGGTTTTGCTGATAACAATGTAGCTATACCTATACAATGATTGGTAATTAAATGCTTGGAAAGCATTGAAGCTGTGATTTCAGTGCAAAGGCGAAAATTTACTATTAAAAAGCCAGGCTGAAGATTTATTTTTATGAAAACATGCACACAATCATCATGATAAAGAAGGAAACCCTTTCTTCTTTGTGGAGAACAACACCAAATCAAAAACTGCATGTGGAAACGTGATGTTGTATATACCAAAAGAAGTTTAGAAAACCATTTACGTATAATACTTTAGAAAAAACAATTGTGTTTCCTGGATACCTTGTCGTTCAACCTAACAACAGAAACAGTTTGCTATGAATGAATTCCATGATCACGTATACACTGTTTTGATATTATATATACACCTTATGAACAACAAATGTAAATCAATACACATTCTAATAAATAACAGTCTGTAAACTAAATCAAGCCAGGATACAAACTTCTACTTTTCAGCTATGTAGTATTATTTCTTACAAATTTATATTTTCACAACCGAAATCTGTTTTTTTCATTTATGCTTTGTTTTGTAAGAACAGTTTTATAAAAACACAAGCCTCAGATTTAGCCAAAAATAAGAACAACATTAAGAACAACCTGTGACTCAAGTCACTGTTCCAAAAATCAAGAACAGCCTGAGCCTGAATTTTTGTGTAAAATAAGAACTGTTCAGGATGTGAATTTTTTCTTGAGCAGTCGTAAATAGTTTCGAAAATTATTATTTTCATATTCAGGCAGGAAAAGCCTCAAAAATAAGAACAGCCAGCCTCAGGTCAGATTTTACTAGTTCTTATAAAGAAAGGGTGTACTTGAATTTAATTTTCTAAATTGTCATTTTAAGCCCTTCTTTTTTTTGAAAATACTCTTCCTTCTTTGCACGTAATATTTTGTTAGCAGAGATTGGGTTCCGATTGCCTTTGATATATAGTTATTTGTTTATATGTCTATCTCAAAGTATTTTTAATATTGTTATATTATATTGGCATTAGGTTTTCTTTTCTTCTTTTGTAAACCTGTATACAAATTGGATTGTATGCTTAAGTTTTATGGCATAAAGGATAAGGAACTTGTCAAGAGTCAGCAAGAATAAAGATTTATTATGACAGAATTGCTTTACACAATGTAATTTCAGTCATAGCTCTTACCTGAAGCCCATAGTAACTTCACAGTCACTTTTTAGATTCAATTCGACGCTGTGGACATTTTTATCTGAGATTCAGGCTTATGAGTTATATCATTGTAATTATTTAATGATACATTTTTCTTATGGTTATCAATGCGTACAATTATAATTGACAAAATTTTTGTAACTTAGGGGAAATATATAGTTGCATTTTCGCGAATCTTGTTTTATATTCATATCTATATATTCGTAAACGATTCAACAACAGAAATGTCAACACATGTTTTTTTGGTAACTTTTTGTTCATTTAAAATTTCAAGCTACAAAATTGAAGTGTTCAGTAGGAGGAGAACACAATAAAATAGAATAATTCAGTAAGAATCACTTAGACTTCCCTTAAGGTATATGTAAGCTAACATCTTATCTTCAAATATACATATATAACGCTTTGGAGAAATAGAAAACATAGCTAGTATAACTTGAGTAACATGAGATAAATAATATAATCTATATTGCAACTTGCCTGACTTTTTCTTCCTCTTAACTTTTCATCCCATCCAACTAGGAAACGTGGTTGTTAATGTCTTGATTCAATACACGGCGCTATTTCCTTTTCGCACCCCCCTAACTGTATCTGATCCTAGCCCTAACCCTAACCCTAGGGGGGTGCGAAAAGGAAATAGCGCCCAATACACTTCCATATAAGATTATACTGTTGTTATATTATCTGTAAAACCTAATTCGACTGTCAGATTCTTGTATTGGATCTTGTTGATAAGTTTTAGCAGCGCTACGCTCCCAAAATGCACTGCGTTAAAATAAGGGCGGGGAAAGGGCGCATCAAAACGAGTAATTTTGTTTATTAATTCGAATGAAGAGAACTCTATTTCGCATTGTAATATTTTACTTCGTCACACACTAGTGATATATTTTCCAACAATTCACGTTGTGCGTTAAACGTTTGATTTTGAACTGAAAAATTTGAAGTTAGCAACAACGGGCGTATAAATGGGGCGTAAAGAACTGCGATCTTACACGGACTGACTGACGGACTGACGGACACGGGGAAATGAAAGATCAGCTACCTTGCGGCGCTGACCAACAAGATTGCATATGCAGCGTTTAAATATACGCCATTTAAGTGCAAAATATTGTGCAAAAAGTTCCAAATTCTAAATTTGTATGTAGGCTATTTTATTTTCTAGATTGTGAAAAACTTTAAAAAATCATTTTTATTCAGTTTTAGTTTAGGATACCAATTCAATCTAGTAAACTTAATTACAGAATTCTGACGTCACGCCGGATACTAATCGTGAAAAAAGTGTCTCTCGTCTCTGCATGGTTTCACTTACACCTAAGAAGAGTTTGACCGTAAAAATAAAACAAATCACTCTCTAAAATAAAAGCGGTATGCACAAATGCCGATTATTATAATAAGATGTTTTTTTGCTCTTGCCACTAATAATGTTCGTTACTTTTGTAGAAAAGAATGAAATAAAATGATGTACATCATAAAAACAATTTGAAATAGTCACAGTGAGGTAAAACAAACTCCTCATGTGAACATTATCCACTGTCATTTGTATTTGGTGAACACGTAACATCCGTTCATCATTTCACGTTATGAAGGAAATCATTTCGATTTTCATTTTTGCCGAACACGACCTCTCTTCCGACAGATTTCATTTTCGTCTTCGCCGAATTTTCTTTTTAGCTGATCATGAAATTGCAATATCCAAGCATTACCATACCGAAGATCGTCACTGTTTACACCAACTTTTGTTGGAAATTCTTTTTTGTTACGCGGTTTTTCAACTGTACAAGATTCATATTTTTCAGATATGACTTCCAGTTTTCCTGATTTCTCTAACTCACGAAATGTTTTAGAGTGTATTTGGAAAGGTGTTTTCAACAAAATCCATTTTTTCACTTCACCCCATGTACACAGTCTCCCTCTCCAATGTCTCATCACATAGTCTTGTTCTTTTACGTGATCGAATGTTGCTTTCCAGTAAGTTTCAGGGTCATAGTGGAAGTCTGAAAAATACAGATCATCGTCCTTATCCCATTTTTTTGCTGCTACTGACATTGCATACTTGGCGGTGGCTATGCTACCAAGATCTGTGGATAAAAACAACATGTAGTAGATAAATCCTTTAGTAGTTCCACTCTCTGAACCTCTCCTCATCGACATTGCCAACGCTTTAAGGTTTAATCCATCGCAAGCGTCCCTAAAACTGTCAATGTATGCATTTAGGTATGCTTTCATTTTCTTCGGAACGACCAAGCTTTCCATGTTATCTGGCAAGCGACTTTTCCAATCTGCATCTCCAAATAACTTCTTAAAGTTCTCTGCGTTTCGTTCCGTCAAAGCGAAGCGGTTTATTGGTTCCACCATGAAGTTAAATAAGACTTTTCTTCCATAGCCAACCAGTTGAAGTACTTTTTCCATTGGTGTTTGTGAGAAGCCAAATGGATCAAGAAAAGATATCATCGGAAAATTATCCTGAAATTGGCTCAGATCATGTTCTTGGAATTTGCCCTTATATGCAATTACAGTTACCTCTAGCCAATCCTCCACGGTGAATGTTATGGTCGATTGCAGGGAAGGACCCTTAACTTCATCAACTTCATCAACTTTAATGTCAATCTCTGGAATATTTTCTAAATATTTCTGCATATTGTTTTTAAGATTTGCAAAGTTTTTTTCTTTGCCTTCACCAAAGATAAACAAAGCGGTTTTACCAGTTTGCATCGACTTTCCTCTGCAGTATTTTAGCATTGCTTCCAACGCCACTAAAGGAGAGCCGTACGTCGCATCACCATAAGGACATTCAAGGCCATAGGGATTGTCTTTGTATCTTCCACAACCAGCAAACGGATCAAAATACGTGATATTATAGCCGTTACTCTGAGTATTCAATCCTTTCGCAAATTCACCTTGCAAGTACCTGTACAACAACACATGTTTAGCCACACCGTGTTTACTGATTGTATCAAAAAAATCTTCCTCCATTATTAAAAGAATATGTGTTAAACAGCAGAAGCTCTCTGGAATAAACCAAATAAAACTTCAACAGCTCTTTTTATAGACAATTCAGGGATTTTCCCCAGGGTCTTTCCCTACAGGAAATAAAAAAAATTAAAAAAAATAAAAAAAAATAAAAAAAAAAAAAAATTACGTTTTCTTATTACGGTTATACATATACATAATATTTATTTGCATTTCTAGGAGAAGAACCATGTAAATTATTAATGGTCTAGAAATAAATTGGTTATTATTATTGTTATTATTATTATTAAATTCCCCTTAAAATGATTGAATGAATTGTTTTTATTGTGTGCTTTTATGTCTATATTCCATTCTGTACTTTCATAGGGAAATTCCCAAACAGCATATTCATGTGTTTTATGTCGTATTTGTACTTTCCCTGAAATATGAGTCATAGGGAAATTCCCTAAGACCATATTCACGATAGTATTCTGTGCTTTTCCTTTGTAAGTTCCATTTGGAAGTTTTAGCCAAAAAGGCGGTATAAAGACGTACTTCCAGAGGAATATGAAAGATTAAAAGCAATGTTGACAATGTCTAAAAGTTGCATGATAAAATCTTCTGTTGCACACTTATCATTGGCTAAACGTTAAGTAGAAAGAAGAAGCTGCTCGTCTGCAAGACATAAATGCAATGTTCGTATGACTTTGCTCGGAAACAAACTAAAAAACCTAGTTTTGGTTTTCAAATTGTTTACATGACTAAACAAGCATGCCAAATCTCAACAACATCAACACGCCATTTGTCAGTTTCAGTTTTCAGTAAAGTCAATATCAATATTATAACACTTAATGTGAAAAATATTGAATACGAGGATTCCAAAGATTTTCGTCAAATAAAATTTTCGCCACGTACCGAAGAAAGATATTAAGAAAGATACCTATATACACATACAGACTTTATATAACGCTAAATGTACAATGTTAAGAAAACACGGTATTCATTTTCACTGCTAATGCAAAAACTTATGGTCTCATGTAAATGGATATGATAGTAGTGAAGAAGAAGATCAACATCCAAACATCCAAACTGGCTGTTGGACATCTGTGACACAACATTTTTGGTCCCTTACTACCAATAAAACCATTTCTTACGAAAGCAGAGAGCAATTGCACAAGAAAGTTTCAACAGAAGATACATTAATCCCCAAAAATTTCGGACGTTTTTAATTTCGGACGAATTTTTTTGCAGAGGAATATTTTGGTTGTCCGAAATTTTTAGCGATCGTAATGAAAACTCATTTACTCTGTATTTACTCGACATAAAGGCAAATTCTAATTGCATTAGAAGATATTTTTAAATATTACAACGACTGCATTAAATAGCATACATATATTCAGTCCTCATCATCATCATCGTCCACCAAACAAATCATAACTCTTTCTTCATCTAATCCGTCTTTATCTTCCTTCTCTTCCAAATCGTCGTTCTTTTCCAAATTTTCTTCGGTTTCTTCAAGAGGCTTCAGACCGCGTGCTGGCTCTTCGTAATTTTGGTCGACGAGCTTTCCAAGCCTCTCTAAAATGGGGGCTTTGTTAACTTCAATCAAAAAAGTTGTCTCGATAACAATTTCTAGTCCTCCTTTAGGAATAGGTGAAGGCTGGTACTTTTCACGGTGAACTCTCCCGGTCACTTTTCCACCATGCTTCATAAAGTAGAAGACGAATCGTGATATCTCGAGAGGAATATGTCCCACTACATCAGGAACAATTTTTGACTTGGTTTGTCGTGTCCAGGCAATTGAATGACTGTCTATTTGTAGAGCAGCATTGTCCTTTTCATAAGCCGTACACAATACATGGGTTTCAAAATAAGCGCGTCTCCATAGAACGATGGAAAATACTGCAAAATGTTTTTAATATATACTATAATATATTAGTATTAAAATTAGGTTTGACAATTTTCTTTTGTAAACCTGTATAATATACAAATGTGATTGTATAATGTAAACTAATTTTATCCAAGTTACGAAAAGCAAGTGTTCTGTTGAATTACATCGTTTCCTTTGTTTTTATGTTTTAAAAGCCTATCCTTTAACTTGTCTTCTGCAGGAATATAGATCATATGTTATTATTTGCACATTGATGAGGTTATTGATATTCAGTTGTGTAAGAGGAAATATTAGTCGCATTTAGGTCTTTTAATTTTTATGTCCATAGCAACTTTTCAGTCACTTTATATCACTTTTATATTACTTTTTATCAATGTACACATAATAATTGATAAAATTGGTTTCGCAGATTAATTTGCTGAGACACAAAATTTGCGAAAAATATATAATCAGCATCTGAGGCAAATCTTTGTGTATAATTCAATAGCCTTTGATTGAAATACTTTGTGTGTGATAGTTTAATCTCTCGTGTAGCTGTGTAACCAAATTTGCCTGTTGGAAATAAATCTGGGAAAGCAAGTTCCTCAACAAATTCATCTTTCAAAATATTCATGGGTGCTTTTCCTTGACCTGGAGCAATAATGATATTTTCATCATCAGCTACAACATGTGGGCATTTAGGTATCAGTGTAGTTTCTACACAGTTTAATCGATGTTCATTCAAGGGGTCGTCTCCTTCAAAATCATCAATTTCATATCTGCATCTTATGAATAGAACATCTTTATCATCAATAAAACTGATGGCTGGGTAATCCTCAGACTTACTTCCTATAATATCAAAATCTACATCATTATCTACATTATTTTCATCAATATATTTTACATCAAAAAAATTGGGGCTGAAATGACATCCTGTATACTAACATCTTTGTATAGATGATTCGCAGCCCTTAAATATTGTAAAAGGGAGAGGACCAATTCTGGCCTAACTGATTCTGCAACTACATGAGAATTGTAACATAATTTCCTTTTCAATTTCATAAAAATGATACCACTATCATTAATGTTCCTAGGCAAAGTATTGCAAACATCATTAGTTTCAACAGGGATATTACAAACAGTCCCTTTAATTTTCGGAAATTGACCCTTAGGCATAATCCGAACCTTTGCGAATAGTATACGTTGAGAAATTATAACACGTTCAAGTTTATTCACATCCTGAAAATGTGTTGGCAAATGGAACAAGTCTAGTTTGTTGCTAACACTCTGGCAAGGTATTTCTTCTTTACGCAATTTCATATCACATGTTTTACAAATATATAGTGAGTCATCAAAAGTTGTTATTGGGTGACAATTTGGGTTAAAACCATTTTTTGAGTACCTTTCTTCACAATAGATTTTAACTGATCTTTTATATAGGCACCGATTACATGATACACATACATAGCATGGTCCTTCAACAATGGACTCTTTAAATTTCTTGACTCTTGAATAAGGATCTAAATCTTGATGGCCAATATTCATTCGACGTTCTTTCTTAAGTTTTTTAATACTCCCTGAATAACTTTGGTAGTGTTGTTTTCTCTTTCGTTTTACTTTTTCAGAATTCTTTTCATAGTGACTTTTCTTGGCTTCTTTGATTTTTTCACAATTATTACCATAATGACTTTTCCTGATTTCTTTAACTTTTTCACAATTATTGCCATAATGACTTTTCCTGGTTTCTTTAATTTTTTTGCAATTATCGTCATAATGGCTTTTCTTGGCTTCTTTTATTTTTTCGCAATTATTGCTATGAATTTTATAATGAATTTTCCTGCTTTCTTTAACTTTTTCAGAATCTCTTTTATATATTGATCTTTTTTTTTTTTTTTTTTTTTTTTTTTTTTTTTTTTTTTTTTTTAATCGATATATTTCCTGCATCCATCAATATGGTTCTTCTTACAGAGAAAGCGTATGGGATAAAATATATATGCATGATGTTACGTATAATGTATAAAAACGTATAATAATAAATATTACGGACATAACTTATACTAACTTAGATTAAATTAAGAAATAGGCTAACAAGGTAGTTTTTTCATACAGCCTATTACCGTGATTCAAAACAAAATCTATGTCTGCAGTTTTCCAGATTGATATTTTTCTTACACAAGTCCAAGATATAGACATAAGTGACATGCATGAACATTGCTTGCCAGAAGAGACACCAAATTTTGGATCACCTTGGTGAGAATTGCCAAAAATTATTTTCAAAATGTTTGTTCCTGCCATTTTTTCTGTGTATCAAGTTCAGAAGCGTAGCTTATCAAAGTAGAGTTTTCGCTTTAAATAAGCACAAATTAGCACCCACGTTTTTGTGGTAATTTTGTCAACCTGCTCTTTTTTGCAGGACTAGTGTATCACCCACTTTGCGTGGTAAGTTTAATCAACTGCTCTGTGCAGCAAGTAGTAATCAATTTGCCAGGTACCTTCGGTGGTTAGACACAGCTATGCTCACCGACTGTTAACTAGTGGCAAGTGTCTTTCTACACACCAGTATATACACAAAAATGGCGACAAGTGTAAAGGTGAATAGCAAAGCACTGTTCATGCACACCAACTGTGGCAAGTGTCTTAAACTACACACCAAAACACGAAATAAAAAGTATAAGTAGTAATAATAAATGTTAATCTTCTCCAAAGACCAACAAAATCTTTCGATTAATTTAGATTTTTATCTTCTATTCCCACTTTCGCACGCCTCCCTGACTATACAACAGGATAGAGATCTTGCCTCGCTATCATGCTATCGCTAGCCTGTATTATGTTCGATCAAATACCAATGAAAATTAGGCATCAAATTCCGAACCTCTAACCGCGGCTATAAAAGTGAACAGAGAAGAAGGAGAAGAAGAAGAAGAAGGAGAAGGAAAATGCCGATTTTAACATATATTTCGTCCTACGGGGAAATATATAATAAGAGATCTTTACACATGTGCAAGTTTCTTAAAGATCTTTTTTGATTATGATGGCGTTTATGGCAGCCAATGAAGTCTTTTTAGGCGATTCAAATCAAGAATCGCAACGATGAAGGTCATAAAAATCTGATTTACAAGATTTTGGAAATCATTTTAAAATCTCTTTTGGACTTTAAAATCAAGACACGACACGATGATTATACGGACCACATTTCAAGAATTTGCGCGGCCAAGATGTTTCTGGTGTTTAGTGCTGGGTGTTGATTGACACTGTAGGATGTATCCCACCATACAAGTCCACCTTACCAGAGTCCTTCATTAGTAGCTCCTGTTGGTTTTTACATCTTTCCCAAATTGAGTAAACATACGAAAGATTTGGCATACTACGGCATCCCGGCCAATCCAGATTTTGACGGCATCTGGAGCACAACAAACGAACTTTTTCGGACTCATCAAAGCGTTCTAAATAAATACCTCAGAAGGGATTGTGCAGCGATGGTGTAGTGGTTAGTACTTTTGAGTGCGACCGCTGCGACCCGTGTTCGAGTCCAGTCATGTCGCATCTCAATACACCACTCCGATGCGCTTTAAAAGCAGCGTGTCAGCCCATTAGGAGCCATCGACTGACTGCACACCGGCCTTCGGGCAAGTTAGAGCAATGCTATACGTATCTCTGGCGGTAAGTCAACTAACAGTTGCAAGTCGGCGGGCGGAAGAACCAACCGTTTCGGATGGAAGCCCAAGGACTAAAAACTCCCGTTACTTACTTACTTACTTACCTCAGAAGGGATTGTTTACCGCTGGAGAAACACTTTTTTACTCAGTACCAGTGGATGCCTTTCTGCGTGGCCAGCTTATCATTGCTGTTTTATCTGCCATATTTAGTCTTTCGAGTTGTTAACACTGACATGATAAGCCTGGAAATCTATTCTGAAAAGACCACATGCAAGTCACCAGTCTAGTTTAGTTTATCCTTCATCATTTTATTGTTAGATTTCGCTAAGTGAAAGATATTGATTTCGTCTTGGTATCTATTTATCTGTTCTATCAATGTTCAGCGAATTTTTTCATTCCGTATTTCCATGTGCCTATCCTGGTTCGGTTTCGTTTTAAAAGACAATTTATAAAACCCCGAAATCCCGATATGTTTTGCATCACAGTTGAAAGAAGCGGAAGTTCGGACCTTGGGTTTGTTGTAATCGTTGTTTATACCAGCGGTTTGTTATTTTGTTTGTGAAAGACAGTGTTGATAATTTATTTTGTGAAATAGAAAGCTATTGATGCTCAACTTTCCGTTTGTTTGTTGACATGCCACAAGAAATTCATGAGATTTCAACTGTTTCAACCAGTTATCTAAGAAAATAATTTGAGCATTTTATTTTCAAAAATCATGCTCTAAAATCACACCCGTGGTAGCGTAAAGTTTTTAAAGTACCCCTGGTTTCTTGGAAAAAAATGGGCCATATTTGGACAAAATTTCGAAAATTCTCCGATTTTCATAAAAATTTACTCAAATTGTTGTATTTTGAGAATGTTTTATTTTTCTTGTGAGTCATTGTGAAATGTCCTGGAGTCTTCAAGCTTTCTTCATACTTTTTGTTACAGATTACTGCTGACGAAATTGTTAAAAATTATTTCAACCATAACGAAACGTGAACTCGATTCGTAAGATGAGGTTGCGGATTTTTTTCAACATCATAAAGTTGCTGTATGTGGCTCATTTCTTTACGAGAAGTTTTCCAATTATGATGTTCAATAGATCCACTGGGCACGTGAAGATCCTAGAATTGCCATGGATTTTGAATCGCCTGGGAACGAAATGTTACATTTGGTATTTGTGTCTTACACGACACAACACTGTCATACTCGCATTATATTGCATCACACTCGCATTCGAAAAACAACAGAAAGGATATTCAGGTTGATGATCCAGAAAAACGATTGCACATATACATTTTATTCAAAATAGAATTGTAGAGATGATATACAAACAATATTGAACGCTATTTATCGCCAGCAACCTAACCAGCAACCGCACCTAAGGAAAAGTAAAAAATTAAGCATAGAACAAAAACCAATGCAGAACAATGCATGTAACCTTCCTTGTAAGATTTTTCCCTGACTATTTGTGAAAATCTTTTTCAACCTGGATATGATTGTGTTTACTACTATATTAGCAAATGATATAGAATAATAAACCCTACATCTTACATCTAGGATGCTTAAATTCCTAAATGTTCATATTACTTCCACTATACTTAATTTTTAGTTAGTATGTTTATAAAGGTTATACTTTATAAGTCTATAGGTCTCATTTTGAGTGACATTTCTGCAATCATAAAAATTAAACATTTACAATATGATCAAACAAACCTATTTTCCCTCTAAAGCATTAACCAAGGCTTCGTATGTATCTAGTTGAATTTGAGCAGTTGCTTTTTCAGTTTCATCAGATCCAGACGCAAGAGCTTGCCTAGCCTGATCAGCATTGCGTCGTGCAGAATCAAGATCAAAATTGTCAAGTGGGTAAGCAGACTCAGCCAAAACTTGAGCTGATGAATCACCATTTACAGTGATGGTTCCACTACTCACAAAGTATTTTTCGACATTCCCTAAAATTAAGTTGCAGGGAATTGAAAAATAAAATGAATTTCTCAATTTGACAATATCTACTCCATTGTGTACAGGGTTCAAAATAAAGAACTCACCATCTTTTGTGACAGTGACTAATCCAGGTCGCAAAACAGCAATGGTAGGGACGTGTTGTGCAAGTATACAAAAGTTTCCAGAACCTGACGGCACATCAACTTGATTAACAACTTCATTATTGAAGAATGACTGAAAGAACAATATAATGAGATTATTTTTGCTTGTCAAGCATTGTTTTTGCCACCAATGTTTATTCTAAAAAAATTACATAATTACATACAAATTTGTAATAACATGTCAATTTTTGCTATTAAAGTAAAAAAAACCAAAAAAACATTTCATTTACTGACTCTCTTCAAAAAATCTTTATGCAAACTAATCTGCAAGCAGCTGACTTTGTCTGTACATCTGAATTAAAATTGATTTGGTTTATTCAATTTCCTTTGTTATATACCGTGAATTGGGGCGAGATTCAACTCTGTGGGGCGAGATTCAACAGCACCATTATCCAGACCACAACATTCAACAAAATAATTTGAAATTTCAAAACAACAACATCCCATATCTGAACCAAGATGTAATCTATACTACACTCCACAATAAAAACATTTTTACATTAACAATAGCCAAATGTTAATTTCCTTTAGAGCTCTTAAAATCCCAACACGAGTTAAAAGACTTCATACAGTTGCGCACATATATTTTCAAAATACTAATAAGGATTTCTCACAGTTTCCATGAAGTGATGTCCACCTTCTGCCCAGCCTTTTCACTCTTTCAAACGTGTTTTCCTTATTATACTAATACACAGGTTGTATTTTGGGGTGCGTAGGCGGAAGCTATGTAGTGAAACAAACTGAAGGGGATTGATCACTGTGCAAAATTTATTTCTCAAAGACGGTTTTCACTAAGCAATATCATCCCCTAAAACACTTTTCCGTCCAACCCAGGGCACCTACAAAGCTTACCGGTGGTCTTATCGTGTGTGTGCCATTGTGAGCTGAGATGTAAAGAACGCAATGATGGAGAGAATTGATGACCGTGCAATAACTGTGTAATGGGTTTTGTACAAAGATTTAAAAGTGCACATCGTATACACTCCATCAATTCCCCCCATTGCTACTCAGTTGAAAAGACAACTTTTACCTTAAATCGTATATCAAAATCTAATGAACCGACATTAAATTTATGAAAATATTTTTCTCACAGAGAAACTAAAACAACATTCCTATTGCAAAATGCGTTTTGTTCAGCGCGGTTGTTTTGACATCAAAACATTTGAAGCCCCTTACATAACGAGGTTAGCTGAAATGGACCGTGATATTTTAATAGCCAGAGTCTCTCTAAATGGTAATCATTCATGAATGTTTTGATTGCTTTAAATCTTTTTTGCTTTGTATAACTTGGTTTAGTTTAAAAAATTTAATCTAAACTATATATTTAAATTATTGACCAGAATTTTCACCGCTCACATTGGTCATTGCTCTACGTCGTATTCAAGAGTTTAGCTTGGACATTTTTGGTATATATGTGAAGTATAGAGGCTAAATGTAAAGAAAAGTATAATATGTCTGAAAGAAATTCTGTTCTTCACCGCTATATTCTGTTTTTCTTTTCCTTATTCCTTTATCGATAACATCATGTTTATAAAAACACGAAAAAACCGACTGTTTTATATCACTATAAGTTACATGTTCATAAGAACTTCGTGAAAAGTCGTTGCATCTCATGGGAGATTTAATGACTTATATACGGAAGAAATTTTAATAAACATGCTCTTTCCCTATGATGACAGATTTCAAAAATTTAATTTCGTATTAACAAGGGTTACACATATGTGAACGCCGTAAATATCTTTTGTTTTGACAAATGGTTGTCTGTTGATATTGTAATAATGGCACTTTAAAAACATTGTCAAATATAATTATAAGTAATTTGGCGCTTCTCATCATAAGCTGATCGATGTCACCCCATAATCGATATTGTTGTTTCTTGGAAAGATCAGGTTATTTCTGTGGAATTACAAGTTTAGTTAATGTGGAATTTTGCACTGAAATAGAAGAAATATGTAATGTAATGATTCCAAAGTTTCAGAAGTAATGGTTTAGTATTCCGGAAGTTAATTTTAAAATAGTGGCAAAATTGTTTTTTGTTTTACGGCGGTACTCATTAACTATGTCTTTATAGCGAGTAATACAGGATCATGCGTGTTAAGAAAAAAGCGATCGATTCATTCATGCATAGTGAAACTTTTAAATCAATGATTCATTGAATAAACAAAAGTTCAAACCATGAAGAATTGAGGTTTGAATTTGGGCACGAAGACTTGAGACACCCAATACAATAAGGGCATTGCGCTTACCTGTATTACCCCATGGTCTTCAGCCTCTCCATTATGCTTGTAATGTTCTCAGAGAATTTGACTCTCAGAACTTGCTTGTGAAAGATTATTTTCAGCTTCTCCATAATAGCACAAGCAAGATATAGATCAATCCAATAAATATACATTTTATACGATACATGTTTTACATTTTTAATATATTCCTACATTTTTCTGAAATATGCATGACCGAATCTTCCCTTTCAAGATTTCTGACATGTTCTTTTCAGGGCATGATATGGTTTGGTTTTTTAAAATTTCGCAATAGCGCCAACAAAGAAATAGTAGTAGTGTTGAACTTGTTTACCTTTGTTGGAGTTCCAAATGTAAGAGAGAGATCTCCAGAGGAAACTGTGTCAGCGTAACTGCGGGAAGCTAGGATAGTACGTGACAAACTAACACCAGAATTCCTAAAAAACCGCATTGCTGTAGACAATGCCATCGCTGGTGTATTGTGTTAACAGACCTGACAGCGACACTTCTAACAACTAAGTTTCCGCTTGTGCTATGAAGATATAGACTGCAATGTTACCGTAGTCTCGTTTTTGTGTAATTCGGGTTTTCGGACACAGGACGTAGAATTGCATATCATCACGTGTGCAGAAAAAAAAGATTTATATCATATCAATGATTATATCATGGATGGAAAAGCAACTTTATAGGTGGCGGACAGAGAGTTTGTAATCTCAGGTTAATATCATAACTTTCGCCTTGTCCCAATTTAATTTGATAGACCTACGATAGACATTCTGTTTGTATGCTTTGTTGTGGGTATGCTTTCCCAGGTTTTCTGAAATTAACAAAGCAAAAGTAATGCCAAACCAAAAGTGAATTTGTGTATACACATCAAGATTACTGATCAGGAGGCCTTTAGTAACTGTTGATTTTTGTTTAAAAGAATATTGTGTATTGGCTTGTAATTAACACGTGACTCTCAACCATTACTCAGAACCTGTGTTTAATTAAGTTTACTGCGGATCATCTATTGTCCTCTGATGGACGTGATGTACATATGTGTTTCTTGGATTTTGTGTATTGAAAGTAAAATATGAAATTTTCACATTCTCTGTTTCTAAAACTGACAACAGAAATGATGTGTGTTGTGTGATGTGTGTTGTGTTCTTTTTACCGAGTAGCGTATGCGCAATTAGCGGGATTTGGAAAAATCATGTTCCATTTACACGAAGCCTTTTTTCTATAGATTTGATGGGAATTGTATACAACTTAGTAGAGTTGTTCGTGAATTTTGAAATAAGCGTGCAAAGTAATGATGTTTCTTTTGATACAACACAAAAGGCTTTAAATCTCTGTGAAGCACCGTTTTAGTAGAACAGTTTTAAAAAATTCCCACAAGTAATTGATTTTTTCTTGTATTGTAACTGGCTCGTCGAGTTTACGAATCTTCCTAATGTGTGCTTAGCTTATATTCTCCGGTACAGTTTTTTTTTTCAAAACAATCAAACCGGCTAAATGGTGATCAATAAAAGTGGTGTACACATTCCTTTTTGAAAATCGGGATTATATATAATCTCTGGTACTAATCAGGATTCCAAGTAGAACATGCAACTGTCTCTCTCATCTCGTCTGAACGACATTTGTCTTATTTACTGCGGTTCAGTGATTTGCAACTTTCTTCAAAATGGCTTTCGTCCTGTCGGTGGTGTCACATCAAGTAAGTAACTCACATAAATAACAACATACAGATTAAATAACTTGCTCAGCCTCAACCAACAATTTACCTTTGCGTGTTTTACTATTTCATACTTGTCCATCTAGCCTGTGATTTGGTGTTAGATTAGTTAAGGTTGGTGTTCACTGAAGGTATTTTTAACCTATCGCGAAATCGAATCGCGAAATAATTTCGCGACAGTTAGGTGAACACGGAAACTGACCTATTTTTATGTCTTTCGCAAAAAACATGACATATTTTTTGAGAAAAATCCTAAATAATTTCAGATCCATGGAATGCTTCATGGAATCCATTGTTTTATGTAGTTTTTGAAAAATATCACTTTAAAAAAAATTTGTTAACGAAGTTTTTTGAAAAACTGGGTAAAAATTACCTGGATTTTCAAGAAGATGAAACAGCGGTGATAGAGGCTGTCTGAAATTTCTCCATCTGTAGCTAAACACAACATGTGAAAGGTGCCACAAGTTTATAGAATCAGTAGCAATCCTTTTCCAACGTCCTTCTGTTTTCGGTGCACTCATGTAAGTTTCAACCAAACAACTATTTATGGCTTCACATGTTTCACTTATGAGTTGAAACGGTTTTACGTCTCATTCGGAAAGAAAATGATGAAAAGGTTTGACTTTCACCCGATGCTAGAAACCAAGTCTTTTGGACGGGGTTACTGCTTTACGAAAATTGATATCTTTTTTTACGATACTTGGGCCTAAAAGCCTTAGTAGATGTTCAGAGTTGTCGTTTTCTCTTTCTTGAAATATCTTTTATTTTCTCAGTAAACACAAAACATAAAAAAATAGTGGAAACCAGTTTATTTTTTATACAGTTTTGTGCAGATAAAAAAGCACTTTGTTAACTTCTTGATCTCAGCGTATGGCGCGCGTAACCGCCAATAAATACTTTCTTTTTTTAAAACATACTTTCTTTTTTTAAAACATACTTTCTTTTCATAAAACATACTTTCTTTTCTTAAAAAATACTTTCTTTTCTTAAAACATACTTTCTTTTTTTAAAAACATACTTTCTTTTTTTAAAAACATACTTTCTTTTTTTAAAAACATACTTTCTTTTTTAAAAACATACTTTCTTTTTTTAAAACATACTTTCTTTTCATAAAACATACTTTCTTTTCTTAAAAAATACTTTCTTTTCTTAAAACATACTTTCTTTTTTTAAAAACATACTTTCTTTTTTTAAAAACATACTTTCTTTTTTTAAAAACATACTTTCTTTTTTTAAGACATATTTTCTCCCAATGTACTTTAAATAGTGGATAGTTACAACTAAAAGTATTGAATTACCATCGACAATTGTCTTGATGGCCCAATAAAATTATTGTTACAGCCGTGTGTGGGGGGGAGTCAGAAATAGTATAATCTAAGGACCGGGCTGATTCATACAAAATCCTGCAGTCTTCAATTTAAACAGCAAACCACATAAACTGAACAATTTCTTGTTATAGTTGAAAGCCCAATAAAGCTAAGCGAAGTTTTGCAATTTATCACTGGAACACCAACCATTCCTGCTGGTGGTTTCGCTCAAAAGTTATTCATAAATTTTGAACATTCTTGCTTACCTAATTGTAAGTGTTTGCCAGTGGCCTCACTCTGTGATTTATCCCTCACATTGCCTGTTCATTGCACTAGTGCAGTTCATATGGTTGATATAATGAACCATGCAATCAATGGAAGTCTTGGATTTGGGCGAGTATGAACAATGATTATCAAAACACTGGTTTTATTTTTATGTTAAGCTAACCAGCTTGTTTCAAATGTATTGTTTTGTTAATATCAGACAAAAAAGTATAAAGTGTTTTTCTTTGTAACTCATCCATCAGTGAAGGTTATTCAAGTAATGAACCAAAGTTTTATAAAGTGTGATCCCTTGATTATTATCATTTGCTAATGGATCAAATCTTCCGAAAAACAGCAACAATTTTTTCCAATTACTTTGGAAATGTAGCAAAGGACCTCAAATCTAAGCTTACTTCGATGATAGATTATGTATGGAGAAAAATACCAATACACAGAAAAACAAATGAAAAGTTCCGATTTTCGTATGTCTCTAAGATATTTGTCGAAAAAGAACTGAAGACCCTTAATCGAAATAAATCAACGGGATTGGATGAGCTGCCACCGGGAATGATCAAAGACTGTGCCAAAGAGATATCGCAACCACTAGCCTTTATTATCAACTTATCAATCACTTCCAGCGAATTTCCAACTTTGTGGAAGAAGGCGAAAATAATACCAATACACAAAAGTGGGGATGCTAAACCAGAAAACTATCGACCCATCTCTATCTTGCCAATATTTTCAAAAATCATCGAGCGAGCTGTGCATAGCCAATTACTGGACTATTTGGAGAAAAATAAACTGTTGTCTGACTGTCAATTTGGGTACCGAAATCATCGCTCAACGAAACTTGCTTCCACCATCCTGTTCGATGACATCCGAAAATTTATTGACAATGGACAATTGGTTGGAGCTGTTTACATCGATTTAACAAAAGCTTTCGACACAATAGGACATGGTTCATTATTGCACAAATTACAGGAGTATGGTATAAAGGGGCAGGAATTAGAGTGGTTCACTAATTATTTATTCAATAGAAGTCAAACAGTTTCCATCGATAACGCAATGTCTGCCACACAGCAATTATTAACTGGTGTACCACAAGGCTCAATTCTAGGGCCACTGCTATTTATCATTTTCTTTAATGACTTCCCAAGTTGTCTAAAACATAGTAAAGTAACTATGTATGCCGACGACACAGTGATTTATGCTAATGGAAAAGAAAAGGATAAAATTGAAAAGATGCTCAACCAGGATCTGGATGAGATTGCAAAATATTTTGACAACAATGAACTCATTATTAATTTGAAAAAGGGGAAGACAGAAACAATGATTTTTGGCACTGCTAAACGCTTGCAGAACACCACCAAACAACTTGATATCAATTTCAAGGGGCAAAGTATTAACAACACCTCTGAGTATAAGTACTTAGGAAATATTGTCGACCATCACCTAAACTTCAGGACCAACTTCGAAAAGATCTATAAGAAAGCCAGTGGCAGATTGAAACTACTGAAGAAGCTACGCAAATTCCTAACACAAGATGCGGCTTACAAAATTTACACAATGATGATTGTCCCATTGCTAACTTACAGGGGACCAGTGAAGCTGCATTACACCAACACACAAATGAGTCGTTTTATCTCACTCGAACGAAGGGCAAAGCAAATAATTGGTCGAGATGTTCCAAATATTCTCAACACCATCAAAAAAGAAGCACTCGTCATTGTCAAGCGATCACTGGATAAGGAAATATGCAGCAATTTTGAAGGATATTTCCAACTTCAACAACACCACAAAGTTACTCGAAACAATGGGCATCTTCTTGTAATTCCAAAGGTTAAACTTGAACTTGGCAAACAAGCATTCAAATATAGTGGAGCAAAGCTATTTAATGACTTACCATTATCTATACGAAAAGCAACTACTATAAATGCGTTTACTAAAGATCTGGAAGTGTTTTTGTTTAACGCCCCAATCAGGGCGCCCCACAAAAATCATACCCAGTGATTGATATGGCTTTTTGTGATCGATACGTTGTCATATTATTTCCCACGTCCTACAGGTTTTTGCTTTCAATCACAGGGTTTGATTTTTGTTTTTAGGAAAGTATATTTGCACTTTTTATGAAAAATATGTAAATTTTTATTTTTAACGATGTTTTGTATATATATATATATTTTTATATTTTTATTATTATTTTTTACACACACAGGTGAAACATTGATAACAGTTGTAATTTAATTTTTACGTACTGAAGTTTTTAACCTGTATAAAGAATCTTAATAATAATAATAATAATAATAATAATTCTTTAACTTGGTTTAATTCTTCCTCTGTTAAAGGGTGGTCAATGTCTGGAATAACCACGTGATTGTTTGTTTGTAATTCAGGAAGTGGACCATCCTCATCTACTCCATAATGCTCATCAATATCTTCTACTGATGGAATTTCTGTGTTTTCGAGCAATTTTTCACTATCTTTTGCTTTGTAAAATCCTGTTGCCCATAACTGGTATGATGTCATGTTTTTTTCTGTACGAAGTGGGTGATTGTTCCAAGTTTCTAAAAAATTGTTCAATTTCATATTCACTCGTGGCACAAATATATAGTGAAGGCAAAATACATGAAGCTCGTTATCTGGGTCGAGATTTCCACTAGTTTCTAATTGGCGAAACAATTCAATGAACTGTGATGCAACATAAGTTTTTACGTCCACCC
This sequence comes from Turritopsis dohrnii, assembly GCA_027922465.2. NCBI lineage: Eukaryota > Metazoa > Cnidaria > Hydrozoa > Anthoathecata > Oceaniidae > Turritopsis > Turritopsis dohrnii. The sequence continues at coordinate 184,191 of BQMF02000304.1, forward strand.
AGAGACGCTCTATCCGTTGATTGTGCACAGATCGGCCGGTTATAAACGGTTTCTTATCTAGGCCATGATGTTCCAACATCCATTTAGCGACTTCCACATTCTCAGTTCCATGATCACTTCTTATTCGCAAAGGATCACGAAATTGCGGTAACGAGTTTAAAAACAGACCAAGCACAGTTAGAGCTTTATTATTAGTAGAGCACTTTAAGAAAACTATAGTTCTCGAGTAGCCATCTATGCAACCATGGATAACCATTCTCCATCTTATAAGTTTATGGAATCCATCCATGTGCCTGAATAATCATTAATAACAAAATATTTATGATAACAAAAAAAAAAAAAAAAAAAAAAAAAAAAATCGAAGAGAAAAGCAAAAGCAAGGACCTCCATAAAATAACAATCATCCTCAAACACAAATCAAGCACGCTCATACAATATAACCCCTCATGTTATTACATGGTTATCATAATGATGAAAGTGCTTACCATAATGCATTTGGTGAAGTGACATTGTAAACTCTCCTAATAATTCTTTTATGAAGAGAATTTCTATTAGGTTTCACCCGATCAAGTGATTCTCTCACACGAGATCTTTGAATCTTTAACTGCCTGGATAGAAGTGTTCCCATTACCATCCTTTCCCCAGAATTTGGAGATTCTTCAAGAATGTTCTTGACAACAATGTCTAACGTTGAATCATCAATTTCATTGAATGTTAAAATTTGTGTACTAAAGTTCTTTCTTCTTTCTCTCAAAGTGCTTTCAGAAACACCTATGAGTTCAGCAATTGCTTCCATTTTAGTCCTAATGATGCAAGGCTCTTTACTTGATCTTCATTTATCTTTTTGTAAGGCCTTCCCTTAGCACTGTCTGCCATATTTTTATTACATCAGAAGGAGCTCTACTTTACTTACTGCTACTTTTTAATCGAGACAAATCTTTAGGAAAGTCTTTTTTTAAAACAAAAAATGGAAATACTTTCTGTGGAAAGTGTTTCGTAAGAAAATAACGCACATTTTTGAAAAGTATTTTTTTTAAAGAAAGTATTTACCACCATTTTTGGGGTTTTTTTTAGTGTTTTTTAAAAAAGAAAGTATATTTTAAAAAAAGAAAGTGTATTTTAAAAAGAAAGTATATTTTAAAAAAGAAAGTATTTATTGGTGGTTCCGCGCGCCATATCAGCGTGACTCCAAAAAATAAATGTTGTTTTATTTTTTTATGTCAACAATGAGAATTTCTGTGTTGAAAAGTGGAAAAATTTGCTTTCATAAAATTTATTTCACTTCTCCACCCCTTGACCAGATAATTGTTCAACTGAGATTCACACATCACACGTAATATTCTTGAAATCGTTTACAAAATCAAATATTCCTATTCTTCTGCACATTTGCATACCAACCCAGCAGGCGGAGGTATGAGGACCAGACGGGCGGGGTGTATCTAAAAAAGGCAGGATTTTTATTTCAATATAAAAATGCATACCAAACATTCTGAAATCAAGTAACCATTCTGTTGGTCAATAATATGAGTGGAGAAAAAAAAGGCTTTTTGAGGTCCCTTAAATTACAAAGAAAAATTCTGCCGAAAACAACAAGTAAAGAATTGGGTGAAGTGAACAGTGGTTATCACTGCTGCGAAGACATCCATCGACCAGCGTTTACTGTTGACCAACATAAACGAGGTAGTGTTGGTGGCGAAAATGAAAGAAATCTACATACTAAAAGTACAGAAGAAAATGAGAATGGTAATGACAAATCTGCTGAAATTATTGATGAGAAATGGAGTACATTGCGAAACAGCATAGTGGTAAAAACAATTTTTGTGAACCCATATACAGATGACGAACCTGAAAAACCATCAATCAACTCACAAGTGGAGTTTGAAAGCTATGGTGATTTTCTTAAGAAAAGAAAGCACGAAAATTTGAAGAAAGAATTTTTCGGACAAGGACGTAAGCACAAATTGTCGTCAGTCCCCCATCTACTCAACCGACATTTTTTCAATCCTCAATACGGAAACCTCATCAACCTCAAACATTGCTCTGTAACAATCAACAATATTTTGACACAAATATCTTACATCACCCCAACACATTATAATGGAAGTGAGGTTGTAATGATGATACCAGGCAATCCAGGCATTGTTGACTTCTACGACGAGTTCATAAAGCATTTATTCAAACTGTTGAGAATCCCGATATACGCGGTTTCGTATGCAGGTGAGAATATATGGTTGTTTCAAAAAAACATTCATCCATGCAATAACATTTTTCTTCATAACGTTTAGGTCATAATATGATTTTAAAGCAAAGTGCACTGGTGAAAAGGTTGCTTAAAGAGTTATATCCAAATGTAGAGAGAGGCGATGAACATATCTACACACTTGATCAACAGATCTCCCATAAACTAGCATTTCTACAAACACACATCGAACGCGATAAAAAGATCATTCTGATAGCCCACTCTTTGGGTGCATACATCACTCTGAATCTTCTAAAAAAGGTGGAAAACCAAAGTCGAATAAGTAAAGTGTTACTTCTCTTTCCGGTGTTTGAAAGAACTATGGAAAGCAAAGGTGGCCAGAATTGGGTACCCACATTTCGAAAATGGGGAAATTTAGCAGTGAAAGCAAATGCCATTCTAAACTCGCTAAATTCAAAGTTGCGGAATGCACTAATTGACCGGATGACGATGAAAATTGGTTTCACATGTTACTCGAAAGACTGGTTACGTAATGGTATTGCTTCCATAATGTCGGAAAATTGCTTGCGAAACATGACACAAATTGTTAAAGATCTGTCAAAAATAAAGGAGAATAAACACTTCGCAAACATTTTCAAAACCAACAAGAACAAAATAACATTATATTACGGAGAAGATGATCCATGGACACCTGCGCACTTCATCGAAGAGATGATGGAGAACTATCCTTACCTGGATGTAAGGGTGGATAGGTATGGAAATCAACATGCGTTCGTTTTAAAAGATAGCATCGCAGTCAGTTCGATTGCTTCTAAGATCATTTTGGAACAGATGTAACGCCACGCACGAAATACATTGTTTGCGACAATGCTCATAATGATCAAACATTTTAACAGTATTTCCTGACTGACAAAGCAAGTTTTAGTAGAAGTGGAAGTGTCATGGTTGCCAATAAAAACATAATACATGCCTATTATAATCTTATGTAACTAGCCTTTACTACTTGCTTAGTTTCCCTATAGCGTTATGAACGAGGTCCCACACACTTTGAAGCGTAGGCTAAAATCTGGCATTTGGGCGGTAGCGTTAGCAGTACAAGGGTGTTGCTACGGAATATTTCAAATTTAATTAGACAAGGCAAACAACCGGTGTTTATGGAAGTAACAGGGAGGTTTTTTTTTTTTTTTTTTTTTTTTTTTTTTTTTAATCATCAAATTGGGATCCATACAATAATATATGGTTCTTCTCCCTAGAACATAAATTTCAAATAAAAATATCAAAATATTATTAAATATTATTATTATTAAATAACTTGATAAAATGTGTAAGGGGAGAAAAAAAAAAAAAAAAAAAAAAAAAAAAAAAAAAAAAAAAAGTGCACGAGACTATGGACAAGGTCTGACGGATTGAGAGAAATTGTGATTGAAACACTGAGAGAAAACTGAAAATGAAAGTGTAAAACGATAAGCAGACAAACAACAATAAATATTTATATTCGAATATATACATGACCTATAGAAAAGAGAGAAAGACTACGAGGACAGGACTCTAGCCAGAGCTCTGTCTTTGTAGTACTTCATCGCCTCTTTGCAAAAACTTTTACTATCACTAATTATCCTAATACTTTTTGGTAAATCATTATATATTAGTGCTTGCTCGTTGTAGGTGTTCTTCTCACCGCGCTCAACTTTGAATTCGCAGTCGGATCGTGTCGAACGTTTTACTTCCATTCGTTTCAATGTGAGGTACGAAGGCCATCGGGCTTCCGTTAGTTCTTCCATTAACCGAACATACCTTTCCTAAATTTCTAGTTCTTCCATTAACCGAACATACCTTTCCTAAATTTCTGTTTGAACACCGTTGTTTCACCTAGTTGATACATCTAGCCTTGTTTTGAAAGACAAAGCGCTCTTAATCATCTGTGAGAGACTTGGTAAATGATGATAATTCTAAAGTAAGTCAATACAATCCCAGGGGCGTACCGTGAAGTGTCGTTGGGTGCGACCGACCCCCCTTTTGCAAAAGTTTGCCCCTTTTCAAAATTGTTATGAATTGATAATAAGACTTGAGAAAAGAAAACATGATAAATTTTATTTCGCATTTGCGGCACTGCAGGGTCTTCTTTAGCTATCATGAACATTCACAGAACTGTAGAAGTGGATTACAAAGGCGCAGCAAAATTGTTTTTCGAACTATATCCAAGAAAAATTCATTTAGCCAACTTGGTATTTGACTGATTGTATTTTTTATCAAGAGTTGTAATTCATAGTTTCATTTTTTTACTATTTGCTTGTAATTTCTAGTAGTTTCTAGCTTCTAAGAAGGTTCGTTTTTAAAGAAAAAACAAAATTTGGAGTCCATTTTAAGCACTTTAGAGCACCTAAATTTCAAAAATTTTCTTGGACCGTCCGGCCCAACCATGGTGGGCCCTCCTTAGATAGTAACGTCAGTATATTTCGACCCCCCTTTTATTTTGTCACCGTACGCCCCTGAATCCGTGAAACAAGAGAAACGAGTACTACACATACTTTTATTAATATCGAGTTTCTGAACACTCCATTTTTTGCTTCAGGATTATAGGGTTACTTTCATTATACAGCAGAAACATATCTCCCAATACAATATTATGTGATTAACAATAAATAATGGATATATACAATAAATATCACAATTTACTTTCAAAATATTTGCGCCATCTTGGAATTACCATGTTAACCAGTCAGTCAGTTTTTATCAACACTCGCACTGAGATTTCAAACCTGCGCTTTGCAAGTCGATAGTTGCCAGAGATAACAGGTACACGAAAAAGTTTCAGTACATCAAAAGCCATGCTTCGTACCCAAACCTCTACTATCACTCCTTTTGTCCAGGAATTTTGCAAAGTAACTTTCGACAATGACGACTCGCATTCACACTGATGTTGCTGTGGATCGAGGACATGCGCGAGACATTCACACTCACTGGATTCGAATGTTCTAGTAGGGATGACAACTTTCCTTGGATATCAGCATTCATGAGGACCTAAATGTAAAGCACATATAAGGTACATAGAAGCACATAGAAAGTAACACCCATTAAAGCCTTTCTCATTTTCATTCAATTTTAAGAGACACCTTTTTACAAGCAGCATTTCGAAAATAAAGCCTCAGAGCCCACAGCGCAACATCTTGAACGTTGGAATCAAGATCATTGCAAGCAGCATCAAGAAGTCTAAATAACAAGTGAAATTTGACAATCTCTTGACAATGTCGGAAAAGATTGCATCTGTTCATCAAGCATACCTGAGCGGAGCTCTGTGTTCTATTAAAGCTGGAAATAATGCAGGCGAGTGACGAACCAGGTTACCAAGTACACCTATAAACTCAAAACATGTGTCACACGTAATTCTCTTAAATTCAGCCTTGTAAACAATTTTGATCATTTTACAGTTTTTACGTTCATTAAGAAAATGTTAAAATAGCATGAACACGAGACTTCACCTGAAAAAATACCAGACAAGTAACTACTGTTTCAGTGTCTCAGAATTTATAATGGCTTCCATGCAAAGCAAAACCAGTATGATTATACTAAGGAAGTGAGGCTACTTTTGATGTTATGAAGTTAGTAAAATACTTAAATGCATGGGAACGAGACGAAACTGGATAATCAAATTATCAAATCAGGGGCGTTTAAAATTTTGAACTTTTTCCGAGATTAGAAAGCAGTCAACACTGACGTTACAGTATCAACATCACAGTGCTTACGTTACAGTATAAACATCACAGTGCTTACGTTACAGTATCAACATCACAGTGCTTACGTTACAGTATCAACATCACAGTGCTTACGTTACAGTATAAACATCACTACAGTGCTTACGTTACAGTATAAACATCACTACAGTGCTTACGTTACAGTATAAACATCACTACAGTGCTTACGTTACAGTATCAACATCACAGTGCTTACGTTACAGTATCAACATCACAGTGCTTACGTTACAGTATAAACATCACAGTGCTTACGTTACAGTATAAACATCACAGTGCTTACGTTACAGTATAAACATCACTACAGTGCTTACGTTACAGTATAAACATCACAGTGCTTACGTTACAGTATAAACATCACAGTGCTTACGTTACAGTATCAACATCACAGTGCTTACGTTACAGTATAAACATCACTACAGTGCTTACGTTACAGTATCAACATCACTACAGTGCTTACTTGCGATATTTGCACGAACTTTGGTGACATTATCGCGCATCAAATGCACACACACAGGGATTGATACTGACAGCTCTTCATACAACGCGTCATTATGATAAGCTAAGTTACCAAGTACGAAGCTTGCAGCCTGACCAAAGAAAAATAAAGCATGATCGAATGAAGAAAGAGGAAATAACAGTGAGTAAAAAAAATAAAAATCTCACCTTCCTCACCGACACATCATGACTTTGCAGTATATCTAACAGTATTGGAATAACTTTATATCTACAGTAGAAACATTATAAAATGTACCTTTCGAAACAACACTCCTCCTTCGTGTATTTACAAGTATTTACCTTTTTAGTGAAGAATATAAGTCACTGGAATGTCGCAACATGTTTCCTAGCAACATACTGGTGCGAGCAACAACACAACTGTCTTGATGCTGCAGAAGATCAAGCAATCGAACGAAATCTAAAACATCATCGAAGATTGAAAAGATATCGCAGCGGAGGATCGTGACTTTAATTTGAAGAATTAAAATATGAAAATCACAGTTAATACCGTCTTCAAAGATTGTGGAAATGACATTCACGCCATCAGCTGAGTGTCGAGCAAGATGACTTAACACCGCCAGCACGTCGCATAACACTATGATTTCATCTTTTAACGATAACAAAAGTTTAACATGTTTGATTCCTTCAGGTGAGTTGATGCTGTGGTTTAGCTGTGATACGAACATCTCTTCAGTCAACACTAAGCGAGCAAATAAACCGACAACCGAACTTAAATGAAGAAAGGGTTGTTTGCTTGCTGCAAGTGCTAATAAATTATCCAACAACAGAGTTTTGTGGTAAGCACACAAGAGTTCATACAAAACAGACTGATCTATGTCTATTGCAAATGGTATACAAAGAAGGTGCAACAGTATTGATTCTGTTTGCAGACTAGCGACACTTTCCTTGAGAAATGTGTTGCCAGTGGACGATTGAGCGAGGTGTTCCAGAGACTGACTGCTTAGCAATGAGCTCAGAATAAAATATAATCTTGGTAAAAGCTCTTCGTTTATTCTAGTGTACAGATATCGAGGTGATTTCATCAGCGTTCTGTTCAGTAGATAGAGCAACTGTGTTAAACACTCGTGAGAGATATTACTAGTCAAGCGCTCCATCATGTTGCAATGGTTTTCACCAACAGATGAGAATACACAACTAAATACTGAAATAACCAGGCCATCATATGTTGTGAATCTGTCGCTATCTGACTTCTCCGCAATGTAAAGATAATATATTATTCCATCAAATTTCCCGTGATGAAGAGGAAGTGTGAACTGGCAGCTTGCTATAGAATCTATATTCGTAAACTTCTCCACAATGTCTTGAGGCATGACGAAACCAGATTGAGAAGTTTGAATAATCATCGTCATTATAAGAAGGCAGATTTGTGCAAATTGTGAATCACCAGTGACGTTAGTGTAATCCAACTTTACATCATCGACTGTCAACCTGGCAAAGAGCAGATTTCATGAAAACAGATAGAAAATATTAACCATTAATCAGAGTGGATTATTGAAAGAATAAGCAAATCTGTTCAAACTTTCCCAATAGGGTAACATTGAGAAAACGAGTAACATAAAGCTGACTTACCTGGAAAGGATGGTTTGGTCTACCATTGCAAGCTGTATAAACAGCTTATAAATGTAAATTTTCAATTGTAATTCCATAGAGGGTTGTATGAAAGAATGCAACACACCACCATGCTTAGCAACCTGTTGTGAAACTCTTTCATTTTCACAGACAACAGACAATGTTTGGATGACGAGCTCAGTGTTTCGTTTCTGCGTGAAATCTTTCAGCAACGTACTCAAAAACCAGTGTGGAGGAGTACCGCTCTCCATCAAAACCAATAAGCGGTCACGATATAAGGATTTATACTCGGTGAAAAGAAAAACGATTTCATAAACCAGTATTAATAATGGCTGTATCTTCTGAAAAGGTTTTGCTAATTTTAAGAACTTTTCAAAGACGTGGATATTCAACGATTCAATATCTACTTGTTTCTTACACTCTACCAAAACCTTCAAAAACTTCCGCATGCATTTCAGGAATGAAGATTTTATTTTGTGCTGTTTATCGATTGAAGACGATAAGCAGGTGGCCAACGAGTTGAGTATCTCAGAAAACTTCCTTATTTCCTCACTGTTTTGGAACACGATATCCAACAAAATATCAGCTGCTTCTAGCAGATCCACCAAGCATGATACATACCAAGCTTCATTGCAATCACACTTCTTGGAAAGTTGTTGAACATAGTGTGCAATTGCGGAGCTCATGCCGATGGACTTTACAAATGAAATTTTCGTAGAACTAGAAGCTTGCGAGATTAAGCAGTTCTTCATTATTTTCATAAGTAATCTTAACCTTGATCCACCTTCCATTAAACCTTCCAACACATTCTTGACAGCTGAAGAGAGCGCAGGCTGGAGTTTGTTCTGCAAAGTCCGATCTTCCATTATGGACTCAATATCACTGAAGTTCGCGGAAACTTTGAACTCATCCGTTTGATCTAGCCATGTGTTCCATTCATCATCGCTGTCATAATTCACCTGCAAAAAGAAATCTCATAGATTCCAATCGCATTTATTACTTTCAAGTAGACACAGCAACTGCGAGATCAGATAATTTAAACATCAATTGAATTCTCAAAAAAAAAAAAAAAAAAAAAAAAAAAATTAAGACCGGTGCCAAATTAATGAGGTGATGTTTTTTGGTCTTGTTTTCAGCACTAACCATTCTATCGAGCTCAGCTTCTCGGTTGAAATCAGAGGAGATTCTTCCATGATTACTGGATACTGAAAAGTCTGGCATCACTGCAAGAAAGATGACAGTGGAAAATGAATTCGGGAGTGTATAGCTAAGATCGTAATCTGTAATGACAGGTGTTACCTTCAGCATCAAGTGAATCTTGTGTAGACTTTTTGGCTGCAATTCGGTTTTTGAGACGTTCCTTAGACGATAGAACTTTCTCCATAGTCTCTTTGTGAGGCGCTTGATTAACACTTTTCTCGTCTCTCATCTCCTCTCTTTTAGTTTTTTGATGTTTGTGTAACCTTTCCACCCATGTGGGACCCTTCCCCTTTTGAAGCTCCTATAAGAACATTAAAAAATAAATTCCAGTTAGTTACCACTCATCTCTAGTTGAAGTTGAAGTTGAATACTCACTTTTTTCTGACGTGCATCGTTCACTGCATTTCTATCGTCGAAGAATATTGGCACATTACCTTTCTCCATGCTGTGGTCAACTACATAGTAAATATATATTCCTAACAATAACGGAATCACATGAAGTAACAAACTTACTACATTATGAAAACATAGACAAAAGAACGTACAATCAATATAGTCTTTAATAAAAGGATGATATAAAAGTTTCGGCCATGATAACCGTGCTCGCGGATCTTTGGTAAGGAGGCCTTGCAAAAAGTTCTGTCAAAAGAAAAGCTCAGTATAGCACTTGGCTGCGAAACTAAAAAATAAGTTTTAAAGATGGCCACACTCACCTTAAAATTTGGACTGATGTCGTCTGGCCATTTAATAGGATCCTAAATGAATGTGGGGCAAATATAAAGTATGAACCGTTAAAAATCTTGACTGTTATTTTGATAGCTCATACGAAAAGAGAAGAAAGTATTAATCATGAACCTTTCTTATTAAGCTAACAAGTTGAAAAATACTGGTGGTATAAAATGGTGGACTTCCAACATACAACTCGTACAAAATACAACCCAAAGACCTAAAATAGAACAACCAAACACAACCTCAACACCATTAGATAAAAGGAGAATTGGTAATCATGACATAGAAGAATGTTTGATGGTGATACAAACACAAAAGAGATGTCAAAGGTTATAAATAAAACTATCATTATTTCCTCTGTATCCGTAACTGGGGTAATAACTAATAAAGCTAAGCTCAACATTTTTAAAACACTGGAAGAGTGTATTTCAGTGAAAAAGTGCTAACACAGTTGGAAGAGGGTTATCAACTTACTTATCAACGTGGAAAGAATTCTTCTTCTTGAAACATTAGTTATGCAAGTGACACTGAATTTTTTTTTTACACAAATACTTTTACACAAAAAGTTAAATGAATACAAAAGTAGAAGCAGTACTTAAAGATATCCAACCAGCCTAACTTACCATAGATCTGAAGTATGGTCATATGGTTTTTCTTCAACTAATTCAGGAGACATGTAGAGTGGAGTACCCTAAAATCAACTTCACTCAACTGATAATGTCCAGACCACAAGGTTGTGCTCTTTAATATAATAAATATGAAATCATGATCAAAACCATACCTTGATTGATGTCAACACAAGTGTTTGAAAGCTCATTGCTCTTGCAAACCTGTCATATAGCAAGAGATATAGCTACTAGTTTACTGATGACACTCTGCATGTAAATCATGTAAATCATGTACAAAATTTTAAAAAATTTGATTCATTTTCAAAAATTGACCCAAGTTTTAAAAGTACAACTCTACTTGTACAGAAAATTATAGTTTGTCTGACTTTCTCCTCATGAAAGTTTATGGTGCAAAAAATTAAAATCATGTCAGGTCAGGTCTCCTTTAAAAGATCTTTTAGAAAGAAAGAAGTATAATTTTTTCCAAATTTAAACTTTCCATATCATGACTAAAAGACCTAAAGAATTTAAAAAACAGTAACTCTCCAAACTTTGGAATAGGGCAATATCAACTTACCCAAAATCACACAGCTTAACATTACCACCTTTGAGCAAAATATTTTGTGGTTTCATGTCTCGGTGTAATATTCGGTGAGAGTGAAGATAAAATAAAGCTTCACATAGTTGGGCTGCAATCTTTTGCACCTATACAATCAAAAATTCAGATAATCCTTAGTTTTTGATGTCACTATTATGCAAAAAGAGTTACATCATAAAGAACTGAAAGGAAAGCAGTACAAAAGCTTGTTTCTGTGAACATTATATGTTATTGTATGTTATATATGTTATATAAAACATAGAAAACACAGATATCTTATTCACAATATTTCGACTTTGCTATGTGTCTTTCTCAAGTGTATAATATACATATGTTATATATGTTAGTAACATATAAGATTTTCAATTTTTATTCTTGGGATGAAATCAACAAAATTAGTGAAATGTTAATTATGAAAACAGGTACCTGTTTTTCAGAAATTCGCAGATCATCTTCAAGAATTTGAAAAAGTTCTCCCTCTGCATACTCAATAACAACACAAACCTGAGAAAATAAAATTTGATTAAAAATCTAGAAATTTATTTATTGAATGATTTTCAAAATTAGTGAAAAACATTTCCGTTAAAACTACGAAAAAATGCTTCATGATCTTAAAAATGTTATTGAAATTTTTTAACAGTTTTCTTAAATCTCTGTCATCATCAACTAAATAGGTTTCCAAACATTCCAACATCAGTTCAACCAACAGTTTAATAGTCCAAGATTTGTCACCACTATCACGAAATGAAACTTACTCAAAAAAATTTTAACTTAATTTTGGCCTGGGATTTTTCAAATTGCACTGTTTTCAAAATTATTGAGAAAGAGCCACAAATTTGAGATGAATAAATGTTTAAATTTACAAAGAGCAAGAGACAACATGAAAGTGTTACATACAGTTAAAACTGTTTTTTTAGATGATGATGTCACAGTGATTATTTTGTTTACATTAAAAAAACATTATTGTTTAAATTTGAATTTTGGTTATCAAAACATAATGAAGAATACCCAAACAGTCCATAGCATTGGTAGCATGTAGTACAGGTGATATGACAAAGTTAAACAGAATAAATTACCTCATTATCAGTTTCAAATGAATCTAGCATTGAGACAATATTTTTATGTTTGAGGTTTCTCATGATCTCAATTTCTCTCTGCAGATTTTGAAGTTCTTTCTCGGTTCGGTTACTTTTAGGTATGAATTTCAATGCGACGATCTAAGGATACAATAAGGATACAAAATCAGAAATGTGAGATATTGCATTTAAAAATAGGATGGCTGCTCTAATGACTAAGAAACTAATATTTTAAGTTAAGGTTTTTGATACCTACCTGGCCTGTATACTTTTTCCTTCCCTTGTAGACTTTACCAAATGATCCCTCCCCAATCATCTCAAGCACGTGGTAGTCTGTTGACTCAGGCATATCTGAAACTTATGTGTACACCCACCTGTGAAAAACAAGGATAAAAGCTACTGATATAGAATGCTGTTAAAGATTTATAATTCATGCCAAACTTCTATGATAACTTTACATTATATTGTAAGATCATTTAAAAGGTGATCATTTACTTTGAATTAAAGAAATGAAGCAAAATGCATGCCAATCAAGTTCTACAACAATGAAATAGTGTCCATGTAATATATTTCTTCTTCTATCTGTCATTGTTTCTAAACTACATGACATGTTTCCAGTTTGAAACGTGCAGGTGCTGTTGCATAAAACCTTATGATGAAAAACTGATAGAAACAGGTATTATTTTATTTCAATGAAGGTGAGTATTTCAAAAAAGAACTCTTGCAACTCCTCAAGCTGACATTAAAATTTTTTCATTTCTCTCCTCCTGCATCATCCTTCATCCAAATGTTGAACCTAAAAATATTATCGTAATGAAGTTACAAACCTCAATAACGATCACTAAAATCGTTGCGATATGATTAATTTAATTAAGGGTACATTTTTGCTATCGAAAAATCTTTTGTCTATTATAAAATTTATAATAGACAAAAGATTTTTCGATAGCAAAACACACAATGTTAATATTTTCACCCAAGAGATTCGAAGAATAGCAATTGTGTTGAACAACTTAAAAAAGGAATAGACATTTTCTACTTGTGGTTGTTTTCAAACAAACTGCAGTATATTTAATCTCCAACTGAATATGAGAACCAGCTTATCAAGCACAATTTAATACACGAACGGGTGCTACCTGTAAATGTACATTTCAAAAAGTTGAATGACATGGTCTTTTTTCAGATTTCAGATTTGGATTTGGTGGAGGTACCAGAACAACAACAATCACCTTTTCAAGAGCAGCAATGAAAGTGTAGACGTATCTTTATCAATGAAATAAATGCTTTTGGGAAACTTTTTATTTCTAGGAAAATATTTCCGCTTATCTGTTCAGTCATTATAACTGAATAAATTAGAGTTTATCATGTCATGAACAAGGGCGTTTATTATGACTAAGTTTCGACGGCTACAGCTGTCATCAACGGGCACAGTTTGAAATAACAATTTTTTATTGCTATTTGGTGTAATAATAATAATTACAAATAAATGTATCCCAGTTACCTAATCGGGGATAATATAATTTGTCGTTTTCCTCTGCTCGTCACTTTTCCCAACAAAATTACCACCAATTATTTTCGAACTTCAAAAAAATGGCCCATATGTATCCGAAATAAAACAAATTCTTTTATTTAATTTATTCAAATTGGTATTATTGTTTTACTTGGCTAACCTCACTGAGTTGCTATTGCATCTGCTTTCCAGGAGGGGCTACGGCTTAGGTTGGAGACTTTGACACTCTCATGAGTGACACAAACCCAGTCAAGGGCCTGTGCTCTTCTGGATGACTTCCTGCAACACCTGACATATCATCTACCCAATTTCCCTCTCATGGCATAGGTTGACCTGGCGCTATGGTACATTCACTCGTGCATGGTGAATCGCCACCAACGGGAATTAAACCCCGACCTCTCACATGAAAGAGAGTGATAACCACTACGCGGCGATTCGCTCATGCCAAGAGGAGGATTGTGTGCGATCCAAAAAGTTATTACTGCCTCAGTATTTTTTTGCCTTCCCAGAGACAAGATAAAATAAACAAAAACAACATTTCTTTAAACTGAAAAGTTATAAAGAAAACCATCTGCATTGATCCGATACTTAAGAATTTTATAAAAAGAAGATGAAAAAGTAAGAAAATGGCCCACCTGACTTATTCGATAGTAGGCGTGTTTGTTTAAATTGTTTTACGTCATCATACATAAGGCCATAGTTATTTAATACTTCGTTCAGCGTAACAGACATTCTCTATTTATTTCCGTTAAATGCATCAGGTGTTTTCACTTGATGCTATATTAACATTTGTCTAGACATTTAAGTAAAAGAAAGTATCGCGTCACAACATGTAGCAATGTTTTTGTTAAAGATGATTATATCATCACTTATGTTGATGACGTATTTATTTTCGTGGAATACCGAATGTATATTTCATTTTAAAGGAGAACATAGAAAATAGGAATAAAGAGATAGATTAAAGCAATGAAGAAGAGCAATGTGGAAATAAGGAGAGGTGTATATACATTAAAACATAAAAAACATCTTACAAAGCTTCGTTAAAATGAAAATATGCGAAGAAATAACTATTTCATTGTTCTGAAGAATATGATTTGAATTTCTATTTACAATTTTGTTGCAACAATGGAGGAGGGTATATTTTTATAATTGGAAGAGAGATACCAATCAAATTTTCAACAGGAATAATCAAAAGTGAAATCTGCTGTGCCTGTAAGTGCAATCTATTGCAGACTCGAATCTCAGTGCATTACGTGGCGTACATCTCCGTACTTGTATAGTATTGCATGTATTGTATTTCGCTCTCGGTAAGACCAGTGGACTAACAACTGGTAGTGAGGTTCTACTCTAAGTGGTATTTTGCAAGGTCAGGAGTCGATGTATTAGCTATGATATTCAGGTTGGCTCTGAACAGATATATTATTATTCTTGAAAGAGCAGATTAGAGATAAGAGTTCGTTTGTAAAACATTTTCTGAGGAAACTAAGGATCTTAAGCTGTAAGTTGCATGATCTCAATTCTGGGAGAAAAAAACAGAGAAAAACGACGAGTTAAGAATACGACTTTACGTGTGCGATTAATTGCACACGTAAAATAACTTGTGCACTGCACGTGCAATCGCACGCGTCTCAGAGTACAGCCTGCAAAGGCTCTCAGCAGAGAGATTATCTGCGTCTCAGATACGGTTGACTTACTTAAAAGTTTGTGTTTATTAAGTTTAGTTATGATAAGTTTCGGATTTAGTTTAATTAACAGTGTAGTATGGATTTTGTTATTGATGCAATTTCTACTTTGCAGATATGATTTTCTTAGTGAAGCTTAGGATGGTACGATTGACGATGATAATACACAGCAGTAACCCCCCCTGCCTCAGTAGAGTCAGCTATAATAAATAGCTAGGTTGCAAGTCAGTGCACGGAAGAACCAACCTTTCAAGCTCCTGTGTGGAAAGTAAAGAGAGCTTGGCAAGAGTAGAGAAGGGCAACAACACAACACACAAATAATTAGGATGATATCAACCCTAGGTTGTGAGAATGTCACAAACGGGAGCCAAATCAAAAAATGAGACCACTTCTTTAACACACAACGATATACATTGTTATTAATTAATGCTCTGTACCTAAAAGTATTTTTGTAACAGCTGATACATTGAATAGTAGTGATACATGACCACAATGTTCACAACCTCGGCCACCATGTTTTGTTTACAGCGATGATGAGACCGCGCACGGGCGGCATAACGGCGCGGGGTCGGTCGGTTGACCCACCATCATGTGGTGGGTGCGCCGCGTGAGAGATCATCATCGATGGAAATAAAACAAACTACTTTTTACGATTAACCGTGTGTATTGCCATGAAATCTCTTCCTGAAATTCGAAAATAGCTTCATGGCTATTGGCGCCAAAATCTCGTTTGCCACAAGTCGCCGAGTCGTTTTTAGATGTTGACTAGGGGGACGTTCGTTTTAGAAGTTAATGCGGTTCACAATAAAGTCGACATAAAAGATGTTTAGTCGTTTTAGATGAATACCAGTTTTTAACATGAAGGCGTTTTAGATGTTAGTTCGTTTCAGATGATGATGACGCGTTGTCGAAAATTCGTCGGTCTTTCTTAGGTACAAATTTTCGTCCGGCCAATAATTTACTTATTCCGTTCCTACTTTTAAAACAAACGAGAAAATGGTTGACTACAATAAGATTGCAATCTGTAAGGCGCGCTTATTTTCTATTTTTAATTTTAGGAAGGCGCTTAAAGAGGGTGGGATTATATATGAAGGAGGGCCCTTGCCCTGCAAGGGTAGTAAATACGTGGTCATAAAAGATTTTTTTTTTTTTTTAAATCACTCATCCCACTCAAGGCCGAAGCCACTACAAGGAGTGGGGCTACATATTCCGGATGTTCATCATAGCGTTAATCTCCTCGACTAGCCTTCATTTTCCCCGAAATACATCAGGGAATCGAGCTAGTTGCAGTACACCTCGGAGTCGGTTCTTGAGATTGTTAATCTTCTAGTCAGTCCAAGTCGTAATTTATTTCGATTGACTGCGTTCTTTTCCATGTCTAGTACATTTCCGTCAATTGTACCACTCTCTTCTTTCAAAAAATAATATTAATGCCGGGACACCTCCCACAACTGTCACAACTTTTCCCCGTCCTTAGTTTGTGTTACTGTTCGAAGTACTGTCCAGGCTAATGTTCAGGTCGTGGTGAGGCAAAACCTTCAGAAACCTTTTTGAAGCAATTAAGCTTCAAACATATACTGTCAGACTTTCTCGCTGGTATAAGCCAGAGACACACAAAATTTTGTTCTCTAGACAAGAAATTATACAAAAATACATATAATATGTACTAATATTTTTGTTGCTTTTGGAATATAACATATGGAAACCAGTCATACTTAGTCAAAAGAGATTTTCCATCGTATCTTTGTATATTATTGGAAAAATAAGTGTAACCCAACCAAAAACAGCACCGCAGCTCCGTTTAAAGAACCACCAGGTAGACCAAACTTGCTTGATGAGGATTTGTTGATAAAGGTAAAAGATAGTGCTCTTGGTACCTGCTGCCAGTGTGGTGACGTCATTAACAAGGTCATTAACGTCACTAACTTATAAACATCGGCAACTAGATCAAGTACGTTTTCATATTGGTAAGAATTCTTTAAAATCCAAACCTCATATTAAACTTTTAGGGGTTACCATTGATTATAAACTGGATTTCAATATGCATGTAGAAGGACTTTGTAAGACTGCATCACAGAAAGTTAAAGCGCTATTCCGTATTCGACCGTTTCTGAACACCATTTGCGCTAAAAGACTATGTGATGCTTATTAATTATTGCCCTCTTATCTGGATGTTTGGAAGAAAAAAAAATAACACGGCTATTAACAAAATTCACAAAAGGGCGCTGTGTGCAGTCTATCAAAATTTCAATAGTAACTTTGAAGAGTTATTGAATCTTGATCAGAAGAGTGTCAAAATACATGTCAAGAATTTGAGGACTTTGCTGATAGAAGTATTTAAGTCAATCCATAAATTGAACCCAAAATTTATGTGGGATGTATTTCTACCTAAGATAAGTCGGTACAACCTCCGATCAGGAAACACATTGATTCTGCCCACAACAAACACTGTAAGATATGGCCAAAACTCTCTGGCCTTCAGAGGAAGTCTTCTGTGGTCAATTTTACCTGTGCATTTTAAAAACTCACAATCTACAGCAGAATTTAAATCAAAACTTAAAAAGGAATGGTTTGGTGAAGGCTGCAACTGCGTAAATTGCAAGTGAGATTTGTGTTTTTTACTTTTCAATATTTTTCATAATTTATTCTGAACGATATATACTTTTATGAATTAGATTTTATATAATTTTTATAATATTTTTAATGTTGTTGGTGTCTATTAGTTTGTAACTATTTATCTTTGTACCACGAGAAATAAATAAATAAATAATAATAATAATAATAATAATCCTGAATTACTGTAAGAATTTGGAGTTTCAGTTGAGTTGACGGATGGTTGGGGAAAAGATTGCTTCAAAGTCTTAACTGGCCTAAAGGGAAGGCCATGACAGGTTAAGTAGAGCCATCACCACAGCTTCTTTCCAAAGAAAAGATTACGAAGACTGTTACAGACAACGACATTCCACCCGACCTGAATTTTGAGCAAACACCATTGTCTTGTGTGTCGCCAGGAGAAAAAACGCACTTCAAAGGCGTCAAACATGTGTCAGTAAAAGGAGTCGATGACAAACGACAACGTTTGTAGTTAGCTTTACAGGAAAATTCTTGCCAATACAAGTTATCTATGTGGTGGGAAACCTAAAAAAATCATTCTTCATAAATCATTTTTCATAAATTTCCATTTCCTTAGCTCAAGAAAAAAAAGAACGAACATGGGTATCCATCAGAGCAGTTCTCCCTTAAAATCATGGATGCTTTCAAGGGACAAGACAACGATGTTCTTAAAGAACTTTGCTAAGAAAAGTTTTGCGAGGTGGTCATTGTGCCAGACAATCTTACCAATAAATTCCATCTCTTGGATATTTCTGTGAACCAATCTGTGAATACAATTGCTGGTTTTCTGAGCAAGTGTCGACACAACTGGCTGCTCGTATTGAAGCTACTAACGTCATCCAAACTTCAATAAATCAAACCTTTGCACGCGAAATGGATTGTGAATGCTTACAACTATATCTGTCCCAAAAGCGAGAAACCATGGCTTTGGGTCGGCTGGCAGGCATTGCTGAGGCCATAAAGGAACCATAAAAAGTTCTTGCAAAAGTAGAAAATTAATTAAATGACTGGTGAGTAATAGCGGCCACTTTTGGGGACCCAGCTTACTAGCCGTTGCATTCGAGGTGACCGATGTATAGAGGTTTTATATGAATATACTTTTTTTTATCAAAAAAGGCTGGCCGGGAGAGGTGGGAGGGGCATAAATAATGATTCATGAACAAAATAAACACAAGTAAATACATGTATCTTATCAGTACATCTACAGTCATGTTACAACTTTTTACTGAAATAATGTTGCATTCTTTGTGAAACATTATTGAGCCTAAGTGCTTCACGTCGTAGTGTGACAAGATTCAAAGCACTTACTAAGTCAGCATCACCTATGTTTCACAATTGTTTTTCAAATCATCTACAATAGATAAGGCTGCTTGACTTGACTTTATTTTTAACTCTGGTCGTTCAATATCAAAATCATCCTCGATTTCTCCTGATGTTTCTATCTCGATTCAATTTGAAGCTTAAAATATGTCTAGCTCTTATAGTTCTTATAGCTCTTATAGTTCTTGTAGCACAGTCTCAGTCTGCTGTTTATATGTTTGGAAAAACTATGGCTCTGATGTTCATATAAAATTGTTCTTGAGCTATAAAACATAAAATATTTGAAACGGTACCACAGCACAGAACATAAATACTTTAAGGGCAGAACTTTCGCGTATCAAAAAAATCCGCAAAACTTTTGCGTTTCGCAGATTTTGGAACAAATTTCGCGGAAAAAACTTTGACAAAATGAAACGTGAAAAAAACTCTCGTGTTTCGCTATTTTGAAATTTCGATGAACTTTCGCGAAAAAGGGCCAAAATGCGAAAAACACAAAAGTTTCTGCCCTTAAAGTATGGTATGTCAATGGCGAATGGAGGTAAGTCGCGATTTGTGTTAGCAATTTAACCATAAAAGAACCACTCATAACCATGCAACTCATAACCATGCAGCTGTCCATGCTTCATGCAACTACTTGAAAACAGGAATTTCGAGTGGAGCTAATGTTGAGTTAGAGAAACTGGTTGCAGGTCTTCTATTACTAGGTATTATTCTTCCACAGAAAACATTGGAAACATTTTAAAAAATATACAATAAAAATTCAAAACCCATCCAAGACGGCTTGCAGAAGCTTTCAAAACACTTGGCTGCTGCATACGAAGAACAAGTTATAGAATTTCGAAAATAGTTATATTAGAATATCATAACACAATACAAGCTACTTTACGGGGGGGAAAGTTTCGCGGGGAAAAACAAACCGAGAGATTTTGGGGATTTACTTTCGCGATTTTCGGTTTTTGTGCAATTTTTTTCTCTACATATTTTGAAATTTTGACAAATAAAACAGAGATTATTGATTTAGACTGATATAATACCTTATCGGCCCTTTTTACGCCGGCCCTAATGTGGCGTTAATTTTGGTGCACGGCGTTAAAAGGGCCGGCGTAAAAAGGGCCAAAAAAATTTTTCAAAAAATCGGCGTCATTTTTTAAAGTTGAAATTTAGATTTGAAAAAATGAAACAAACTTTAGATGTGAAAGAACTCTTTGGAGACAATGAAGAGTCAGATGAAGGGGAAGTTGAAGCAGAAATAGAGGTAGAATCAGTTAACGATGAGGGAATTAAAGAAAATAATGAAAGCATTAATGAAAAAGAGGACGAAATAACTGTAATAGATTAAGTCTTACGATGTATTAGATGATAAATATTAGAAGACATTTGTAGTTTCAGTTAAAATTTGAACAGAAAAAGTGAAAAATAATGCTTAAAAAATTTTTTTTTTTCTTTTTTACTTTTGAGGCGTAAATAACGGCCCTAAGTGGCGTTAAGGCAAAATCTTGGGGTGGCGGAATAAGGGCCGGCGTAAAAAGGGCCGGCGTTAAATTAGGGCCGGCGTAAAAAGGGCCGATAAGGTACTTGTGTTGCCGATAGAAAAACCCGTGAAAGTGTTTTTTTGTTTTTTCTTCAATTTAACTTTCACGAATTTTTCCTAGGCCATTTCGCGTGGGATAAACTTTCGCGAATCCGCATGTCAGTCCTTTTCGCGGGGTCTTACTTTCGCGAAAATGACCAAAAAACGCGAAAACGCGAAACTTTCTCCCCGCGAAACTTTCTCCCCGTAAAGTGTTCACTCATTGGGACAGGTAAAAAATACTATTAAATGCTATAAGTATATAAACATTCCTTGACCAATCAAAATGCATCAAAATGTAGCTTCTTAGTTTTAAATACTCCACACAAGATACATCAAAACTTAATGAAATATCACTTGATTCATTTTTCAGATGAGCTGAAAACTCACACAAACACAAATTCACAATCTGTTATTTCTTGACTTTTGCAAGAGAGATGCTTGAGTATTTCATCAGCTTCGTGAAATTTGTGTTCATATGTGTGAGGAAGCAGATTTTCACGATACACATTGTCTATGAGTTTTGCACTATTTTTTCACTTTCCATATTGGGTCATTCGATGCAATGGACTTCTTCATTGATTCAAATACTTGTTCATTTTGAATTTTGATGTCTTGCAACTTTTTCTCTGTTACCATATCTGGTGGCAATTTCTATGAATATAAAAACAATACAGTGGCTTAACTGAGTTCAACTGAGGGCAGGTGCGTTTTCTTAAATATTTGGGCATATTTCAAAATTTTTCTCATAGGGAGTTAATTAGACACATACTTCACAGTACACATAGGTTAAAACATCTCAGTTAGAAACAAGCAAAGGGACTGTTCACAAATGACGTCAACTGTTAGGGGGGGAGGGGGGGTTATGCTAAAGTTGACGCTGGTTGACGGGGGAGGGGGGGGGGGATGTGATACTAGTTGACGTCAACCCACACAATTTTTCAAAACCTTGATTTTTCTAATTAAGTAAAAGTTTCTTATGAAAATGTTAACACTGAATGTGATCTTGATGTGGTCCGTGATGCACGAACGTAAAACAATAAGCACAGATGGAGTTTGATCAGAGAAAAATTACACGAAGATCATTGCAAATATTATCACGTCTTATTAAAAACGCGTAAGAAACTAACATACAAAAGGACAAGTGGGGTGGAGGTTGTTTTGTTTTGGAGGGGGGGTCTTCTCAAACGATGACGTCAACTGAGGGGGAGGGGGCAACGCAAAGTTGACGGAGGTTGACAGAGGGGGGAGGGGGGGTCAAAAATCTTGGAAAAATGGTTGACGTCATTTGTGAACAATCCCAAAGTATCAATGAAAATATAGAAATATACAACCAAGAATAAAAATTTTACTAAGAAGAAAATATATTACAAAATTCCACTGCCCTAGGCTCTTGAGTAAAAATGTCTAAAACATGATTGACGTCAATATCTTTATCATAATTTATATGCATAAAAGCAAGACCACTCATTCTCGCTTGTCCCATTGACGCACGCAGGTATGTGTTCAATCGCTTTAAAACACTTCCAGATCTTTCACACTCACACGAAGTGACAGCTACTGTAGCAGAAATCTTCAACAATGTGTGAATATTTGGATACATATCCTTGTCGCACTCTTTCAAAGCCTTTGCAATCGAGTCAGGTCGTTTTGAACTTTCGCATGCATTCCATCTTCTTTTCCAACGAAAAACTTCTTCTTCACAATGTATGTATACAATGTATGTATGTATTATGCAAGTCATCGCTATATATAATTTAATCACCTCTTCTATTTCCAAAAAAAACCCAAAATAATCTCCACCCCACTGAACACTGAATGAATTAGTATCTTAGTTTCTTACGCATACGCAATATTTGCAATGATTAAGCAATACGGAATGACTTTCCCACGCCACGACGGACCACATCAAGATCACATTCCGTTTAAACATTTTCATAAGAAACTTTTACTTAATTAGAAAAATCAAGGTTCTGATCACCTCCCCCCTCCCCCCTCCCCCGTCAACCAGTGTCAACTTTAGCATATTCGTTATCCTTGATTCGTTATCCCAGTCACACCAATTAGGATGCTTGTCTAGGTGGAGCTTGTATGCAATTATATACTTCGAAAGCTTCGACTATGTACGGGTGTACCAGAAGAAATTGGTTTTCGACCCAATGAATGACACAAATGTCGAAAATGACTTTTCGGTTAGGAGAATAAAGAGGATTCTGCATTACAACTTCTACTTTAGTAGGTTCATTTATTAACGTTTATTGGGAACACAATATACTTATGAAAAAAGCCTTTGTAAAAAATGGCAAGTTTAATCTGAGGGCGGTGCGATCGCACCCAATGCTTATGCCCAGTGCTTATTTTGGAAAATTTAGAGCACTCACTTAATGACCAAAATCTTTGTTTACTTTTAGTGTTTGCAATATTGGGAATTCCGTTTGTAATTAAGAAGATTGACACATACATTACAAAACATGAATCGACCAGAACCAATCAGAACCCAGCAGAAACCCACCAAGAATCAACCAGAACCCAGCAGAGACCCACCAATATGGACCCTGCAAATGGGACCCAGGACCATAAAATCAAAGGTGGGACTCGAGACCCTAAAATCAAAGGTGGGACCGGGGATCTTAACATCAAAGGTGGGACTTAGGACCCAGGACTCTCAAATCAAAAGTCAAACCTGGGATTTGGGTGTCGAAAGTGTGCACAAAAATTTTCTAAACAAACAATTCTCTTGAAAAGCTAAATATTAACACACAATAATTGTGTCGTTTTGTGCTGTAATAATAATGTATTGTGATGTAGTTTTTCAGCTTTGCAAAGTGGATCTATTTGAAAGTGCAGTAATTTCCTTGACTGGTGCATACTAAACAAGTGATATTGTGAAGTATTAAAATTAGTTTGTGCACTACTAACTTAAATCATGTGGGTGATTTTGTGTAACATGGTAAAAGGCATGCCAGAAAAGTGGGATCTGGGAATTGGGACTCCAAACCCTACATACAACAGGTGGGACCAAAGACTAGGGAGCCTATAGTGATAGGTGGGATTAACGTTTAAAAACTCACCAATGGAATTAACCTCATAAGTTCATCATCTAAATTAAATGTCACCGCAAATCTAACTCAGGATTCAGGTCGGAAAAAGTGTTTAAGGTCTGGGCAAGAAATGCGGGAAGTGACCGGCCTGGCTATGTGCCGCCTCGAAACAAAAGAAATGTTTGTTTAGAGAACTTTTGTGCACACTTTCGACACCTGGATCCTGGGTCTGACTTTTGAATTGAGAGTCCTGGGTCCCAGATCCCATTTGCAGGGTCTGTATTGATGGGTCTCTGCTGTAATCATATTTTGTGGCCCCTAATAAAGGATGTTGTGTCATTCAGATGTAATTAAGTTTATTGGCGTAAAAGTTTTGCATAGTTTCAATAATGCATTGCCATGCAATTATAAGCTGCACCTTTCTTTAACATAGACAAGATTTTATTTCCCTCTATATATTTCTCTAGCCTCTATATGCACTTACTTGATGATTATTGTTAGTAAATGTGAACTCAGTAATAGGAACACATTAAAGATTACATGGTAAATCGGAGCGAATAGAATATGTCCCGAGCTCCATTTCTCTTAATAAAGTGTCAATCTCACCTTACTCCCCTAGATATATTTTCATCTATAAAAGATCTATTTCCATTTACTCCCTCCTGAATAAACAAAAATAAAATCCCTTCTAAAAGTTATAATGGTTGACAGGGTCTAATTCAGTGAAATCTGCAGCAAAAAGTTTTGTGACCTTAACACATCATAGATTTATATATAATAATAAAATGTAACAGTACAGTAACTTCTCAACCTATTATTATGTGCTTTATGTAGTAACTTATTTGCAAAAATGCAGCTTAATTAGTAATGTATTCTCTATAATTAATGAAATCATTGTCCTACACAGGCGATGTAGCCTAATTTAGCTGCTACCTCTTTATTGAAAGGATTCCTGCATTTCTGTTATGCAATTCTGTCTGTTGTTGGTTGTTTGGTGGTGGTTTCTTCACTATTTACCATGTCATCTTTTCTTTACCCTTGCTTCATTAAAGGTCAGAGGGATTTAACGTCGACAGTACACCATATAGGTTATACATTTGTATATTCAATTTAATTTAATTCATTCGAATATTAGTACATCAGCAAACATCTTTCGTAATATTTAAATTTTGCTAAAGCTAGTTGATGTATTGAGGGAGACAAGCAGAAAAAAAGAAGAAGACATCGAGTATGTTACCTTTAACATAGCTTCCCTATCGGGGGATGTTACCTTCATTAGTATGTACCCTAAAAAGGTGACACCTCCAACAACGGATGCGACTCTCACAGCACCAGACGCCATGTCAACTAAACGGTACGGGACGGAGAAAAGTAGAGATGAACTCTCACAGGCGCCTTGGCCCGCCCGCTAACTTCTAACGAAACCACTCTTGTACTACATTTGACCTCTTTTTCTTTTATTCCATTATGCGTGCTTTAAGGCGAATATCCACTATATCGGATAATTGTCTGCAGACCGGAACGGATCAATTCGCTAAACAATAGACCACGTGAAAATAATACGTAATGTTTGCACGTGGTCTATTGTTTAACGAACCGATCCAGCGCGAACGAACTTAGCGAACGCTTTTTTATAAGAACAATTTCATATGAACACTCGCTTCAGATTTGGTCAAAAAATAAGAACAAAATAAGAACAACCTGAGGCTTAAAGCATTTGTCCAAAAAGTAAGAACTACTCCTGAGCATGTTTTTACTGAAGATGGCGGAAGCCGAAAAGCTTATAAATAAAATACACCTTTCCCGAGATTATTTTCTGTAACATCAAAACGAGGTTGAATGTACTAGCATTAAAATTTATCATGGCTACCGAAGGAAGTACTAGTGAAATCTCTCTTTTATTAAACGATATCGAAGCAAACATAGACGTTGTAGTTGAACATGAAGTGGATTGGGGTAAAGATCTAACATCTCTCCCTTTGTTTACCATAAAGGAAATTGAACAACATCGCATGAAATGTGGAAAACAGGGTAGGTCTATGAAAACAGCAGACAGAGGAAGAAAGTTTCAAGAAGAGAGATATTTATCGAGTGATTCGATTTATACGAAAACCATTAGGAATGAAATTTTAGTCAAATAACCATTCGGTTATTATTGTCAAGTTCAAATGGCAATGGGCTTAGCTCAAGTCTCATTTTCTTATTTTATAGTTTATACGTTCAAAGGCTTATAATACTTATTGTAAAAACATATTTTGATGAACTTTATTTTAAAGAACTTATTAAGAAACTTAACAGTTTCTACAAAAACTTTTTACTAAAAGAATATATAAAGTGAAAAATATAATCAGGTAATACTACAAGGCACAATAATTCCATAAATTAGATGTGGGTGTTCTGGCATTCTTCAAAAAGTGTGCACTGCTTTACCTTGATTAAATTTTTCCAACACAAATAGAATATTATATATTTTATTTTAATGTAAATAATGATTTTTGTGTGTCAATCAGTTGCAGCTTCGGTATCATTTTGTATGAGTGGCGACATAAGGTTACATAGTAGGCAAGAGACAGTCCATAGTTGATTAATAGATCCATGTAATGATAAGGGTATCTCATTTCGAATTTGTTTGAACTTTTTAACTCGTTGTATTGCTCGCGCAACATGTATACGTACTGAAGCTATAGTCTGACTTTGTGTTACTTCTTCTTCTGTAAATTGTTCACGTCCACGTAAAAATGATGGGATGTTGAGTTTTACATTCAGTGGTTTTAATAAGTCTGTTATTGTAAATCCTCTGTCGGCTATTATGCTGTCATTTTCTTCCCATAACTGCTCATTGATTAATCCCGAACGATTTACTATTTCTTTATCAGAGATGGAACCCTCATATAATTGGCTAATAAAAGTTATAGCTCCTGAAGGTGCTATCCCTAACAAACCTTTATATGTGACATGACTTTTGTAGTGAGAATACATATTACTTTGGGCAGACAAGGAAGAAGGTTTCTGGCAGAATAATTCTGTGCAATCGATTATACAGCGTGTGGTAGGATAGGTGTTTTTAAATGATTTTGGCATGGTTTCTTGAACTTGAGCTTTAGAAGGCCATATTGGTATTGATCCAAGTGTAAAATACAGCAGGTTAACCATGGTGATGATATATCTCGATGCAGTTGACTTGGAAATGCCGAAAAGCCAAGCAGTATGTCTCATACTGAAACCACCTTTAAGCCATGACAAAAACAAAAAAAGTTGTCTTTAGCTTCAAAGTGAAACTCGCAAACAACAGTACTGGCTTTTATCTCAAAATTATCCCCAGCACCTTTTCTCCTGTAGAGATTAATCGTACGTTTCCACAAGTTTCTTATTTTATCATCCTTTGGAAATTTAAAAAAGCTAATTCCAGTTTTCTCCATATCTCGGTTATAAAATCTACTCTTGCATTCTGGAATGCAACATTCGATGCCCTTTCCACCTTCACCAGCTTTTTGAGGTCTTAATCTGGATGAACCAGAATATTGCTGCTCTCTATCTTTTTTATCTTCCATTTTTTAAAATAAAATTTGTTGCACTCACTAACACACATTTTACTCAAAATAATGTTTTTTTTTATATTTTCATTCAGTGTTTCAACAAAGGTTTATCACTTTTCTTTACTAACTTTCTGAATAACCTGCTGTAATCTTTATTAATGTGATATTGCAGCTGTTCTTCTGATTTATTTGATTTACTTCTACTTGAACGTTGTGTTTCCTTCGTTTGTTTACATTTTAAGTACATCCAACCTCGTTTTCATGTTACGGAAAATAATCTCGGGAAAGGTGTCAAATAATTTGAATTGAGCCAAAATGTTCCTGTAATGAAAACTCTTGCACTCTTAAAAGTATTGACCATGTGTAATCGCAGGTTAATTTACATAGTTAAAATATAAAAACAATTTATAAATATAAATAATGCAAATAAAAAGTATAATAAAGGTTAAAAACAGCAATAAATAGGTATAAATATAGGTATAAAAATTCAAGAAATTAAGTAGAATATCACTGCACAATGTGAAAAAAGAGCATGTAAAAAAAAAAACTGAAACGAAGCAACCGCTTGCGAAAAACACACAAAGCAAAGCAATGCTACAAACGAGACAAATGACCAAAAATTAGAGACACTTGCGTACTCAAGTGTGGAATGGAGACTCAAACTTTCCCTAAAGCCTAGCTTCATCACATGCTATGGCAAAATCTTCGACAATATCAGTGTTCATTTTGACTGATCGACTGCCCCTAAGACAGAGTAAGGCTGATCTCATGATGATGAAGGATAATTTGCGTCTTATCCACGCCATCACTTGATCGTACATTTGGTCGGTCAGCTAAAAATTGGTGGTACATAATACGCTCATTCCTCCGATAACAGAAAATACAAGTGGAGAAAACGAGCCACGCTCATTTTTTATCACACGGTTGTTATATTTTTAGGTTTTTTTCAGTCTCATGTTTCTTATAGACCCTTTCGATGGGAACGTCCATTTGCGTCAAAGTATGTCGATCGTCCTGGCCTCCAAAAACCACGGACTCTTATATCTGGCCTTTCCTTGTCATTGTCAACTGTCATTGTGAACTGGTTGTAGTCTAGGCTCAATTTCTACATCGTTGCACACTTTCTTCAATAAATTGGCCTCGAAATCCCGTATATTGTTGTGGCGAATACCAAAACAAAGCCACCTTTTTTGCAGTTTTGTGAATGATTTGAATCATATGACTCTCCACATACACATTTGGATGGTAAATTCTTAATTTCCAAATTATATCTAAGAGCTAGTGCATCTTGAAACTCTTCTTTGGTTATGTTGAATCCATGCTCTTTTAATGGAATTACAGTCAACCAACTGGATGCCCCTTTCTCGCAGTTCCGAGCCATAACACGTTTTTGTTTCTCATCTAAAGTATTGTCGACTGCGTCATGTTGATGTGTTCTGATTTCATTAAGTTGATTGGTACGTTCATTACGAATTTCCTGTGTCAATTCTTTTGCTGGAGTTTTGTCACCTTGAGCAACAATAACTGCTATTAAGGGTGCAGTAATTACTTTGGATGATTCATAATCTATTTTAGCTTTTTCCCTAATAACGGGGATACCAAGACCACCTTCTCTAATTGAACGTTTAACTAATTCTCTGTCAGTGTTTGAAAGTGTCGTGTCAAATAATGCTGGTATAAATAAGTTATCAATTACTGTATCTAAAGGCTGTAAATATTCGTTCATACCAGGAATTGTGCGTAAGAAATAACTAAATCTATGTATTTCACCATGTGTGAAGGTTGCAAAAGCTGATTGTGATAGACCGTGGTACCATAGGTCACCAGAAACGAACTGACATTGTGCAAATGTAGGTGTCAGCTCCTGATGAAGGACCCACAATTCTGCCTTTGTCTTGGCAAACTCATACACGCGCGTTTTTCTACACATCCTTGTACATACTATGAAAGACTTCTCTCATTTTATTGCACATTTCTTTTATTGCACATTATTATAATTTCTAATTTGACAATATAGTTTCTAATTTACTAATAAACGACACATCTACCTTGTACGTCACACTGTAACAAATCACCATTGACAAGGACACAAGAACTGGACAATGCACCCCACTATACACTTATATTGCACCACACTCCCTGCACCAACACAACACCACGACTCTCCACGCTTCCTATCTGTGAGACTAATTTTCACTTCACACCCTGTAATTTATACACAGTTCACCTAATTCACACTTTCTCTCTAAGTCAGTCACTGCTTATGCTGCAACACCACTCTCGAAAAATAATGACAAAGCAATCTCAGCAAGTTTTTTCACCTCGCTACACCATTGTTGAACTTTTTCAGTTGCGTAATCTCGTTTGTACTCGCTACTTCCGATAGTTGCTCCGAGATGTCGTTTACCAGATGTCGTGAATTCAATTTTTGATCCTTTGAACATTTTTTTTCGCTTCACTTTCAAGTAATGCATTTTTCAAAATAATTACCAATTTAGTTTCATTCACGTAATACCCGCATTTTTGGCCTTCGGAAACGACGGTATCCCACCATTATTTTAAAGCAACAATCTTTTCCGCTCCAGTTGCGTCATTAGCTAACCAGACTTGTTTTACGGAGGATATCTTTCTCAATTGATCTTTCAAAAGAACAGTGCTTAAAGCATAAAAGGAGATTGCTAAATTGTCTCCTTGTGTTGTTCCTTGTTCCTTAGTGGTGGCAAGTTTTTTTGCAAGAATTGCGATTTGATCACAAAGTTCTTCGCCTTCGTGTTTGTACTTATTACTAGTCAAAATGTTTCTGAACTGATCGGCGTCAAGCTTAGAGGGTCCAGCCAACACCTTTTGTCCGTCTTGCAGCTATTTTTATCAAGTCGCCGTTTATGTTATCAAAGTATGAAGCTTCGGTTTTAATTAGCGGTCCTTGCAAAAGACACTCTTTTTGAATAATAGGCGCTGGATTTGGGTGTTTGACTTTAAGTTCAGCGATTGTTTCTTCAGTCGCAGTAAGTACCCCTTGTTCGTTATTTTCAGAGAAAAACTTGATGGCAGCAGAAACCTTTCCCTCCATCATTAACTTTGAGAAAGTTTATCAGGATTGTTTCTATATTTCTTTTGTTGTTGACGTTCTTGTATAGTTCTGCCTTCCTTTAGTAATGTTATAATATTGCCACTCTTCCACAGCTGTAAACGTTGAGCTAGTTTCTCGCTATGTGGCTTGGCTTTGCTCTTTTTAGATGGTTTTTGTAGTAGCAAATTAGGTAGAAGCATGAACACTTTAATTGCGATCTGAAAAAGTTTCGTATCTCTATTAAATTGTTCTAGTCAAAATGATAATTCCTTGATGAAGTCTTTCGCATCTTTTCAGACGGGAGAAAAAATAAATTTTTCTTCCAGAAAATTGTTTCGTCGTAAGCCGAGTTCACAAGGTAGGGATTTCATCTGAATTTACAATCAAGGTGGTTTCTACATTGCGAACCTCATTGTCGTTATTTGCAATTGCGATATTCTCGGTGTTATTAGTGATACGCTTACGTAAGCAACTTGCAAGGTGAATGTTTAGTCCCTTGATAGATATAAAAATTGTCCAGTTGATACCATCAAATACAAGCTGTTAATCCAAATCTTTTACTGACTAGAGTCAGTTATTTTTATGCAGGTCAATTGATTTACATTAGACAAGACAAAAGTTTGACCGTATAAACTACTTCTTTGTTTTTTCGTTATTTGCAGATAACCACATTGAATTCGTGGTTTTGTAACGACAAATAGGTGTACTGTAGCACAATTTAGATTTAAATAGCACCAAATAATTAATACTCCATTCCAAAATATATATTTCCAAATAATTTTATACATACACGAGAAATTAAATTATAAATTCCCTGAAAAGAATATCAAATTATGCCAATAACTTTTTAAAAATTTCGTTTTCACTTCTGGTGTTATAATGGTCTCTTGAAATACGACGTTAATTCTTGCTGGTTTAAAACAATGGGTATTTCTCGTTAATACAACAAAGCTGCAATCTCCATCATGCAATGCGCAACTTAGTATGGAAGTAGTTTACCAATCGTGTTTAGTTGAATATTACTTGTCCCTTCGTAGATACATCCTGTAGATAAAAATGAAATGAGATTCATTCTGCACACATGATAAAAGAAGTCTCCCTGAAACCTTTCTCACCTATTTTACAATCTCTGTAAAATTTCTCCACTGGATAATCTTTGGAGAAGCCAACTCCACCCATCCATTCAACGCATTTGCTTGTGGCAACGGTAGCTACCTGTAACAAGAATTGCCAATACATACTTAGTGCTCTTCATAACGATAAAAACTTGATTTACCTCTGATGCGTAATATTTAGCCATTGCCGCCTCCATGACCATGGGTTTGCCAGCTTCTTTCAACCGCGCAGCGTTGTAAACTAAAAGACGAGCGGCTTCCAGTTTGGTAGCCATGTCTGATATCTGATGTTGCAAGCCCTGAAATACATAAACACATATTTCTTAGCGCATGCGCATAATACTTAACCGCAAACCGAAATTACATTTCAAAACCATTATTATCAATATGGTGAATGACAAATCAGCGAAATATTTGATTATGGCGTCAATAACGCACGTGAGTAATTACGGATACTTACTTGGAAATTATATATTTTTGTTCCAAACTGCTCCCGCTCTTTCGTGTATGGTACAGCAATATCCATAGCACCTTGTGCCAACCCAGTCATCTATATTTAGAAATAATCCCATGTAAATATGAATAATCACAATCACCAGATTTTTTTTAAGAAATTAACATTTTATTCGGACGATATCATTTGCTCAGGACAAAGTGTTTTTTGTCAAAACTTATTAAGCAGCTAGTTTTCGCTGATAACATATAGTTAAAATTAAATAGATAGGAACAAAATGAACGCAATGAGAAGAATTGACTGGTAGAACTATCTTGTGGTAAAAACGAATTATGTAGGGAAATAATGGCGGAGGATTCCTGTCTTGTTATTGAGGAAATGTAAATATCTCAACATAAATTCTGCCAATTTACACCTCTCATGTGTCATGTGTCATGTGTCAGTGAGTGCATTCATGAAAACAAATTATTAAAACATTTCACGAAATATTTTTCTGCTTGCAAAAGATATTGCAATGACACACAACATTTTTATTTCTCAATTTAAAAACAGAGATTGCTAAATGTTGAAAGTTAATGCAGTGAAATGCAATTTTGATATTAGTATCACGAGATAATCTGAACTAAATAACGTTTTCTTTAAATATAATATTGAAATATCATACCTGAGCTCCAATTCCAACGCGACCTTCATTTAAACATTCTATAGCATATTTATATCCTTTGCCAAAATCTCCCAAAATGTTACTTTCTGGAATCTAAACAAAGCTCAATCTTTTTTTAATGTGGAAAAGAAGCAGTGAATACTTGCCACTACTATATGTTGCTTACCCGAACATCAATAAAGTCAACAGGACAGGTGGAAGAAGCCCTGATACCTAACTAAAAGAACAGAAATACTCAATTAAAGGAAAATATGAAATCCGTGTCTGAGTGGTGCGTAGAAGAAGTTTCTTGTAATCTATGATTATTCCAGACCAAGGAACAGATTATGGAAACAGCGAATGGAAATTCAAAGTATTTAGTGACTTTCCCTAACAACACAATCAGTTTCAAAAGCAAAGGCATTAATTTTTAAGTAACGACCAGTCAGAAGTATTATGTTGCTTTATTATCAGTTCAACCCAAAACTAGCATCTATGAACAAACATCTGAAAAAATGTTTTCGGAGGAATGGTAAGGTTTAAACGTGAGCTACCTTATCTTCCTTTTTTCCTACAACCAAACCTGGTGTGTCTTTTGGAACAATGAATAGTGTGATACCTTTGTAAGCCTAAACAATAATGATTTAAATTTTGATTTAAAGTCAAAGAACATTAAGAACAACAAATACACTAATAAACTCACCATTTTGGGATCGTCTTTCATAAGTTCTGGTTTTGCATTTGCAAAAACCAAAAATAATCCTGCATGACCAGAATTTGTTATCCACAATTTATTAGCATTTATTACATAATGATCACCATCCTTTCTTGCTGTTGCCTTCATACCAAATGCATCACTTCCAGAACCAGCTTCTGATAGGCAAAAGCAACCAACCTAAAAAATTAAGTTAAAAATCAAATAGAGGTTGCACCAAATAGAGGTTGCAGCATAAACAGGTGATAAAGAAACTGGTTGAAATTCTATTCTTCCAAATTTTATAATTACCAAAGATGAAGCAAGCTGTGGAAGATATTCATCCTTTTGTTTCTTTGTCCCTAATTTCAATAACAAAGTGTTGACAAGTGTGTTTTGCACGTCACAGAACACACTAACTGATGGGTCAACACGTGCTAACTCTTCGATTACTGTAATCATGGATGTAAACGAGGCTCCAGATCCACCATATTTTTCAGGGATCTCAATGCCCATGAACTATAAAGAAATTGTGAAATTAATCAATTTACAGAATCTAGACATTTACAGTACTTTAATGTATATGCTGCTTTTAAGTAGGTCTTTAATCAACATAGCAGAATATTTAGCCGCATAAGCAATACCTAGCCGACAAAACAACTTTGATTGAATTTTCAACATTTGATATAAGGGATTTAATATTAGAAATACGAAAATATTCTTGTATTTCTTGGATACGTAATAAATTCTCAAAGTATTTATCATCAGTTCTAATTTTCCATGTTCCTCAGTTCCAAATATTTTTCAGTATAAAAAGTCTTGGTTTTTTTGGGGGAAAGTCTTTTGATACAAATTGAAACTTGTTTATACCATCCTATTGCAGCTTAATTGTTATCAATGGAACTGTTCGTTGCAAAATGCTGACGGCAGCAGTGGGAATCTCTCATCATTAAGTTTCCTCACAGTCTAGACATTCATGTTTATTGAAGGGACAAAACATTATCAGATATATACATGCAGAAACATCATAATTCTATTATAATGTCATACTCCCTGCTCAAACAGGCCATCAATCACACTTTGATTGAGTAAGGAGTTGTGATCCATTTCCTTAACCAAAGGGCTGACTTTCTCCAGTGCAAATTTACGAGCTAGAAATAGTAGAATAATTATTGCAAAACCTCACACTTCAAGAACACTGTTAGCATTATTCACTAGTGGCCATATATACTTATCAGAGTGGTTTCTACTTGAGTATCATCTTATACTTGTGTTCAAAACCACAACTATTCAAAAACTTACTTGATTCTTGAAACATTCTTTCATCTTCAGACAGTATAGTTAAAGGAGCCCTAATAACAGACTTAAACCTTTTCCCAGTGCGTGGCAAAAGGTGTTGAATGACATTTCTGAAAGATCCATTCTGAAATAAATCAAAGAATTTACTTCTTACATTGGAATGAAACAGTGTCAATCTACTATCTTCACAACTAACATGCTTGAGTTCATTTAAACTTATACACTGAAATAATAAAGGGAAGTAAAATTTTCTGAATGCTAAAATTAAGGGGAAAAAAATTAAGAGATAAAAGTTAAAAAGTATATACTTAAAAACGAAAGTGTACATAACATGGAATGGCAGCCTCAACAAAACTTCAGAAGAATATAAAGGTTACAGTATAGAATAACGCCAATGTTTCTTGTGCATGAACTTCATGAATCTAGCACATTGTGACAAAGTTATTCGTGAAGACAATTTGCAAGCCTAGATTTGACCAACTGATTTCTTCACAGCTTTCATTGAGTGTTTTCCCATGATTACCCTTCCTTGACTATAAATGGAAGATCGATCCTTGAGATATCACCAGAATTTATAAGGTGGGTTTCAAAGAAGACACCGTTCAATTCAACCTGTTGGGAATGGGTTAAACAAATAGTCGTTGAAGCAGGGTAATTCTGTCCAAAGAACACCATGCTGCTCAAGCTTTTCTAGCAGAACGCTATGCCCAATAGTATCCAATGCTTTTAATAAATCCAGGTAGTTTTTTCCCACCATACAGTCATTTTCAATGTGTTTTTGGATAGTATCGTAGAATAACGTTGTTGCTTATTTGGTTGATTGGTTTTTATGGAAACCATACTGACAATTGTAGATAGGTGTTACCTTTGCAGAATTCCATACTGTACCTACACATTTCATTCGTAGGTATATATCCTTTTTTGTGATACCCCCACACAAAGTTCACTAGTGGGAAATTTGTAAATTGTTGAAAAGTAATTGGCAAAATTGTGATCTGACCAGAAAAATCAATTTCATGGTTTTCCAGAAATGTTGTGGGCAGAAGCGATTCTTGTTTAAACAGTTTTTTTGTGAAATATAGCTTTTACTTTCTTAATAATTGGATTTATGCATTTTTTTCTCTTCTGTTTTTTTTGTATTCTCTCCAGCTCTCTTCAAAAGTGACATGATATGAAGTATGAAGTAAGAATATTTAGTTAGTTCATAAGTTATACACATCAACAGTATTACTCTCCTATTATATCATGTATATATTGTAATTATGATGCATTGCATAATTTGATATTTTCAAATTGAAATATCAGGGAAAGGAAAAGAAATTTACAAAAACTACAAAAAAAACTGATGAATCAACTTTTAGTGCTCTATCATGTCCCAAAATATAATTTTTCATCACAGGATCCCTGGTCTATGCAGACATACATGATGTTGATGATGTGCACTCTCTCTCTCACTTCATACATAACAACACAATTAAAGTTTTTAAATTTCATCAGTTAGCTTTCTGATAAACTGACATAAAAACATTTAGTTACGAGTTAGATTGACTCAAATGTAAGGCCGCATTTCCTAATATTTTGACCCCTCCCTTTATTGTTTCTTTAACTTAAAAATCATTTTACCTTCACAATTCGGTTTGCTAACATGTTAATCTTGCACGCAGCTCATTCCACCATAATATGATTCCACCATCGAATCCCGTAAATGACGTAATGATGTTTTCAAGTAGTTGCTTGCATGTATGAACGATGAATGAATGAATGAAGACAAATACACGTTGTTTTTTTATAAGCAACCAAGGTCAGACCTTAGTAGTAATGTTGCTTAAGAAATGACCATTTTTTAGTAGTAATGTTGCTTAATTTGTTGCTAAGAATTACTTGAAAAAATATGTGTTTCCAGTCTTGAAAATCTTTGTGTAAGCTTAAGTATTTAAGTGTAGGACATAGTACTGCAACCTAGTGTAACCACTTAGTGTGGCAATTCTAAGCAATGTGCTGTAGCTATGCTAGTGCTGCATTATTTCAAAATTTCATGTTGCTAATTTATGTAAGATCCTTGTAGTACTGTTGCTTAACTTTTTGAGAAAATTTACTAGTGTTGCTTATAAAAAAAAGTGTACTTGATTTTTCTTCATATCGGTGAAAAATACGTTTCTTTCGTATTTCGCAAATATCTCAATTATACCTTAATTCCGGCGGTTAATTCAAACATACGCTAATAAAGATATTTGTCCCATGGGAGTTCGAAATGTCGAATCCACGTCACACATTTACGAAACATTTACGAAATAATAATCTCTCCATCTTCATATTCTTCTTGGATAGATCTCTGAAAATTTCACCAAGTGACTTGAAATAATTAAGCTTTTTCGGCGAGCAAATTCCTGCCATTTGGGTTTGAAATCCTGTTGGGAATAACCACTGCAAGAACATTTATTGGCTGAAAGCAATTAACAAGGGTTATCTAAAAAACATAAAAGGCCTTGGCAGTTCCTTCAAATCATATTACAGGTAACTCCAGGTAACTCGAGCACCAGATAACTTGAACTTTCGTTATTTCGCACTATTTTCACTGGTCCCTTGGAGTTGGAATTTCCTTAATACTTTCTCATAAAAAAATCCGGTTAACTCGAACCTCGGATAAGTCGAACCTTCGATATCTCGAACCCTTTTTTTCCACCGAGGCAAATTTATTCAGATAACTGGAAAAAGTGTAAACAGAAAAGATTCGATTTATAAAAATTTATTTGGATTTCTTTCATTTTTATCAGTTGTCTCTTCTGTGCTGGATTCCGAGGACCCATTCATCCATTCATTCAAGGAATTACAAGATCAGTAATAAGCCTTGCAGCTCAAAACCCGGAATTCTTTCCCGATGGAACAACTGTGGAAGACCTTGTGGATAATTCTGTCGACACTACCGATCACGAATGATGAGGATATTATATCCTCTGTGTTAGATGACGAAAATGAAAAAGGAGATGGCGACGATGGTGATGATGAGGAAGTAAACCAAAAACCGACTAAATCGAGTGATGTACTAGAGTTATTAAGGAACTACATGCTGTTCAGTGACAACCGGGAAAACATTCATAAACATGTCAATCAAATCAGTTCACTCGTAGAATGTGATCTTATAGAAAAACTAAAACAAACTGACATACGAAACTTTTCTTTCAGTAGTGTTTTGTATATGGTACAATATTTACTGTAGATTGATATGATGACATAAGACAAAATCGTGATAACTCCAACTATTATCATATTTTTGTCTGATTTCCAC
Source organism: Turritopsis dohrnii (assembly GCA_027922465.2). NCBI lineage: Eukaryota > Metazoa > Cnidaria > Hydrozoa > Anthoathecata > Oceaniidae > Turritopsis > Turritopsis dohrnii. Next base: position 222,269 of record BQMF02000304.1, read on the forward strand.
TTCACAGAAGCTGCTTATTTCCATAATATTTGTCTGGACAGGCGATGAATGTGATCTGGTGACCAAATTGAAAAATAAGATAGGACATGAACACATAAAGATAACTTCTAAAACCTTTCTATTCTAACGTCTTTTATGTCGACCAATTTTTTTATACTAGTTAGTAGCTAAAGCTAAAATGCCCCGCCTCAAGCTTATCCATTGAATTTATCCATTCTTTTCTTGTTTGAAATGCTTATACAGAGAATAGGTCCAACAATTTGCAAAATAAATTTAAAATATAATATTTGGTAGAAGTGAACCAAAATCACTTGAAAGAAGTTATATAGATTGACAACTTCCACAATTGTATGCCTCAACACTATTCAGGTCTATTACAACCAAATGATTAGGTCAAACAGGTCTAAAAATTGAAGGCATATGCCTATTTATGGCTAAATTAGAAAAAGTGACTGAAAAATTCGAAATAAACACTTTCCACTTCTTTGAGCACTCTTTAAAAAATTGGCACAAATTGGGAGCAAATTGAGAATTCACCAGTTGAAGCTTATCAATAATATATACATTATGAACAAAAAGATGAAACTTTTAATTAGCTTAGAGTGCGTTTACATGAAAGCCGTAGTGAACTAAAAATCAAAACAATAGATTTACTAGTTCTAGCTCTCTCTATGAGTGTGTTTTTACATGAGAACCATACTGAACGGTTTGAGATTTCAATACAGGTAGAAAGATTTTCTATACACGATGGAATAAATTTAACACATTCTACATTTTTATTTCATTATGTGTCAGCAAAATTTAATTAAGTTGTGCATGCTTGTTAAGACATTTTATGATAAAACAATGAAATGTGAAAACTTTCACACCTTTCCAAGCCGTATCGAAATTTCAAACCTATTATTTGAGAAATAGGTTTGAAATCATTACGGGTAAAATTTCAGTACGGCCGTTATCATGTAAACATCACTGAAGGTGTGACCAGGAACAGTACTGAAATAAGAACCCGTATCGAAACTCGTAACTGGAGGCTTGAAATTCCAAACCGGTTTGAGTTCAGTATATACAGCTCTCATGTAAACGCACTCTTTATCGCAACCACTTTTCAATTTACTATAGCTTATCCACATTTCGTAGCCAGAAAAAAACTTTGTATTGTATTGCACATTATGTTTATACTTCTTTCAGTATGTAGTAGACACAGTCTACATTCAATTCATTTCCAAATTTTAGAAATTTGTCCTTCTTTGGCAGTTCTAGTTGTCTACGTTTTTTCGATATCTTCAAATGTCAGTGCTCTTTTGAAGACAGTTGATACAGATACCAATGTTCTATCACCAAGCATTATGCACATAATATTCTTAAATTAGCGTTTGTCATCAATATGTGCAAAAAACAACAAAAAACATTCTCTTTATAAAGTTTTGTGCCAGTTCTTTCATAAGTCGATAAAACTTTCTTTTGATTGAGATGAGCACGTTTCATGCATTAATTAGAAAATTTTGTACATGTATTGATTACATATTTCCCCAGTAATTTCGATATTCTTGATGGATGCTGAAAGTTTTTTGATCATAAGTTTAACTTGTTATGAAACCTTAATTTTCTTCTTTCTCGAGCATATTTCCCCAAAACACAATCATTTTCTCTCTAAGAAGTCTTCTAACGATTAACATTAGGTATAAACATGAAAATATTCTTAAAATTCTTCTTTAAAGTTTCTTACGAAGTTCTCTACAACTTCTACAAAACATAACGAAATCGGTTCACGTGTCGCACGTAAATATTTTAAGGACTAGTTAATAAAACTTTTAAAGATTGAAATGGAAATATAAAACGTCCAAAATAACTTCCAAAAGTAGTAAAAGGTTATAAAAGAATAACAATTTGATGAAATAATATTAAAAATACCCTTTTATGCATTATGTTTAGCATGGAGTGCTGGTCTGTCATTATCTACTCGGAATAAACAAATTATCCGAAATGGAAACTCAATTTCCGAAAACGGATTGTCTTAAAAAAGGAGAAAATTTGCGAACACTTCGCCTAGGTCGTGAAGCTACAGAGCCCCTTGCGGGGCAATAAACTTAGTAAATGTGTCCTTCTCTTTTTATATGTCCATTCATGGATAGAAGGACCTTTAGAATCCAGAGATGAAAGCAAGGGTACAAGTGCTGCGGTAGTGTTAGAAAGTTGAGAGTTTTGTAAAAAACAGATAACAACTGACTCTATTCTTCACAAGCTGGTGTTGCTTTGTTCCTTCTGCTATTGTTTAGAGCTGTAGGAAATATGAAGAGAATGAAGCAAGGCAAAGTGTGCGATATTTCTTAATAAGAGCGCCCAGAGTCGAGGGAGGTGAACACATCACATAAAAGGAACAACTTCGAAATAAAAATGCCTCATTCCAATATGATTGAAATATAGCTTATCAGATAGTGCAGTGATTATGTCAAATGATATAGACGTTTTTAAGAAAAGATAAAGTGATATCATCTATAAAAATTCTTCAAAATAACAGAAAATATTTCGTTACCCCCTAAAGGAACGCGCAGATAAAGACTAAAAATTGATTACTTGATTAAATTTTTATTACGTAATTCTTTTCGTTTATCTTTTTTTCCAACAAAAATAAAATATCGATTTCACTGTTGAGTTCCACGTTAGTTTGACAGTTAGGTGTTTTTATACTCCACATAGTGACGTCTGTAACATTCCAAGGAAGTTCGTGTGTCAAAGTTAAATACGAACATTTCTTTTTGCGAGTTTCAACGGTTGAGATTGAGACGTCGGATATTGCTGTATGAGGAAATAAATTTATTAAAAAATATAATTGGAAATTCAAGATGAAAATTTATCAAGCTGTCAAAAAGCAGAATATCAAAGAAATAAAGTCGATCTTGCAAACGCAAAACTTCGATGCCGATGCTATGACCAATGGAAAGACATTGCTGCACTTGGCCACTTTCCTTGGCAACGTAGAAATCATGCAAATTCTGTTGGATGTTGGAGCCGATATGGATGCAGTGACCACTAACAACAAGAAAACCTCTCTTCACATTGCATGTAAATACTGCCGGTTGGAAGGAGTTCTTTTATTGCTAAAAGCTGGTGCACGTACCGATATCCAGGACAGTCAAGGCAACATTGCACTGCACAAGGCATGTTATGTAAACAGACTTGATGTGGTGAAACTTTTAGTTCAATATCATTCCTCGATAAATCAAACAAACAACTCAAAGAATACACCATTACATGTGACCACTAAGAAAGGACACAAAGAAATTGTAGATTTCCTTTTAAAACATGGTTGTGACAAAATGTTGAAAAATGATAAAGGTAAAACAGCTCATTGTGTGGCAGTTTCCAAAAAATATTTTTCGATAGCAAAGCTGATACTAGCGTTCAATTATGACACGTATATGACGAGGGAGGTGATTGAACTGAAGAATACCACCAGAAATTCCGTTGAGTATAAATCAAAACCAGAAGAAGATCTTGGCTTTGGTTCTTCTAAAATCTTACAAGTAACCTTGATGGAAGATCAACGTCATTTGAAAAACAAATTAATCGAACTAGATGATGGAAAACAACTGCATGCTGTTAGGGTCGATTCGAAAAAAGGAGCAAGAATATTGAAAGATTCGTTTGATCTTTCTATCAGCCAGGAAAACAGCAGTTTGCATGTTTGCAGGATTTGTTTGGAAGTTCCTTGGCCTCCCATGAAAATGTTCCAGTGTAGGAATGGACACAGGTACTGCGAGAAATGCAAAAATAAAACTTCCGTCAAATTTTGTTCACAGTGTCGGACATCCATAGTCGGACATTCGATAAGATGCCGACAAGCTGAAGAAATGATTTTGAAACAATATCTTCTGCATTGTCTGCATTATAAGAAACATTTATAAAACATTGTAATCTTTTGTCGTAAAAAATTATTTTTGTTTCCAAAACAACTTTTTAGTGTGATCTACCCATCCCACATTAATTTTAACCATCAGTCACTAGAATTTTCCGCAACGAATCCCCTTTGAATACAAGCGCATAAACATGAAAGAAAAATTAACTCAAAAAGCTCAACCTTAGAGAATAAGAATTCGTCATGTTCCACTTAAGTTAGAAACAACAAAAAAAAAACAACAAAAAAACTGGTGAGATGTTGATTTACAATAACAAAAATGGAAGCGTGAAAACTGTCAGCTAAATATGTAGATCGTTCGTCATCAATTTCTGATTTCCAGCGCCGTCAGTAAATCATGGGCCGTCTGTAATTGGTCGTAATCATCTGTAGTTGGTCGTAATCATGGCGCAAAGAGGTTATCTCTATCAAAAGCAGTTTTCAGGTAGGTTCGTAAAGAGTTTTTCCTAAACAGATGCATCCATTCTTTTGGTCTCTTGAACCATGACTTTAAGTTGTCCACTTGGTCGAACATGTACAAAAACTTTCCCCCACATTTTGTCTCGCTTTAGTTGTTCCATTGCCATGGTAACTGCTCTAGCAACATTAGCTGGGTCAACGTTCATATCTGGTCTTCCGATATTTTGCCTGGCACTTTTGAAATCTTTTTCCATCTTCTCTTTATTCCGTCTCATTTGCTCATCTCCAAGCTCTCCAGCTTTTTGCTTTTTGTGATTCTCAATGACGTTTCGAGCATTATGTACACTACCCTCTCCTTCCTTCGTACTTAAAATTTTATCTCGTCGATTAACTACAGTAGCTTCGTTCGGCGATAACTTCTTTCTTTCTTCTTGATTGGTTGCTATAGATGACCTGGACAGTTTTCTCGGCATGATAACCGGAGTAGGGTATTTTATCCCAGCATGCTTGCTTTGCTGCTGACGTTTTGCGATCTGCCTTTGTGGTGTCACGTGACGTCTAACAATTGTGTTTTCATCGGCTTGTTTATTCAAACCATTCAAACTGCCGTCCGACATTTCTAACTGTCGGACAGCACTCCAAATCGCTGCTCTCTTATTTCGTATTTCGTCGTCATACTCATCACCATCTTCGATGTTTTCAATAAAAAATGAATTAGGCAACATATCTTCTATCTCTTCACCATCTTGTTCTTCTACAATGCTTCTTTTTGATCGTGCTTTTTTCTTCAAACTTACATCTTTGACTTCTTTATTCATTTTCTTTCTGAATTTAGATTTGTCTCTATTTTTCCTGGTTGAGTGTTTTACATCGTGAGCATGCGCAGGAAGGTTTCTTTTTTCTGTTTTCAAAGAATCTTTCTTCGCCTTCTGCTTTTCGAGTTGTCCCTTCATATCTTCATCGTCATCCTCAAGAAAGCCTTTATAATTGAAATCCAAGCTCAGCTTCTCTGGGTCTTCATCCCATTCCAACTCGTTAGCCGTAAAATCCGGCTTTAACTCCCAGTATGCACTTCTTTTAGTATCTCGATCTAAATCCTTATATTTTCTGCCAACTCTTCTTGAAAAGTGATGGTTAGGAATCTCCCATTTCTTCAGTACTGGCAAATCACTCAGCTTAAATTTCTTGTTTGGAAATTCTAAGACGCAACAATTCAAATTGTTCATAGCTACTGGAGATGACAAGGTATATGGTTACATACCGAATAACTATTTTACCATCAGTCAGGATCACTTCCAAAAAAAACAGCAAGAAAACGATGGCCAATTTCATCGTGGTTCTGTTTCTAAAACAAAATTTATTTCTTAAAAAACGTCTGTACAACATTAATATATAACGTACTTTATCTGGAAAACAAAAAGATACGACAGAGATGCATTTCTCTAAAATAGTTCAGAAAGTTAAAGGTGCATCAGCAAGTTTTGGCGGGAGAATAAAGGACCACCTCTTAATAAAAACAATGATAGAAAATGTAAATGATATTCCTACCTTTGCATCAGTTTAAGCCTCAGTTATGGTTTGATATCTATGGTTATAAAATTCAATCATTTTTGCAGGATTTTTTCCACTCAAAAGATATAAACATCGATTTGTTCGTTTGTGTTGTTTCAAACCCCCGAGTGTTTGCGCATCCAACCGTGACTAACCCATGCGACAACCAGCATGAATTTTGTGCGCTGCTAACCAATGAGAAACAAGCATAACATTTGAGAACCAATTAAAATGGTTCCATGTTTATGTTCATTTAGCTAAAAACACTACAGTTGTAATTATAGCTGAAACCTTAATGAAGTCCAGTTTGAAAGTAGCTGTTACAAGCCATGGACACAAAATATTACTATTGTTAAGGGCTGGTTATATGGAAGAAATTATCCCGCTAATTCTTTATGGGTGTTCTTTGTCCCGAGGTTACATGAAAAAAAAACCATCCCGGCAAAGCGAGGCAGAATTTTATTCGCCATCTATAAAGCTTGCTTGAAATTTATATTCACCATACACATGCGGCTGATGTCAGATAAAATCTAAAATTGTCCCGTCTCGGTGTTATATGAGCAAAAAACGTTCCGGCTAGGCGAGATCTCGTGGGTTTAAGCAAGATGGTTTTTTTATCATATAACCCAAATCTGATAAAACAAAAGAAATGAATGCAGTAACGAGATCTCGTTTAAACGTCCCTTCCCAGCTAAGCGGGACAATTTCTTCCATATAGCCAGCCCCTAAGACTCCAGATTGACGACGACACATGAGTGTGTCGACGGACATCTTCACGCGGTTTCACAAATTTGTTACATTTTCCATGTAACGAACAAGCGAAAAGAAAACTGTAAACAACTCTACTAGCTAAATAAATCCTGAGAAAAGAGAATGCCGGATGTTCTTGTTATAACATAAAAATATTGCTTTATGTAGTTTAAACAGAAGGAGGAAAATGATAACCTCTCATAATTACTTGACCCGGTTTTACTTCATCTTCCATCTTGGTTAATTTATTGTTTGTTACGGTGGTCAACAGAGCATGATCTCAAAATAACATTTGCGGCTTAATATTTCATACTTCTGCATACCGAAGAAAAATAAAAATCTTAAAATGCATTTCGGAAGATTTCTTAGGTTTAAAGCAATTGCATGGTTGGAATGAACCAAGAATATGAAGTTCTCAGTAATTTTTCTGCTTTATAACACCTTTCTACAAAGCCGTAAGTTTTTCGATTGGCTTTTCAGACATGGTTTTAACAAAATAACGAGTATACGAGTGATATTGAAAAATAAATCTTTGTTGGGCATCAATGGATTTCCTTTAATTTTACTGAAAGCATTTTAAGGATACATTTAGAGTGAATTTTTTTGATACATAGTTACCAAGGCAACGGCTATATGTCGGTTAATTATTTTTAGACGATGTCACGCTGTCATCAAGTCTACAAGTTACTAGCCTGGATTTGAACAATCATACTGTTAATAGCAATGTAAGTGGAAACCTGTTACAGCCAACACAGAGAACAACACAGGCCAAGATCGCTGATACCAGCTCATCTAGGTCGGAAATCTACAAAATGCAAAATGGCTTGATGTTGTTGCACGCTCAGAGGGCACATTTAGGTCCTGAGCAAAAGAAGTCGGAACTTTTACAGGCTAGTAATAGTATTAATTATCATGTTCGATCCCGAATTAAAGAGAACAGTAGTAATACAGTGGCAGACAATGAAAAACATTTAGAAGTAAAGTTAGGTATACTTCCACATAAAAAGCGCTCAGTTGGTGTTCCATCGCCTGCTGTGCCCTTTCTTCCTGAGGATAAAGAACCATGCTGGAACATGGATAATAAACGTTTTACCTTATGTCAGCCAAACACTAAAAAACATAACAATTTTGCCAAAACAGAGGCCAGAAAACATCACAATATTGAAAGAAAAGAACATAAACAGTATCCTCTGAAACGAGAAAACTTTCAAAATGGTTTTTTCAAGAAAAGAAATGACAACAAAATTGATAAACAAAAGAGGTTACGTCGAGCGCTTCAAATTATGAATTCTGAAACCAGTCCACGTTTAACAACTGATGATAGCAATCCTTTGTTTGATGAAAATCAACCTGAAGATGAACTTCGAAGACAGCTGATCAGGCGTCGGAGAAAACGTAAACATAAGCTGTATACTCGAGCGATGGGTGGAGGAATCGCTCCAATTGAAAAAATTCCTGACATCCACCAAATGTTTGATAAGATTGAACCATTAAAGAACTTCCCTCAATTTCCAGTTTTTAAATCAGGTCTACAAAATTATCCGAAATTTGGTATTTCTGATTTAAAACTATTAAATTTTCCACGTTTCGGCGAGCAAAAGTTGGACGAGTTTGAAGATATACCTGGAATACCTCGCATACGACCACTGAGCCGAGGAAGCGAAGTGACGGGCGACAGACGCGCTATGCCATTCAAAGATAACGATTACAATGAAGTTGATTTCGGAATAGATGAAGAGCCTTCACCTACACCTCCTACTCCTATACCAGCTTTAACTGATATACCACCAATAACTGATATTCCAACTATTAGACCAATACCAGCCGCCCCTGGAAGAGCCAGCAGCTCACGGGGAATTAATGGGAAGATGCCGATTGTTCAAACCGTCAATACGAACAATGGCAAAGAAACCCAAATATCTGCCAAATAACACTTCTTCAACATATCGCACTTCTAGTTTTTAAAATTTTGTCCATTAAACACATACAATTATATTGTTGTTAGTAACCTTTCCCTAGTGCCAATCTGAGTACTGAAAGACTCCCTTTGTCAAATACCGTATTTCCTCTAATAAACACCGCCCTCTGATAAACGCCGCCCTCTATTAAACGCCGCACTTATAGCCGAACGTTAGTAGTAAACGCCGCCATCTAATAAACGCCTCCCTCTATTAAACGCCGCATCTTAAAAAGCGGCGTTTACTAGAAAACAGGTTAAACAACAATTATAAAAAAGCTTTCATCTCATACAAGACAACGGCGACAATGATATTGTTCTTCTTTTCATTTTCGTGAACATATCTTTTGTGTAAAACATTTTCACACAATCTTTTGTAACCTTTTTTAAGGATAAGGAAACATTATTGTTTAAGTTTGCTTCTGTTCAATTTTTCATTTTGTAATAAACGCCGCCCTCTAATGAGCGCCTCCCTCTATTAAACGCCGCATCCAAAACCTTGAATTTGTAATAAACGCCGCGTCGTTTATTAGAGGAAATACGGTAACTAAATAATCAATACGTTTAACCAAAAACAAATATTTAACAGTCAACAATCGTTTGTAAACAAACATAGTTGAGTACGAAAACGAGGCATTGACACGCAAGTAATGAAAAGGTTTATTCCGAACTGATTAATTACTGACATAAAACATTTCTCTATAAAACTGCAATGGATGTGCTAAATTGATTATTAACAACCTTTAAATTATACTTCTTTCTTTTGGAAGGGTTTTCCATCCCTCAAAGCGAATGCAACGTTTATGTGTATCGATCTTGACCTTTATATCTCGATTTTATATTGATGAAAATCGCTGAGCGAAAGCGTCACTTAGTTAATCTCGGCCGTTCCTCATCTCCTTTTTCCAAAAAACTTTCTAACTTGGATGGATAATCCGTCATCACGCCGTCAACTTTTAGTCTATTCAAACATAAGTCGTAATCTGCCGGCTCGTTGATGACGAACAAGTAAACCTAAAATAAACGTTGCTTTTGACTAAATCACCATCCTCCTGAATGAATGATCGTAACAAATAGTACCTGCACTCCCCTTCGCTGTAAATGGTCGTAACAAATAGTACCTGCACTCCCCTTCGATGTAAATGATCGTAACAAATAGTACCTGCACTCCCCTTCGCTGTAAATGAATGATCGTAACAAATAGTACCTGCACTCCCCTTCGCTGTAAATGGCGAAATAAACATGGACTGATCATCACCCTGTAAGAGAATTTCTCCACTTAATACAATATTTGTGACGCTCTTTTTTGATAACAAACCATAAAACCTTATTATAAAAAATTGAAACGTCATGAAAAAAAGAAAAACGTTTCACGGTTTGTTATCAAAATCTCCTGGAACGTCGCATTTCAATCTTCCATTTCTCAAACAAAAAAAAAACACAAAAAAAAAACCCAAAAACAGTGCGCCAAATTAAATCCGCGCCAAAATTTCTCCACTTGGGTGATTTTTTGAGATTTTCGCCTTTGAAAATTTTACAGAACAATATTTCCAATATTTCCTTTCCTTTCATTCTGTACGAAAAGTTATGCAACCTACCAATCAGCTAAGCGTAAAGCTATGCAACCTACCAATCAGCTAAGCGTAAAGTTATGCAACCTACCAATCAGCTAAGCGTAAAGTTATGCAACCTACCAATCAGCTAAGCGGATCAACCATCGGATATTTGAAAATGCATGTGGGTTGCTGGAACGAAAACGAAAACTTATAGTTTTAGATTATCAAATTCAAAAACAATGCAAAGAAATAAAATTAAAGGCTGAAAGATTAAACCTACCGTAGGATAATTCTTGGTAAGGGCAGTTCCAAGAACTCCTCTTTCAATGGGATGAATGGTAAAAGGCCAGTGTAAAAGAAGACTGCTAACATGAGGCATCGTTTGATGGAAAACAGAAGATGCAGATCTGGAGCCTGAATCAGAAAAACAACATTTACGAAATAATTCGAAAAGCAAATATTCATCAGATAATACCTTTTCGTGGATTTCTTGGATCACTTGGTCACTGAAGTTGCCCAGAACAACCAAATTTTCACGTTTATATTGACGAATTAAATCAATTGTCTACAAAACAGATCAGGAAAATTCATCAAATGTTAGTTTTTTAATGATTAGCGTTGAAGTATAACCATTCCTTATTACCTCAAACCACAATCAGTAAGGTGCGTTATAATAACCAGTGCAATGCATAGAGAAAGTTGAGTTTGTCAGTTGAGTGGATATTATTCGATGTCAAGAATTAGTTAGTGCGAGTCTACGAAGTGTACAAAACAGTGATAGGTAGGAAATTAGGAGTGGTTTGAAGATGTGACAGTCAATTTGAAAAATCTTCGGAAGTTGTATCACCTTATCGATCAATTCACTGTTATGTGTTTTCACATCGATGTTCATTGGTGTATCAGGAAATTCTTCGAACAAGGTACGTAACAAAGGAATAGTTTGATCGCCATTCCTACAAGTCACAGTTTCACCTAAAACACGTGATGTTCATGAAGTGATAACACCGCCATGAAACAGTAAGTGAAGAGAGGACTTACCATCAGTGAAGGTAACATCTAATGTCTCTAACAATGGAGGTAAATCCTAAACAAAATTTACGTGAAGCACTGACATTTAACAATTTGGTGTAGGCCTAATGCAATGACATGAAATTTTAGGAAGCACTTTAAACTTTTAAAAACCTACGTGAGAGCTAAACAGAAACGAATTTTATGGTTGCTTTTTCTTGCTTATAAACACGTGTTATTTTGTTAAAGAAATTCACAAGCAATTTTAGAGACATTCATACTTTGGTGCGACAAGTTCTTTTCTTCTTCGACATTTTAATCTTAGAGAAAGAAAGGACTGGAAAATATGGATAGAAAAAACAAATAAATCATGTAGAAAGTGATCGCTGTCCTTAGTGAGACATAAAAAAAGAAAAATCGTGCATTACTCAGCACAAAATATAGGAAATACTCAAGATATACAACGTGCACAGGTTGACTCCATGAATGAAAATTCCACACAAACAATATTTCGATAGTTATCTTACTAGTTCTCTCGTCCGTGCAACCACTTAATGACGTTGTAATGTTTTTATATGAACTACAGTGTGTATCAAAATGTCTTATCCACCAACTTTCAAGGCGTATATTTCATTACATGTCTGATAAAATATTGTGAATTTTATATCACAAGAAAGAGCTTTTCATGCTCTATCCGTTAATATAAAATGGTTACCAAAATATTTGTTCTTCGAAAAGATATTGAAGAAAAACTCAACGATTTGGCTCATTAAATTCTTAAAAGTCAATTAACTGACATGCTAATGACTTTTTAATGGTGTAATTTTCTTTTGTTGTGCCGATGAACCTTTAGAAACTTTTAAGTATAGCTTTGCGTATTAATTTCCCATAACAACTAATCTTAAAAATTTCAAATAAAAATTTTTTACTGTGTGATGCTTTTTAATTTTTTCATTGTGTTTACAAATGGCCTTCATTGAAAAAGAGTTAATTGACTTTTAAGAATTTAATGAGAAAGTTGGTGGATAAGACATTTTGATACACACTGTACCACTTAATGACGTTGTAATGTTTTTATATGAACTACCACTTAATTGTTGTAATGTTTTTATATGAACTAGTCACTACTTGACATTAATTAATCTCTTTCATCGAATTTTTTATCTGGTACGCAGATACAAAGATTGTACCATGAGGTCAGATGCACCATTTTCAAATATGCAATGATACATCAATTCAATCTTGTCTGAAGTGAGGCCAGTAAATACATTAAAGAGTATATACCTCCATATCAAAAATATCTAAATAATAACGGTCATCAGGTGACCAATGTGTAGCGCCATTTTTGCTGCACCAAAAAGACTTCTATTTCTATAATTACTAATCATTTCTATGCAATTGTTGACAAAAAAAATTATGAAACTAACTATTGACTGTTGCATAACTATCTTTTTTAATGGGAACCATACTCTGAACATTTTCATGCAGAACAAGCTTAAAAGAAAACAATAAGAAAACTTACATGGTATTTACATTCAGATACACAGATATGCTGGCCAGTCACTCTTGTCAAATCATTATCGTGTGACACTACCACCTATAACAATATCGTCTTCAAAATAAAAAGTCCTCCACAGAAAAAAACACTTCTTTCATTACATATCAAAACAACTTAAGTCTGTTCAAAAAATATGTGGACTGATTTCAGCTTTTATATAAAAACCAGGCTCAAGGGAATTGATGTAATTTGCTAAATCTGGTTTCCACATGGTAACTGAAATTAGTCCACATATTTTTTGAACAGACTTTACAACCAAGGACATATCGCAAATGTTCGGAAAAAGATCAGCTTCATCATGACATAATTGGTCAGCGCGATAGCAGCTGATCTTTCATCAGCATTTTGTTCGTCCGTAATAAAATTTTTGTCCCTAGTTGTAGGCTGATACCACTAAACTAAGTCTAGAATAGAGGCTTCTCATGACCTTGGTTTATCTGGCTTATCCTCACTTCAATTATAATAATGCAACTTTTTTATGGTAAGTGCAGCCATGATACAGAAAATTAAAACGTGGCAAGCTTTCGTGAAACTAGTTTCCGTGTGGAGTCAGTACCTCGCGGAAGTCGTTCTTGTGCAAATTTTTGATATCTCGTTTTAAAATATTATACATTGCTAATAATTTGAAGAAATTGCTGGTTTCTGCATACATATTCATTGATATAGCGAGCAGTCTTCCCAGCAACAAAAGGTAGGTTAACTATTTTTAGTTAGTGGGGAGCAAGCGACCACCACCGCACCGCCGCCACTAACACTTAATTTGAATATTATTGTTAGTTGTGTGACACAAATTTTGTCCTACCTAAAACACCTACCTATAATAATGGACGGGCTGATAGTTGCAAAATATGTGGTATTTAGCTAGCAGTACTTAGTTACGTAGTTATCCCCCATCATAGAAAGCATTTCCTGACAAAAAAGATATATATGAAATCGGAAGCAAACTTTATTAATGTACTAGCAACCGAGGTAAAATATTTTACTGTGGCTATCTTCAAAAACTATGTGTCAAATCCCGCGTCCCCGTGTGCATTCCCTGTCCTGTGGCAAAAAATTTAATCATGGAATCACGACTGGAAAGTGTATCCATGTTAAAAAAAAACTCCAAAAACTGATTAAAAAATGTACAGGATTGTTTCTCCACAACGAACCGTTACTGAGATATTGCAGATCAAAAATTTTGACGGCATATCCACATAACCCCAAAATTTTTAGTCACCCCCCATTGGGAGGTTGACTCCCAATTGGTTTCAGCTTCTCATATAATGTCTCAGTTATCTGGTTATGATCCCTTAGTTTTTTCAGGGTGTCCACGATTCTTTGCTCCTCCTTCAACACCGGATGTTTCTCATTCTTCCTTTTGGGGAGAACTTTCTGAAAAGAACTTTCCAAAAGTTAGAAATCTGTTACCATTATTGAAAACGCAAGTAGAAAAGGACCTTAAAAGTGGAGTGGTGTACAAATTCAATTGTTCGCGATGTGAGTCGTGTTATGTTGGACAAACGAGCCGACATCTTATCACCCGTTTTAAGGAACATTTGAACGCGTCAAAACCGGTAGCACGTCATATGAAGAGATGTAACAACAACCCCACTTTCGATGACGTAACGATCTTAGCGTCATCATCGAGGTCAATGAGCCATTTAATGATTTTGGAAGCATTATACATCAGGGAGTTGAAACCGTCAATCAACACGAGAGACGAATATAAACAACACGAATTAGTAATTAGGTTGTAGATAGATGTTGATAACGAAGTTAGCTTTTAACCTTTGTACATAACGTTTATACTGTTTTTAAACTGTTTTTATTTTAATTTTAGAATCTGTGAATAGAATAGTAGAATAGTGTTTCGAAATATATCATTCAATAAAATTACATTGTTGGTTTATGCCTGATATTTAAAAATTAGAGTAACGTAATATATATATATATACTATTCACCATTCCCTCATTTTAGTTTTACCTTTTTTAATTGGGTATGTAAGCCCATTGACGTGTACTTTTTACAAATATATAGACTTGATACACATATATAATAATCTTAGTATCATATCCTAATTAAGGTAATATAAAAAGGAATAGGAGTACAACATTCAAATCATGAAATTAAAAGTGAATTTTAAAAATCTTCGAGCTGCAGAAGGCATGGATAAAGTTAGGCAAAATTATAATGAAATGCAGCTGGATAAAAGAAGCCGTTTCTGCAGCTTCCAATTTTGACTTTTGATATAATGATAGACATTTTGTTTTTACAGGACAATTTATTTATATCAATGAGAATGTTGCAAAGTAAAGAGTCAATTATAAATTAAGACAGATTACTATTTTCATGATTTTACAGCATTTCTGTATTCTCAAATCAGAAGAAGACATTGTGAATGCACTTCATGGTACAGCATTTATAAAGCATTTTGAAAAGTTTTTGTTGTAAATTTTGGTCAAGTGTTATGTTATGTTATGTTATGTTATGTTATATTAAAGAAACACTAAACACCACATATTCCAATATCTGTCCACTCCAATCAGGGTCCATGCAACAGTTTTGAAAGTGAAGGGGGTAGTGGGCAAGTTTCAGTGATACTTTGAGTGTTTTCCTAAGGTGCTAAAAAACCATGATGACACTGTCTAATATGAGTTATTGAATTAAGATTTTGGTCAATCACAGCTTTTAAATGGGATGTTTCTCTCTTGTTTTTTAGGTCAATTGCTGGCAGAAGATACTAGCTGATGTCCGGATTATATTCGGATATCAAGTCAGAACATCTCAACTTGTCGCAATCAGTCCCAATTTGTCTCAACTTGTCTCAATTAGTATCAATTAGTATCAACTTGTCTCAACTTGTCTCACTGTCGAAAATTGTCAGACCTTAACCAGAAACTGTCAGATTCAGTTTTTCAAATTGATTTTGATTGTTAAATACCGCACAACTATAGGCAATTTTTTCAGATTCGCACTGTTGATAATGCAAAAAGTTTTGAGAATTATGTGCGTGGGTTCTCGTTCGTGCTATAACGGTGTTTCGAGTTTAATAGGACCAAAGATGTTCTGTGCGATTGTTTTTTATTTCGCCATTATACTTTTGACTTCGGGTGACATTGAAACTAATCCCGGACCGGTATTTCCGAGCAAAGTTGTTCAAGGGTCTTTCCACCAGGGTAACCCGAGGTTTGGTAATACTGCAGGTAGTCAGTGTATGTGCAATGCCTTACTGGCTGTATGTTATGCAAAGGTAAAAGCTCCTTGTTATTGGTCACAGTGGGACATTGACAGGATACTAGAACTCGGTGATGAGACTTATGGAAAAATGGGCTTTACAAATGAGTTTCTCTCGTTCAATGATCTGCCAACGCAAGTGAATATAGGCAGCCATGACTTTGTGATAGATAAGTCCGAATCGCATATAGCGGAATTATCGCATGAAAGCCAGACGATCTTCAGATTACCCAGTGATTACAGTTGCGGCATTTTGATAGCGTGTGGATTTGGTACTTCTTTTATGTTTAACGGAAGTAAGGTGTATATTTTCGATTCACACGGCCGTGACTCGCAAGGCTTGAGTAGTCCTTCAGGTACTTCGATCCTAATGAAATTCGGTTCATTTTATGAAGCTGAAAATTATATAAAAAATTTCTACTTGGATCAGTATGGAAACCAATGTGTTTTCTATGAAATTCAGTACGTCAAGGCGAACATATCTGGGAGTGCATTATCCCAACTGAAAGAAATATTTCGTAAAGATAAAGTTGCTGATAAAAAGCGTAAGCAGCGGCTTATCAACAGTCCCGAAGTGAAAAAAATAAAATTGGGAAATGAATTTAGTGACGAGGCAAAGCAGAGATACTGCGCAAAGCTTCGCAATAAGTTAAATGTGGCTACTTACCGTGCCAAATTAAGTCCAGACAAAAAAGATATTATTAGAAATAATGACCGTAGCAGAAAGTCTTTATTTAGGGCGAATCTCACGGAGAACCAGAACGAAATTGTTAAACAAGCTGCACGTGTGAGAATGCAAGCTTTTCGTGCGAACCATACAGCAGATGGGAAAAGGAATATTAAAGAAAAAGAAGGAATTAGAAATCATTCGATCTGTAGAATAAAAACTTTTAAAGCCGAAGTTCGAAAAGGCCCGTATTATATATGTATAATTTGCAACAGGAGCTTGTATCAACCTTCTGTTCAACTGTTTGATGAAGTTAAGTACAATATTGTCGATAAATCTATTTTCTCATCACGCATATTAAGTTATGATGATCAAGAATATATATGCAAAACATGTCATTCGAAGCTTTCAAAAAACAAAATCCCATGTCAAGCCGTATATAACGATTTAATTATTTTCAACTTACCTGACAAATTTTCAGATGTTCGAAAGTTGGAAAAAGTTATTATTTCCAAACGGCTATTATTCAAGAAAGTAACCATAATGAGTAAAGGACAAGCGCCCAAAATGAAAGGTGCAATCTGTAATGTGCCCATAAATGCTGATGACATTTGCAATATACTACCTCGAGGAATGGATAACAATGGAGTAGTAAGAGTAGCCCTTAAAAAGAAAAGGAGCTTTAAATCTAATGTTTTCTTTGAGCCTGTTCGCCCCAATTTTGTCAGGGAGATTCTTTTGTACTTAAAAAACGCTAACCCATTATATTCCGCTATTCAAATCGACATTGACAATATACCAAGATTCTGGATTAATACTATCAACAATATTGAAGATGAAGATGCAAACGAGATCGACTTTGTTAATGAGGATAACATTACTGAAATTAAGATGAGGTTGCAACAAGAAGAAGATTCTAACCCTCTAGATGACTTTCGAATTGGAGCGTCTGAAACGGCATATGTACCCGAGTTAGCTTTTGATATAGTAGACAATTCAAACGTAACAATTGCTCCTGGTGAAAACAGACAACCTTTACCAGTGATTTGTGATGAAAATTGTGAAATGCTCGCACACCCCTATTTATTTCCTACAGGCAAATTCGGATATAATTATAAAAGAAATATTAAATTAAGTCCGTGTAGATATTTCAATCAGAGACTTCTCAACTATACACAGAAATTTGCATCTGACTCTGATTACATTTTCTATGCTCAGTCGGTCACACAACATTTAAATCTTAATAATTGTATAAATACGGCATTAAAAAAGATCAGAGCTGAAGGTTTAACGGCCGGTCGCCTTTCACAAAACTTTAAGGAAACTATAAGTGGTCTCGTCGCAAATGACGATGCATTTAATTTTATGAATAACTTGAAAGGTACTCCAGCATATTGGAAACGATTTCTCTTCGAGGTTCTTGCCATGGTAAAGCAACTGGGTTTGCCAACCTACTTCATGACACTTTCCTGCGCTGATTTGCGTTGGGATGAACTAGTTGAAATCAATCAAAAACTAAAAGGCGAAGAAATTACAGAAAACGAAATAAAAAACATGAACTATATGGAGAGAACAAAGGTTCTTCAATCCAATCCTGTTTTATTAGCCAGGCATTTTCAATATCGCGTGGAAAATTTTTTTAAGTATATTGTTAATAACGGGACTTTGGGTAAAGTGATTATGCAATTAGAGTAGAATTTCAGGTACGTGGTATTCCTCATATCCACTCCTTACTTTGGGTTGAGAATGCAAAAAAATTATCTCCCGATACAAAGGAAGATTATCTTACATTTGTAGATAATGCTGTAAAATGTGAACTTCCTGACAGAGAAGCTGGCGAATTGCATGACTTAATTAAAACATATCAAACACATCATCATTCCAAGTCTTGTCGAAAATACAAAAACATTGAGTGTAGATATTCTTTTGGTAAATTCTTTTGTGAAAGAACGATTATTGCAGAACCTCTAGAGGACCTTTTATCACAGGAAGAGAAAACTAAAATCTTATTGAAAAGGAAAGAACTGCTGAGTAAAGTAAAGCATTATATCGATAGTAACTTAGATCCTAAACATAACAATATTCATGATCCCACAAAAGAGGATTATCAAGAACCTAGGTCAATTGATGAAATTCTATTTGATTTGGGTATCACCAAAGAAATGTATTATGAATTTCTTGCAATATCACCCGACAACAGCTACCAAATTCACTTCAAACGATCTCCTAGATCATGTTTCACTAATAACTATTTTGAGGAAGGTTTGATGGCTTGGCAGGCTAATATAGATTTACAACCGGTTCTAGATTATTATAAAGCAGTAGCTTACATGTGTGCATATCTTTCCAAATCTGAAGATGAATCTACAGAAGCAATGAAACAAGCAGCAAAAGAAGCTTATGAATCTAAGCAAAACGCAAAAGAAAAAATGAAATCAATTTCAAAAGCTTATAGAACACACAGAGAAATGTCAATTCAAGAAGCAGTTTCTATTGTCCTTCCAGAAATCTGGTTACGAAAGACATCTCCCGGTGTCATCTTTGCAAACAGTAACTTACCAGAAAATCGTTACCGTATCTGTAGAACGGAAGAGGAAATTTCAAACATGTCAGAGAACGATACCAATATTTTCAAAAAGAATATGCTAGATCGCTACATGGACCGCCCTAATCAAACATACAAAAAAGGCAAATATGCTATTTTAAATTCATTATGCTTTGGAGAGTTTCTGACAAATTACTCCCTTGATCCTAAAAGGAAAGACCAAGAAGAGAACGACTGTCAACCTGAAGTTCTTGAAGAACTCGTATTGTCAACTGAAAACTCAGAACTCCCACAATCAGTTCCACTTATGTCTAGTAAGGAATATTTAAAATTAAGGAAAACAAGATGTGTTCTAAGATACCATGTTCCAAATAAGCTAAAAAAACCTGAAGAATATTCTCATCATTTATTATTCATGTTTTATCCTTTCCGAAATGAGGCAGAGCTTAAAGCAACGCCTTCTGGAACTTATACAGAAAAACTGTGTAATGGAAACTGTCAATAAAAACAAGATGATCTGTGAACCATTCGGTGAAATCGTGGACGAAGCTTTTGTGAGTTTTAATGAACATGCAAGAGGACTAGATCCCTTTGGAGAACAGGAAAATGATGAAGTTAGAGACAGAATAATTGAAAATGAACAAAGTGACAATGAGGAAGATAACGAAAATATTTTTCACGGTGGAGCATCAACGCAAACATTAACACCTTTGATATCAGATGATGATCTTAATGAAAGAATACGATCTCTCAATTCGAAGCAAAGAGATTTATTCAACTTTGTTCTTAATTGGACTCGCAGAACGCTACAGTCATCCAAAACGAATCTCGTCCCTAAACCTAAGCCTTTCCATATATTTTTAACTGGAAGTGCTGGCTGTGGTAAATCTCACTTACTTACTACGATCAAATATTACTTGCAAAAATCACTTACGTATGGAACAAGAGATGCGAGCAAAGAAAGAATGCTAATGCTTGCACCAACAGGTGTAGCAGCAGTTAATGTCGACGGT
Source organism: Turritopsis dohrnii (assembly GCA_027922465.2). Classification (NCBI taxonomy): domain Eukaryota; kingdom Metazoa; phylum Cnidaria; class Hydrozoa; order Anthoathecata; family Oceaniidae; genus Turritopsis; species Turritopsis dohrnii. The sequence goes on from BQMF02000304.1 coordinate 242,406, forward strand.
TCGACTATTCATTCTACTCTTGGTATCCTACCAGACCGTTCTTCTGGAAAATGCGTTTCAAAGCTCAGTGATAAAAAAAGAAGTTCCTTCAGGCACAGGTTTTCAGAGTTAATAGTCATTATAATAGACGAGATATCAATGGTTTCTAATAAATTACTACTCTATATTCATCAAAGACTTTGTGATATATTTGGAACTACAGACGATGTTCCATTTGCAAGTATCTCTCTAATTGCTTGTGGAGATTTTTATCAACTTCCTCCTATTCAACAGAAACCGGTTTACTCTGAATACAGTGATCAGATGTTAAATATAGCACATTGCTGGAGATACTTTAAAATTGTTGAACTTACAGAGGTAATGAGACAAAGAGGAGATCAAGTCTTTATTGCTCTTTTAAACAACATAAGAAGAGGTGAGCTTACAGAAAATGACACCGATGTGTTGCAAACTAGATTTATCAACCAAAATGACCCAAATTATCCATTTGATGCAATCCACATATGGGCCGAAAACGCTTTAGTAAACGATCATAATAAACGGAAATTAGAGGAGTTGCCAAGTAACAATATTGAAATTTCGGCTTTTGATAAATTACCAGCGAATATAACTGATGCTGTATTGCAACGTGTTTATCAACGAAGTCAAATGGACACTGGTGGCCTTGCTTATAAACTTATTGTTAAACTAAATGCAAAAGTAATGTTAATTACAAACGTAGATGTTGAGGATAAATTATGCAATGGACAAATAGGAATAATACAACATATAAAATTTGATCAGAGAGGTATTGTTAAAAAGATATACTTAAAAATGGAAGATGGTGTTGGTTTAAAGGCAATGAATTCGGATGGTTATGGTCGCTTGAATAATTTAGTACCAATAGAAAGAGTTGAGAAAGAGATTAAGATAAAAAAGAATAGGGCTTCTTCACCCAGTATCAAACGGTTACAGTTCCCATTAGTTCTCTCCTGGGCTTGCACAGTTCATAAAGTTCAAGGAAAGACTTTTCCGAAAATTGTTTTCAGTTTTGATCTTTTAAAACAGAAACGATTCAACAACGGTCAAGTATATGTTGCGTTAAGTCGTGTTACCTCATTGGAAGGACTGTATCTTACAGGAACCCTTGATACCAAATCTGTGCGGTTTGACCAACGAGCTTCCGATGAATACGAGTATATGAGAGAAAATTCCACATTAGAGCCTGTAGAAATTGTTAATCCAGTGGATGATAGTTCTTTAGTTTTCTGTCTGCTTAATGTTAGATCACTCCAGAAACATGCAATTGATATAAGAAAGGATAAGTCACTTATAGAAAGCAACTTAATATTTATGACACAATTAACAACAGACTCCAGTATCACATTAATCGAGGAAATATTATATCCATTTTCTCTTCTTACAAATTCATCTGATAACCATAGGTTTTCGAGTATTGCTTTGGCACACCGAGATGATGTCCAAATCATAAACTCATACATGATTCCGGGTGGCTCATTGTTTACATTATCACGACCTGGCTTTTTGAATATACCATTTAATATAATTCTATTATATCGTCAACAGCAGATCACAAGAAATAGTTTTCTATACATGATCGAACATTTGAGAAGTCGAGTTGATATGGTCCATGCTATATTAGGCGATTTCAATATGAATTTTTATAAGGATGACTGCAATTTTCTGCGCGAATTTTTAGAAGATTTTGATATGATAGTAGATGTTCCAACTCATATTTCTGGCTCCTTGATTGATCATATTTACATTAACAAGACAATAATGAATAATCATGATGTGAGCGTTATGAAACACAGTGTTTATTTTTCAGATCACGAAGCAATCAAAATCAAGATTCAAACAAAGTGATATATAAGCCTTCATTTGAACACAAAACTATATTTTATATCAGAAGTGTACAAGCCACTTTACCTTTCTGATCGTGAAGCAATAAAAGAGAAATTTAGTAAACATGCACTAAACTAATATATTTTTACATCTTTCAACTTTCCTGAAAGCGCTGACCTTCAGGCCTCCAGGGCCTCTTGTTTGAATTGAGATGCTGAATTAAAATATAGAAAAAATATCTTTTCTGCAGCATTACTTTATGGAAAATATACAAGAGAAAGTTCATTGAAGATGCTTTTTTTAAATTTGTAATAAATGAAATAATATTAATATTATATAGATAATATTTCTGCGAGTAAGTAAACTCCATAAAAATCCCTTGAACTTAAATAGATATTGATATTGATGTGCTTAATCGAATGATACATTACAAATAGTGCACAACAGACATGCCACAAATGAGTAATACTTCTTACAATTACACATCCTTGATGAGAACTTTATGGACAAAAATATTGTTCAAGGCTCTTAAAGTGCTCTGCAGATTCTCTTGCTTTAAGTAGAAAAAAAACCACTGACCTCTCCATCAGATGTCAATTGGAGATCTATTTCCAACATCTCTGTACCATGTTTCAGTGCACTATCAGAAATAAAATGATTAAGTTAAGAATGTCATTTCGTTGATGGCAACTTCACTTTGTCTTTCAAAATGAAACAAGAAATATTCGTTGGAAAAAAAAGGTTTGGAAGATTTGAAAAAATTGATATGAATGATGGTTGATCACCTTGATCGCTTCTTGATTAATCATGCATCAAAAAAAGAAAAAACGAAAGAACGATCCTCGTTAGATCAATATTAGTTTAAATCTTCAATTAGTCCAAATTTCATTAAACTATAACAATAAACACAAAATTCAATACTCTGCATAGTCAAATTGATTGATTTGCAAATTTTTAATACCTTGTTCAGGGCATTAGCTAGATTTTTTGGGAACATGACGTTTTTCACTGAATTGGGAAGTTGGTGAGCCAACGGTCAAGGGATGTTGTGTAAGAGCCAATATAGGGCTACACGGAGTGAGGTGAAAAAAAAATCTCAACGTAATTGGGAAATTGAATGGGATTAGATTTAATTGGGAAAATGACGTTGTACGTTATCTGTGAGGCCTAGCTAAAGCCCTGTTGTTGAATGTCTGGTCAAAATTTACTGTTGAAATTCAAATTATAATAAAAAAATCAAATTTTTATGAATTTCCAATTAACAGTGTACAGGTCATGAAGTAACAAATTTTATTTTATCTTGAAAAGCCCCTCTTTTTGCTTTCCTGTGCATTAAAATGTTATCTTTAACTTGTTGTAAAAAAACTTGTGTATATACTTTTAACTATCTGGTTTACCAAGAAGATGTGAGAACTGCAGCTTATAAAACTTACATTAAGAAGCGATCAAAATGTTTTGCCTTGTCCTTTTCAATTTAGAAACAGTAAATAAAATCAGACGTTAGGAAACCCATGATTTTGGAAAGTTATACCTGTTTGCTTAAAATTAGGAAGAGAGCTTTTTATCGAATAGAATAAAGGTTATATTTAACTTTATTCGATGTTTTTAGAATCATTCATTAATGAGAAAAAATTAAATTTCAGTAAGAATAGCAAGAATAAATCCAGTCCTCGTTCTAGGCCCAAAAAAGTTTTGAATGAATACCGAATTTATAAATAAAAAAACTCACAAAAAATCCCTATATACAACCTTGCTCTCTTTTGGGTTAGTCTTGATAGTGTTTTATAATGAGGAGCAGGCTTTAACTTGTTTTAGGCAGGTCAACAAAATTATACTACAATCCCATTTACAATAATAAATCTTTCCAATTGGATGCTGAAAGTGATAAAAAAAAGAAAGAAATACTTACTGTGTAAATGCGGAGATAGTGTTTTCTAGGTTTTCCCCAGCACCTTAATAAGAAAAAAACTCCAGATAAAGATTATGAAACTTGAAACTTTCAACACTTTCTACTATCCTTATTTGCTGAAATCTCTAGAGATATAAAACATTAAACAAATGAATTCAATGAGCAATGATTTTTCAATGAGTTTTCTTCTGCCAGACAACTCAATCAGATTTATGTAAGCAGTGAATGGTATGCAGCTGAAATCTGAGAGAAAGGGTGAGTTGTACTATAGACCTCCTAATGAAGCAAGACCACTTCACTGCTTGTATTCTCGCTCAGAAAAGTCTCACTATACAAAGTTCCATTTTTTTCAACTTCTTGCAGTCCACATTTTTTAACATAACATATTTTCAGTAGCTGTTCCAAGAATAACTTAATAACTTACAAACAATACCTACATGTAGAACTTAAATAAACTATTCTGATATTCTAGGTTTGCGATGTTTATATAACACTATCTCTGCATTATAGCCTAGAGCATAACAAAATAAGCATAACAAAAATTGTTACCTCCTCTGTGACTGATATGTTTGCATTTAAAATTTTGCTTCTTCTTTTTATGAAGTATTTGTGGGAACCGAAGGAAAAATAAGGAAACACTGACATATCCACCAACTACACCCAAAGTTATCCAAAGTGCCAACATGATTTTTGTATATCGCCGCTGATGATGTAAACGGTGTTTAGGAAGAGCTGCTTTTTTCTTATATTTCTAACAAATTGTTGCTACCTATTTTAATGCTTTCATTATTAGTTTTATCTAGGAATAAACAACTTTGAACTGTTAAACAAACACTTCCCTTCATATTAAAGGGATTTATGCATGCAAAATCATATTTTGAGGGATGATAGAGCTCACAAAGTTGTTTATGATGCCTTGTTACAAATTTTTAATTCTCTTTCCTTGGGCATACATTTCAATTTAAAAATGTAACAGTAATGGAATGAATTAACTTATTTTTACACATACTAGGTAAGCTTTTTCGCAGAATGAAAAAAATTAAAAACAGCTGTAAAATTAATTGCAGAAATTCATGTTATGGATATAATAAATAATACCGATATTTACTAATTCATATAAAATGTATATATTTTCCATCACCCAGCTTTTAAAACAATTTGGCATGATTTCTGTGTTGTCCGATAAACATCCCCCAAGCAATCACCATTATTTTCTTCTTTTTATACCTTTTGGTCACTATCTTGTCCAGTGGAAAGATAGAATTCATTTATATTATCTAAGTTAGCAGCCATTACTTCAACAGATTCTTTCATATCTGATATGACCTTTTCTTCAGTGGAATCTGGGCCAAGGGCTTTTACAAAATCTTTGCGATATGGCACTGCTTTCACTGCTAACTAATGAAAACAAAAAAAAGATTTGAAGATCATCACAAAATCTCTTGTGAAGGCAGTAAACAGGCAACTCACTGAAAAAATTCCCTGGACAATCCAACCATGATATCGCTTTAGGGAATCTTCATAAGCCTTCTTTGCACACTTGACCAGATCTTCCTCACCAGTCAAAACTTGCTCAAGGAAAACTCGTATAAATGAGAGTGCCCTACAAAAAGTGTTCACAATCAATCTTATTGAATGATTGTTCCAAAGCTGACTGGTCAGATCAAGCACTTCCGCTTTTTTTAGACACATTTTGTAAGGCAAGTTGAAGGTGTCTAAATATTTTATGTCAACTTGATCTTAAGAAATAACAGTTTAACATGGTCAAGAAACACAAGTTCCTTCAGTACAGGAAGAAACTGCCCTGTGTGATTGTATGTACTTTTCTTAAAGATTGTCTCGCTTTTTTTTTCTATTCCTTAACTTCAGCCCATCAATTTTCCCCCCATGTTTCCCACATAAAATGAGTTTTGTAGTGAAATATTTCTTGCCTCTTTAACCACAGTAGAGCATCCGTTGCAGAATTCTTTGCTTTAGTTGTGCTTTCCTCAATTTCACTGTTTACAATATCCTGAAGAGTGGAAAACTTTTCCGGGTTTGTTGAATATTTTTTTCTTAGCTTCTAAAACAAAAATAAAACCTCAAATCAACTACACGATTTTTTTTTATAAGCAACTGTTGATTTTGATCAGAACTCAAGTTGCTTAACTTTCTTAACTTATGAAATCGGAAGGATGTATATACAACAACTTTATATGTTCATGCTACAATAGTACTATTGAAAATATTAGAACAAAATACAACATGTCTTCTTAAATCATAAACAATATACAATAAACAATATGATTATAAAGTTTTTGCATTTACTTATTTATTTACTGTTGAAACTGAGTTATTACAATATGTATTTATTTATAGAGGGTAATTTGAAGTATAACAATATTTTTAGTTGCTTAACCAGTTAGGCTCTCAGTACTGGTGTTGCTTAATTTTCTTACCAAACAAGTACCCTTGCTTATAAAGGGGGTTGCTTATAAAAAAAATCGTGTAAAAGAATTATTATGAAAACAGTAAACTTGTAAAAGGATTTATGACTTCTAAAAGTCATCTGGGAAAACATTTTTTACATTTTCTTTTTATAAATTTTATTACGTAATTTGCCTTTTCTATATTGCACGTTTGTACACGTCAGCCTTTGGGGATTTCTCACCCATTCTCGCGCGTTTATTTGCTTGTCTTTTTTTTTGTCATTTCTCAGTTGCAGATTTTTTTTACACAGTGAGGTCGTGTATTATTTTGTCTTTTTCCATTTCAAGTTTCATACTCATATTTTTGGACCTATGCTTGGGCAACTTGGTAAGATTTATTTAATTTATTTTATATCTAATCTATTCTATATGCTCAAAATCTAAATATTGCTTATTTAATTTTATTAGAATTTTTCATTTTACTTTCTACATTTTGCGATACTTGTTTTCACTTGTTCTCCGTTCATTTGTTCATGGCACGTTCGTGCCCAGGCTCCTTTTTTCATTTTCCGTATTTACAGCCTATTTATCACTTATAATATATTTATCAAATTTTAAGCAATTTTCAGTCAAATTCATATTTATCAGTTTATAGTCATTTTTCTTGTCATTTATCATTTGTCATTTTGTCATTAGTCTTTTTCTTTTCTATATTTAATTCTTAGTTTGAACAATTATCAATATCAATTTCAATTTGTCAATTTGTTACAAACATCCCTAGCGAGTCCCGCTACATTCAAACAAGTTCTATGAATACGTCACCTTATCAACTCATCAATGTCAAGACCTCGTAAGCGGATCGATTACAAAGTATTTGATCTCCACGGAATAAAAGCTATCAAACCTGAATCTGATGAACTAGATGAAAAAATAATGGCAGACCATAAAGCCTTACCCAATTCAATGACACTCGTAATTGAAGACATCAATGACTTCCTCGACGAAAATGCCATTTACAAATCGACATCAAATGAAGAAATTGATGATAACATCTCAAAGATCGAATCCATGAGGACAACTTTCCGTCATCTTTTTATCCAGTTTCCTAAGGAATCGATGGAGGAATCCTTCCATGAATCCTACCAAACCACAATCATGAATATCAAAAGTTACATCAAAGAAGCTAAAGATTTCAAACGTCAACAAAAAGAGTTTGTCGAAAACTCAACCAAAATGGCTGAATTGAAATCAATCGAATTCGTTATCAAGAATATTAATCATTCTTTGGGAATGATTGAATCAAAAGTTACCATCAATCTTGGGAAAGTCTCAGACTCTGTCGTCAAAAACGCCAGTAAGAACTCAATCAATCTCATCAAATCAATGGAAAAGTTGGCTGCTGACCTCAAAATGCTGATTAAAGACACCACCGGTACAACAAAAGAGGATGAAGTTCTCCACTTGCAAGAGAGGTATGAACATTTAAACAGTCTTCTCCGAAATCATTCATCTCAAATTGAAAAGGAATTTGCTGATCGTGAGATTGACAAACTTTCAACTTTCAAAGACTCTCTTCTTAAAATCAATTTGTCGAAATTCAGTGGCTTCAATTCCAAGCTTGACATTTATACCTTTCAAACTGAATTTGAAAAGCTCCATCAGCGAACTACTCCAAGATGCTTCTTGCCTGACCTACTCGGTAACAACTACCTGGAGGATCCAGCTTTATCAATCGTTAAATCTGAGACAGACATTGATGAAATCTGGAAGCGTTTGAAGTCATCATTTGGCAACACAAACATTCTGCTAAACAACAAACTACAGGAGTTTTCTATTCTCGACAGTATTTGGAAACACAGAAACCCCTCGAAAGTTGCAGACACACTGGCCAAGATTGTCGCAATAATGAAGGATTTGATGTCATTGAGCAAACAACACAAGATTGAAGCCAAACTGTACAATAGTGATGGAATCCAACGTTTATATAAACTGATTGGTGATTCGAGAACAACTCGTTGGCTTGAGTTCATCTGCGACAAGGAGCTGGAAGGTGAAGAACTTTGGTCCGAATTGATAATGTTTCTGGAACGAGACTTAAAGGTTCAACATCAAAAGCAACTTATCACGTCATCAGATCCTGATAAAATCCAAAAGCATCAACGTTCACATCTCTCAAGTCAATACGAGATCAACAACACCACCTCTGACCTGAAATGTGCCATATGCAATTCGTCTGATCACTTACCAACCTCTGGTCCTCAAGGCATGAAGATCGTACAATATTTCGTATGCAAAGAGTTCGTGGAAAGGACACCATCCGAACGTTTTGCTGTGTTGAAACGTAAGAGACTCTGTCATCAATGTTTATTTCCGGGTGCTCTTACAGATTCTGGCAAGCACCAGGAAAGGAAATGCCAAAGCAAATTCGCCTGCAGACACGAAAGTCATGACGCCTACCAGATAAAGAAGCACGTGCTGGTGTGCGAGCAACACAAGAACGACCCTGAAAACGTTCAACTATTGGAACATTTCAAGCAAAGATGCATCATCAAACGACAAAACATCCCAGAATATTCAAAGAACATTTCGAATTTTGTCTCCATTTCTTCATTTCAAACCCAATCTTCAAATGACAGCGTTAATGAATCAGCCATCTTCAAGTTCCAAAAAATCACAATAGATCGCAAATCCTACCTCATATTTTACGATTCAGGCTGCGATGATTTTATCGTGAGAAAGAAAGCAGTCAGTCAACTTGGATCATCAGCAGAGCTACAATGCAAGATACCAGTCAATCTGGGTGGAGTTGGAACTGTAACTACACCCATCCAAACCAATGTTTATTCAGTAAAATTGCCAATGTTCAATGGATCTTCGGCAACATTCACTGGCATTTCACTTGATAAGATCACCTCAACGTTTCCAACGTATCATCTGAACGGCCAAGTCGAGCATGACGTCCATGAAGCATACAGAAAAGTTGGAGGTAATCCCACAAAGCTACCAAAACTACCACCAACCATAGGTGGGGATGTCGACTTTATGATAGGGATCAAGTATCTTTGATACCATCCAAAACTAATCTTTCAGATGCCATCTGGATTGACTATATACGAATCCGTTTTCCGAAACTCGTGTGGCAGTCGTGGAGTAATTGGCGGACCGCATCAGCTGTTCACAATGATCAACAAAAATCACTACGGAAATGGAAGGAATGAGTTCGTTTGCAACCAATTCAGGCTTTTCCAATCAGGTTATCAAATCAATCCAGATGTTCCGTTATTATGTACCAATCACTCGTTTCATGCTTCCCGCAATTCGTATTTTGGTCATCAACAAACAACATTTGAAATTGCTGAAAATGCTGGCAGTGAAGTGACGTATCGATGCACAAAGTGTCGCTCGTGTATTGATTGCAAATCAAATGGGTCAATTGAAGCAACCAGTATTCGCAAAGAAATCGAACAAGAAATAATCAACAAATCAGTCGTCGTGAAACCTGAGGAGCAAATCATGATAGCAACTCTTCCGTTCATACAAGATCCGATGACTCGACTGGCACCAAATCGTTCCAAAGCACTGAAAGTCTACAATCAGCAAATTGCAAAACTTCAAAGACATCCAGACGACAAGAAAGACGTTCTGGAATCCGAACGGAAGCTTCAAAAACTCGGTCACGTCGATTATGTCAAAAACTTGCCTCAACATCAACAAAATCAGCTTGCTTCAAACATCATCCAAAACTATATCCCATGGCGGGCTGTCTGGAAGCTCAGCTCGCTAACAACGCCATGTAGAATTGTATACGATGCTTCGCAACCTACTAGCAGTGGCTACAGTCTAAATTCAATCCTTGCCAAAGGAACCAATGGCATGAACAAACTGGTCGAAATTCTCATTCGATGGTATACTCATAGATCTGCCTTCCACACTGATGTCACCAAAATGTATAATTCAATCAAACTTCGTCCTGATCAATGGTGCTATCAACGCTACCTATGGCATGACACTCTTGACGTCCACCAGCTACCTGAGGAGAAAGTGATAAAAACATTGATCTACGGCGTACGATCTAGTGGCAACCAGTCCGAACGTGGAATTCGCCAGACGTCAGCCCTGTCCAAGGACGAATACCCTGACGTCGACCAAATCGTGAATAGTGACCTGTATGTTGATGATTGCATATCGGGTGAAGTTGACGATGATACTGCAAAAAGGCGAGCTGACGAAATGGAAATCGTACTTAGTCGTGGCGGATTTGGGCTAAAAGGATCTACGTTCAGTGGTAACGACCCCCCAGCATCACTTACGAAGGATGGTGAATCAATTGGTGTTGGAGGTCTTATTTGGTATCCACGAGCAGACAAAATCTCCATAGATATATGTGAGTTAAACTTTGCCAAAAAACAACGAAGGAAGAAACCAATCATTCAAGTCGGTGTCATACCTTCAAAACTTAAAGGCATCATTGCGTTTCGAAAGTTAGTGAGCTGTTCGACATCACCGGAAAATTGACACCTGTCACAGCTGCATTCAAGCTCGATCTACACAACCTCATTGAACTTGGATTGAGTTGGGATGATTCCATTCCTGATAATCTCAGACCGATCTGGGAAACGAATTTTCAGATGATGCAAGAAATCAAAACCATCAAGTATGCAAGAACAATCGTACCTTCCGATGCAATCAATCTGAAGATCAATACAATCGATTTTGGGGATGCAAGTAAGCAAATGGCTGCTGTCTCAATTTACGCCAGGATGCTTCGTACAAACGGTGAATATTCTTCTCAATTGATCTTTTCTCGATCGAAAATCATCTCACCAACAACTCAACCTCGTGCAGAACTTATTGCTGCAGTCTTGAATGCTCACACTGGCGAGGTGGTCAAACGCGCTCTCAAATCAAAGTATGATGGGTCAGTGAAGTTAACCGATAGTACAATCGTCCTACATTGGATCAGTAACGACGAGCTCACGCTGAAACCATTCGTACGCAATCGAATCATCGATATTAAACGTTTCATATCACCTGAAGATTGGTATTACAACAACACAAAGTACATGTTAGCTGATGTTGCAACTAGACGTGGTGCCAAACTGAGCAACATCGAAAGTAATTCAAGATGGATCAATGGTGATACTTGGATGTCAACTGATGTGATTGACTTTCCTGTAAAGACTGTAAGTCAGATTATTCTTGATTCTTCTGATTTGTCTCATATCAAGAAAGAAGCTACCTTCGAAGGCAATCATCAAGAGGCATACTCTAAAACTTCCGAACAAAGTCGGTCATTGCTTCCCGCCAAAGTAAGAGAACGTTACTCCTACTCGAAATACTTATTAGATCCCAACAGATTTTGTTTTACAAAAGTTGTAAGGATTCTTGCTCTCGCCATTAAATATCTGCAAAAACTTAGATATTTAGCACATCTCAAGCGTGATGTCCAAACGAATGATCAACAACCAACCTTCAAAGATGATGCACGTCTCCATGATCAACTCAAACTTGCCAAGTCCTACTTTTGGCGTAAAGGAACTAAGGAAGTCAAAAAATTCGTCGGTGCAGACAAATTCAAACTTATATCAACTGAAGTAAATGGTGTCCTAATGTATACAGGACGCATACTACCAAATGAAGAAATCAATATCGTGACACCAATGACACGTATCATGAAAGATTTACACCAGACCGTATTTTGTGTGCCAATTCTGGAAAAGCATTCACCACTGGCATACGCTATCCTACAAGAAGTACACTGGTTCAACAAAACCGTCAAGCACTCAGGGATTGAGTCAGTATTACGCTACGCATCAAAAGTCGCCCACATTATTGAAGGGCGTGAAGTGGCAAAGTTTCGATGGGGAAAACCCACCAATCCTGTTTGACAATCGCACCTGCTTTTTACAACACCCAGTGTGATTTGGCTGGACCGTTTCTGGCATACAGCCCATTCAACAAACGGAAAACAGTCAAGATTTGGTTAACAATTTTCCGCTGTTGCACAACATCAACATCTCTATTAAAACCATGGATGATTATAGTACACCATCATTTCTACTCTCGCTTACTCGCTTCGCTTGTGATAACGGTTATCCAATGAATATGTTTGTAGATCAAGGAAGTCAAATCGTGAAAGGCTGCGATGAATCAAGAATCAATTTCAAGGATCTCCAAAATCGTTTACACGTTGATGTTAAGATGAATTTCGAGATATGCCCTATCGGCGGGCACAACTACAATGGAAAGGTTGAGCGAAAAATCCGTGAAGTCAAATTATCAATAAACAAGTCGTTCTTGGGAAAGAGATTATCGATTTTGCATTGGGAGACCTTAGCGTCTGAAGTCGCCAATTCAATGAACGATCTCCCTCTGGCACTCAATGGTATTGTGTCGGATTATGATACAATGGATTTGATCACTCCAAATCGCCTAAAGTTGGGGCGAAATAATGACCGTAGTCCAACAGAACCGCTTACTCTATCAAGAGATCCATCCAAGATTATTGAAACAAACATCAAGATCTTCAACACTTGGTTCGATAACTGGCTAATCAACCATGTCCCAAAACTTGCGCATCAGCCAAAGTGGTTCGAGCAAGATAGAGATGTGATGATTGGTGATATCGTATTATTTCTCAAAAACGATTCTCCTCTCAATTCAACATATAAATACGGTATCATTAGAGATGTCATCGTTGGTAGAGATTGAATGAAATGTTTGAAAATTCCAGATAACTTTTCAAATCTGCTTGGGGGCAGTGTAAAAGGATTTATGACTTCTAAAAGTCATCTGGGAAAACATTTTTTACATTTTCTTTTTATAAATTTTATTACGTAATTTGCCTTTTCTATATTGCACGTTTGTACACGTCAGCCTTTGGGGATTTCTCACCCATTCTCGCGCGTTTATTTGCTTGTCTTTTTTTTTGTCATTTCTCAGTTGCAGATTTTTTTTACACAGTGAGGTCGTGTATTATTTTATCTTTTTCCATTTCAAGTTTCATACTCATATTTTTGGACCTATGCTTGGGCAACTTGGTAAGATTTATTTAATTTATTTTATATCTAATCTATTCTATATGCTCAAAATCTAAATATTGCTTATTTAATTTTATTAGAATTTTTCATTTTACTTTCTACATTTTGCGATACTTGTTTTCACTTGTTCTCCGTTCATTTGTTCATGGCACGTTCGTGCCCAGGCTCCTTTTTTCATTTTCCGTATTTACAGCCTATTTATCACTTATAATATATTTATCAAATTTTAAGCAATTTTCAGTCAAATTCATATTTATCAGTTTATAGTCATTTTTCTTGTCATTTATCATTTGTCATTTTGTCATTAGTCTTTTTCTTTTCTATATTTAATTCTTAGTTTGAATAATTATCAATATCAATTTCAATTTGTCAATTTGTTACAAACATCCCTAGCGAGTCCCGCTACAAAACTCTACCTCAAACATGCATGCTTGTTCTACTCTTGCAATAATATCAATAATATATATTTTGAAGGAAAAGAGTGAGAAAAAACCATTGTATAAAATTGAAAATAACTCACAGATATGTTGCCATTGATATCAGATTTAACGGGTGCAAATGCTGTTGAACCAAGAACATCTTAAATAACAAAAAAACAACACAAATCCGTTAGATATCTATAGTGACAGTCAATTATCACGACTCTCCAAATGAACTTCTGCTCATTAAAAACAATGCATACCAAAGAACTTTACTATTTCTGTGCATGCATCTAAGAATAAGCTGGTTATAATCTTTTTATCATCTGGTATAGGTTGGAATTTATGTGTACTTTCTGAAAAAAATGTTGCCATTGTTGCTAAAAAGAATAATTTAATTTCAGTTGCCTAGAAATAACAAAATGAAAATCAATCGTAATGGATTTAGCCTACTTCAATCTCTAAAACCAATAAGAAGCCTTTATTGAATATGATGCTCTATTAAAGGAAATTATACACACAATAATTTCGGTATTTTTGAGCAATTGAAAAAAATTGTTGACGAATAACAATTGTAAAGCAAACAAAGAAAGTAATTCTCCATGACGTATCTGGAATGACATCAAACACGATGGTGATTCATGGCAGATGTTTTGTCTGAAAAAAATATACTTTACAAAACTTGATTCCTAACAGTAGTAAATCTTCTAGGATGCAAATGAAAAAATAATAACACATGTCATTATGCTTCAGCTTAAAGGGTGGTGTATAATATTCAATATACACATAATGATAAAACATACTGACATCAAAAAGCAACAAGACCTGGTTATGTCATGTTATCGAACTATAAAAAACACAGTGTTGTAAAACTCAATATCATTGTAAGATTACAAAAATGTCTTAGGACTAGCAAAAATAAATGAACTGTTAACAAACTATCAGTAACAACATAATATCTAATTAATTGCCTCAAAAATGTATCATTGTTTACTAAAGTATAATTATCATAAATTAAGTTATGAAATTTCAATTATTTAAAAAAAAAACAAGAATTTCAGTTTAAACAACAACAGGGTTTTTTGGTTCAAACGACGTCAATCGAACCTGATGATGATGAGAACCAGATGGTAAAACATTTTGTTCTTCCATAGGTGCTGCACTCGATTGAAAATCTGATGAATCATTATTGAAAGTAAGAAAGTCTGCATGAGGTATATTTTGTGCAAGAAGTGGTGTTCGTTCATTGTCACCATTAATTTGACGAGAGTTAGATTGATTTGATTTCTGTCTATGCCTTGATCGCTGCATACTTTCACTGAAGCTTTTCCAAACTTTTTGGCGAACATGTGAACCAGATACAATGAAATCATCCTTTTTGGTTGTGAAATATTGCAATAAAAAGCAAAAAAGAAAAAGCCCAGACCAAACTCCTGTTAATATATAATCACGCTTTTGATATGGTCTTCTTAAAAATGATGATCCAAAATCATTTATCACGAGACGCATGACAACAGAAACAACTATATATTGCATGTTGGCTTTAACGAAATAATTGGGAAGCAAAATAACAGCATAAGAGCCAAGTAAACTAGAATGGAGCAAGCAAAGTGATTTGGGATAAAACAAAAAAACACTTGTTATGAATAACATCAAACAGCTGTATCCAAGTAAGAAGTGATAAGCTTCATTCCATATCGAAAGATAACCAAATGGTGTAAAAAAGATGATTGCTGCCACAAACATGCCAAAGGTAATACAAATCTGTAGTATACATACATAGACAAGAGTTTTGAATGAAAAACAAAGTAATATCAATGCCCCACCAACAAGGGAACAACATGATGAAATTACCAAAACTTCATCTGCATTCCAACCTGTATGTATATGTCCATAACGCATTAGCAAAACATAAATCACGAACCAATAAAACAGCATTCCTGTCAAAAAAAGTGTCAGTCTGAATAATTTAAGTCCAGCAAAAGCAACAGCTACACCAACAATGGCACCTAAAATGCAATACACTTGGACGACAGTAGAACCATAAATGTCGCATTCATTTTTCTCAAAGTTGCATGCATATGTTGAAACTGGAACATAAGCAGATGCTTGATCATTGTGGTCATCTGACACGATAACATTAAAAATAACTCCTTGTCTGGATACTGTTTCTGTTGTTATCTTCAGAGGATCAGAACCAGTTATGGTCACCAAATGATGAGCTGTTTTCTTTATGTTTTTTGGAGTTGACATTTTCCACAATGCATCAAAAAGGGATCTCCTTGAAAAATCATCTTCTTCCAAGAAGTAATAGTAAACATCATATCGAAGTGTGAAGGTACTGGGAAATTCCCCTACATCGCAGTTAGGAAAATAACTTTTTCTGTACCACATACTTGCACGAGGTATTTTGATAGTTGTTTTGATACTATCATAAGTTACATTTATGTTTGCATTGATATCTAAAGCACAAGTCAAACAGCATGCTCCAGGAACTGGACTCTTTAAAGGATAAGGAACAGCAAAAAACAGACCTTCAACATTCATAGGTGAATTCACACCAACATACATTTTGATATATTGAGATGTGGGTAAATGATAAACTAGGCCAGTGTTCGAAGCATTGTATTCGTAGCCATATATAGATATGCGAGTTTTTGATAACGCAATGCTTGGATATTGTGAATGTATTTGTGGAATGATTATGCCATAGTTGTGGTGAAGTGGCAATGATAAACTTAAAGGATGGTATCTTTGAGATGTTGTGTTCGACAAAGATATTAGTCTTGGCACATTAACTTCCAATCCTGTAGATTGTGTTGTCATTAAAACAAAAAGGTACAAACTTCGGAAGAAGCAGTGTTGTTTATGCATTGTAGTAATTATCATACTAAAGGAAATTGTATAATGTAAAATTTAACACTCACTTTTAATTTATAGCAAGCCACAGGGTGAAATGATCAGGGAGAACTTCTTTTAACATAACGCACGAAGTAAGAATGTAAACATAGAAAACTTACCTTAATGGCAGAAATTTACGTGTGTACTAATTTTCAGGCACTCACACACAAAAAAAAGTCAGAAATGTGGAAAAAATCAGTATTATTAAAATTACACAAGGGCTGTTCACAGCGCTTAAAATAACTGCCGGTCACCGGTCATTGGCCGCCATAATGATGTCTGTTACCGTCTGAAAACTTTAACAAGCGGCCAACATGACCGGCCACTTATTTTGTGAGACATAATAATTATTTAATCCTGTTAAAACCTTTGTAGAAACTTCCTATATAAAGAAAAATCACAATCAAATAACCATAACAGGTTGTGTAATATAAGCAAAACAAAATGTACAGAATAGATGGCATATGTGATGTCTACTATTCTTAAGCGAAGAGTGTATAGGGTGTATAGCTCACTTGGTAAGACAGTTGGCTTGTAATGCAAGGGTGATAGTTGGTAGTGGTTCAAATCCTGGCACTGTAGAACGCTAATGTGATACGAAAAGTAACATATGCAACGAAAGGTATAATGAGATATATATGTGCATGTGATGCAATGAACAAGTGCCTCAAATAACATAAATAAAACCACAATCACCTATCAGTCTAGTATGTGCAAGTTCTCTGCCCTAAAATCTGAGGTATACATTCCTGGTGGAGGCCCACATCAGTGGATAACACTGCCAGTTCCCTCCAGCTTCGTTAAAATAAATGAAAAAAAAAAAGAAAGTGAAAAAAATTAACACTCCTCCCCCGTGATTTTATTTAAAACAATGTCAAATTTTTTTCTCTTATTTCTATTCCATACAGGTGTTATTGTTTATTATCTTAATTAAAAAAGATTGACGTACGACAGAAGTATAATTGAAAAAGAAAAAAAAAGATCACTCTGTTTTGAAATTTAACAAAAAAACTAATAAATATTAAAACAATCACAAAAGGGAATTATTCTTCAAATGATTTTAATTTTGAGTATTTTTGTGTTATGTCTATTTCCAGTGTTTTCAAAAAAGTATCACGAAGCATAAGAATTCTATATAAAATACATCAGCAAAAAGATTTATCTTGATAGATCAAAGAAACCTCAAAAGTGAAATGATGCACCCGCGAGGAAGAGTGTATCGTTTAGATTAGTCAAATATGAATTTTAAAGAATTTTACTTATCGATTAGGCAAAAGAAAAAGGAAAAGAAAATGTAAGTTCTTAACTATTCCACCTAATAAATACATTAATACAGCCATCCTCGAACATCGGGGACTCTTAACATGCGGGGCGGATGCCCTACCCTAGCTTTGAGGGTGTAATATGTCATGACCGTTGTAAATTGGACAATGGCCGCCTCGATTTGCGTCATACCGGTCAAATGACCAGCAGTGAGTAAATTTTTATTTTAAGCGCTGTGTTCACAAAAATTCATAGCAAAAGAATCTGGAAAAACGGTACTTTAAAGGAAGAAAGTGTTTGCGGAAGAAAGTTTTGTGGTTCGGCTGAGCTGCAAAATTTTTGCATTTTGCGGGAAAAAAGTTTTACAGTTACTCAGTAAACATATTTTTTTGCGAGAAAAACATTTGTGATTCGAGCCAAAACCGCAAAACTTTCTTCCGCAAACACTTTCTTCAAAGTATTAATTTTAAATTAATACAGTTTTTTTCCAGATTCTTTCGCTATGATAATTTGATTGATGATTTATGAACTTCATATCAATTGAGTAAATGTTCTTTCTTGTTCAATTTACAGAGGATTATAATCTCCTGAGCATGCGAGTTTTTTGCTTCAAGCAATTCCTGATATCGCTTTAGCAACTCGCAACGCAACAAGTAGGTTTCTTTATTGCTGGCATCTGGAGTGTCAATGAATATGTACTTTCTAAACCACCCTGGATGAGAGAACACCTATAATGAGTCACTGTTAAGTGCGCCTCAACATCTCCCAAAAATAACGTTAACTAACATTTTTGCTCTTGTAACTTATCAGAAGTCCAGCATCACTTGATTCAATTCATTTTTTATGTGCTGTTCCTCCGCCAATATTTTAAACTTGAACTCTATTTTCAACTCTATGGGCCAGTCCCCTTAGCTGAATTTGTAGTTTGAGTAACGACTCACATTATAAGTAGGAAGTGTCTGTGGCATCATACCAATACGAGCCAGTAAAATAACAAAATAAGAACAAGCAATGAAATAATAAATGAGATGTTGGGAATGAAAAATAGTGTGTTTAAGTATCTGAATCTGTGGTGTCAAAGTTCCCATTGTGGTATCCTATTGCATGTCTTCAAATCAGGAATGTTTATGCTGTACAGAGATTAATAAAATTTATAAATTATATATATATATATATACAAAATATTTCGAAATATAAAAATTTATTTTTCTTCGTAACAAAATATTATTTTTCTTCTGTGAAATAAATCGAAATGTGAAATATTTTATTGATATGCCTGTATAAAAGAAAATGTATTTCAAGCTCCCCAAGAACTCAAGCAAAATAAAATTCCGTGTACAGTCAAGAACAAAATATAAAAAGACCCAAATCAAGGGACAATGATGATATCTTCGAGATTTTCTCTGAAAAATAATGGACATTTTCAGTGTCACCTAGTCACACTATTGCTAGTTTTCAAGCTCCAGAAGACACCCTGTGATTTTTATTTTGCTTCTTAAGACATGACTTTGAATATAATATATATGTATTATATATATGGTTTTATGTGGATTGGTATTACATTATATGCAATATCAAAATTGTTTATTGAGTCTTAAAATGAGATAGAAAAAGTGTAAACCCTACTGGTGAGTCTTTTTCTTTTACTACAATTACTTTAGCTACATGGATGTGTGGAGACTGGATAGAGAAAGAGATGGCCGAAAGGGGCTGGCTGTAATGGTGGTACAAAGGTTTATGATTACTTATTTGCATAAGGATTTTTACAAACCTAATTTCACTAATATTTATTTCAAATATCAAATAAATATTTCTGTAGTTTCTTTATATAACAGTAATCCGTATCCTGCTAACAACGTTTATGGTCATGACCACTAGTTCCGCCTTTCAGCCAAATAAAAAAATCGAATGGTAAATAGAGCGCCATTTCTTCAGAAACTAACTGAATGACGAGATGCCATCTTTTCCGTCAATCGTGACACATACACGTCGTGAAACACCCCCAAATGTTTATCGTGAGTGTATTGTTGTTTCTGCTTGTTACTCGTTATAAAAACCATGAAAAAAATGAAAATGAAAAGTTCAGCGTCCTAATATAGCGGTGTTTTCATTTGCGAAAAGAAAACAGCAATGCCATTGGAAGATAAAAGGTATGATGAAAGTTATATTTACAAAACATAAAAAATAGGAAAAAACCGTAACCGTTTTGTGTTATTCTCATAGAAAGAACACTTTTTGGACACTACTTTGGCTATTCTTCTTTGCTCCATCTATAGCATGCAGTAACGGACGATGCAATGATAACGAGGTTATTCCATTAAATACACCAACAATAATATCCTTGTCAAACACAACATCTCAAAGATATCAACCTATCGCCGTATCA
Organism: Turritopsis dohrnii; assembly: GCA_027922465.2. Taxonomy (NCBI): domain Eukaryota; kingdom Metazoa; phylum Cnidaria; class Hydrozoa; order Anthoathecata; family Oceaniidae; genus Turritopsis; species Turritopsis dohrnii. The sequence goes on from BQMF02000304.1 coordinate 262,577, forward strand.
TTGCCACCTCACCGGAACTATGGCATTGTCATTCCACAACTGCATTCACAGTATTTAAGCGTCGCTTTATCAAAAACTCGCATATCTATATACGGCTACGAATACAATGCTTCGAACACTGGCCTAGTTTATCATTTACCCACATCTCAATATATCAAAATGTATGTTGGTGTGAATTCATCTATGAATGTTGAAGGTCTGTTTTTTGCTGTTCCTTATCCTTTAAAGAGTCCAGTTCCTGGAGCATGCTGTTTGACTTGTGCTTTAGATATCAATGCAAACATAAATGTAACTTATGATAGTATCAAAACAACTATCAAAATACCTCGTGCAAGTATGTTATGGAACAGGTCCAAGCCTGATTGTCACATTAATAAATTAAGATTACGTTATGATGTTTACTATTACTTCTTGGAAGAAGATGATTTTTCAAGGGGATCCCTTTTTGATGCATTGTGGAAAATGTCAACTCCAAAAAACATAAAGAAAACAGCTCATCATTTGGTGACCATAACTGGTTCTGATCCTCTGAAGATAACAACAGAAACAGTATCCAGACAAGGAGTTATTTTTAATGCTATCGTGTCAGATGACCACAATGATCAAGCATCTGCTTATGTTCCAGTTTCAACATATGCATGCAACTTTGAGAAAAATGAATGCAAACCATATTCGAAGCCTTTGTCCGCCTATTGTGTTCTCTCTGCAATAGTAGGTTTGTTTTCATGCACAGCAGGAATAAGATTTTTTCGTTTGACTCTTTTCTTGACTGGAAGTTCCTTTTATTGGTTAGTCACCTTCACTGCGATGTCACATTATTGCTCTTCCTGGAACTTTAATGAAATACTCATAATGTCTTCATTTGCGTCGCTGATTGGTGGAACATTAATGATATTATTTTACGTATTTGAAAACCTCGTTTATATTTGCCTGTTTAAAATGATTATGACATTTTCAATGTTTGTGGCAGCGATCATATTTTATACACCTTTCGGATACCTTCCTATATGGAATACATATTTTCATTTCATACTTGGATATAGTGGAACTACGTTATTCATCATGTTCGTGTCATTATTTTACCCACAAAAAGTTTGTGTACTATGTTCAACTTTGCTAGGTTCATACGGCGTCATCCTGCTTCCAAACTATTTTTTAAGAGCAAACATGGACCATATTGTAATGGTAATTGGGTTACGTCTGACAATTCCTGATTTTCGTTCCGCTTTATTACGAATGCCGTATCAACAGTTGGATTATATACTCACTGGAGCATGGTTAGGACTTTTTCTACTTGGCTGTACAGTTCAGTATTTCGTCAACAAGAATAACAATAAACTTTCCAATGCTCATTTGGGATCTTGGAAAACATTCATTTATAGCGTTCGCTCTACTAACCGTCGTGGCAAAAGATCATGCTTGCTTTATACTAAAAATGGTGACGAAAGAGATTCCCTTCTCCATGGGAATATCCATGGCATAAATAATGACATCACTGACGGAACGATGAACAATGAAAGCAACCCTTATCGTTTCAAAACACTAGACTATGACATTTTCACCCCAAACGACTCACAAACTTCACAAAATTATGATATGACAGATCACTTTCCAGGTTTGCAGCAAGCACGAACTATAAGCAAAGGTCCCGAACCATCTGCTCCACCATGCCGTGCATTGCCACCAACTGAACTTCCTTTTCCATTACCACCACCGTATGAGGCCCCACATGAGTCATATACAAAATACCATTAATGTTTTAAGTGATGATATGAGACATTAAACTGTTTTATAGTACTACGACAAAGAAGACGAAGACTGATAAATTTTTGATAAATTTTTCTTTTGTTGGTTGCTAATAAAATAAAATCTTTGACAAATACCATTTTCTTTATTTGTTAATTTTTTTCTTTATTTTTTCTCATTTGAATTTAATCTAAAAATAACTGCATAGTGTAAGAAGTTTCGTTCTGAGTTCTTTATCCTTTTAGTCCCTCTTCGGACTCATCCTCTTTCTATGCTCTATTATGATCTGGGGCCGGTTGTTCAAAAGCGGATTAGATTAAATTCCGATTAAATTTTGATTATGACGTCATTTTTCCGATTAGCTGGTTGTTCAAAAATTTTCCGATTAAAATTGTGATTAAATCTGGATTAAAACGCCCCTTTAATCTTCGAAATTTAATCCTCCTCCGTACCAGGATTAAACCACGATTAAGCGATTATTTTGCGCGTTCTAAAGTGAGTAAATGAATGTTTTGAATAGAAATTTGTATGGTCAAATACTACCAGACAGAAGGAGACGAAGAAGAACATATCGATTAAGGGAAATACTAAATGATGCTACTTTTTCAGATGAAGACATTCGAAATCAAGCAGGGATTTTACCAAATGGCTGGATTTCCAAGCACTGTTGGGTGTATTGATTGTACACACGTACGCATTTCTGCACCACATGAGAATGAAAAGGATTTTGTAAATAGAAAAAACTTTCATTCAATAAATGTCCAAGCAATATCAGACCACAAATATCGTTTTATAGATGTGGATGCAAGATGGCCAGGATCAACCCATGATAGTTTCATCTTTAGAGTATCCAGAATAAAGCAATACTTAGATGAAAATAATAGAACTATTGAAGATGGTTTAATTTTAGGAGACTCAGGATATGCATTATCAAGTTACCTCCTAACACCTTATGAAAATCCTGTCACTTCAAAACAAAGAAAGTTCAATCAAAGCCAAAAATGTGCTAGGAGTTCTGTAGAAAGAAGTTTTGGGCAACTGAAAGCAAGATTTCCTGCCCTACGATTTGGTTTGAGGGTTGATCCAATAAAAGCTTGTAAAATAATTGGTACTTGTTTTATTCTACATAATATTGCTATCATGCTAAACGAAGAGCCCTTTGTCGAAGAAGAAAACGTTGAAAATTTTGAAGCTCAGCCTTATCAAGGAGACATCGGACACAATCGTGACATTATACGCAATCACATTACAAACTCATTTTTCTAAAAAACGGTTTAATCACACCATCGATTTATCCAACAAACTCAACACTTCGATTGAACTTTCTTTGTTTTGAAGTGACAGGATTTTCATAAGGTGTTGATAATGCATATCCTGAGTCTCCTAAAATTAAACCATCTTCAATAGTTCTATTATTTTCATCTAAGTATTGCTTTATTCTGGACACTCTAAAGATGAAACTATCATGTGTTGATCCTGGCCATCTTGCATCCACATCTATAAAACGATATTTGTGGTCTGATATTGCTTGGACATTTATTGAATGAAAGTTTTTTCTATTTACAAAATCCTTTTCATTCTCATGTGGTGCAGAAATGCGTACGTGTGTACAATCAATACACCCAACAGTGCTTGGAAATCCAGCCATTTGGTAAAATCCCTGCTTGATTTCGAATGTCTTCATCTGAAAAAGTAGCATCATTTAGTATTTCCCTTAATCGATATGTTCTTCTTCGTCTCCTTCTGTCTGGTAATATTTGACCATACAAATTTCTATTCAAAACATTCATTTTCTCACTTTAGAACGCGCAAAATAATCGCTTAATCGTGGTTTAATCCTGGTACGGAGGAGGATTAAATTTCGAAGATTAAAGGGGCGTTTTAATCCAGATTTAATCACAATTTTAATCGGAAAATTTTTGAACAACCAGCTAATCGGAAAAATGACGTCATAATCAAAATTTAATCGGAATTTAATCTAATCCGCTTTTGAACAACCGGCCCCAGACTAACATCCGTAAGAAGATTTTTAGCTTATTTAATAGGAAAAATGTTAATTCCTTATAAAAAAACTGACATGTTCAAAGGAACGTACCGCGTTCATTAAAAGCTCCAACTTTTGGATGCCGCGTTTAATAGAGGACGGCGTTTATTACAAAATGAAAATGAGATAAAAGCAGACTTTAAACATCAATGTTTTCTTTTCCTTAAAGACTTTGTGAAAGATTGTGAGAAAATGTTTTATACAAAAGATATATACATTACACAAATTCAAAGAATATCAATATCACTGCCACCTTCATCCTTCCTCTTTCAGAGCTTTCGCTGACGTCAGAATCGAAAATTTGAATAGGATTTAATCCAGTGCTTCAGTTACGACAGCCAAACGAATCCTCATAATGCGATTGGAATGTACAAGAAATTTTAGTGGGACATTTACTAATAGAACTTAGTAGCATTTTAAGATAGGAGAATATGGTTTGAATGTTCCTGCATAATTGATTACACATCAATTAAAATTCATCCAAACATGTTGATCATGTTCATGTTCAAACATGTTCATCCAAACCCCTCCATCTAAAAAAAACTGCTCGAAAAGTCACTAGGTCACGCCATGCATTACACCAGCATCTCAGAAATTGACAAAAGTCTCATAATGCATTCAAGAAAGTCCCTTTTGTTTGCACATAATCAACAGTGGGTAAAGAAGGAAGGAGACCCAAACTTCGACGTGACCATGAGCTTTCTTAACACGTATGGAGTCTACAAAACAAGAACATCTCCCCAATTTTATCTTGGAAAGTTATCGATCACGTTCGACCTTACGTAAATGGCAATATATCGTGCAACCTTTGTTTAACAGAGAAATCTATATACTAATCACGAGTGTGCATCCGCTTTTTTCACGCTTTTACTCTCTAAAATTTCGGGTCGTTTTTGCCGTCACTGATTCATAATGGATTGTCAGACCACGGCGGTTAATATTTTTCTGCGATTAGTATAGGGGAAAACATTGCATTGCCAGAGGCGTAGCCAGAGGTCAGTCAAAATTTGTGGAGGAGAGTTAAGTCATTTAAGGTAGAAAAGGAAAGCGTGCAAGTAACCTAATCGCCACTTAAGACTGAAAAGAAATATCATAATGTTGAACTCCTCCAGGTTTTTTTGACTGACCCTAACTACGCCTCTGATTGCATTTAATCGTTTCAAATGTTTTGATTATTCGCGATCAAGAAACAATAGACAACAACGAAAGTATTGCGCGAAGATTTATTAATGTTTTTAGGGTAAGTACGCTTTAGAACTTCTTTGTTTGTTTGTTTTGTTTTTTCTTATAGTATTCATAGGGTTTCTGCGTCATTACTTTTCAAATAATACGCGATTGAAGAAATGAATATCATGGTTTTTAATCATGACGCTCTGGGTTCGTAAAGAAAATTGCAATTGTTTTTAATTCACATTTCGACACTTTTACGACTTTCGCGTTTGGCTTTTATTTACGTTGGGGTGTGGATTCCGTGAGCAGTTACAACGATTTTAATCTTTTTGTTGTTTACCTGTACGAACAATTTATTTTTACTACTGCATATATCGTATCGTGAAAGATTTATTATGAATATTTTGATGTGTTTCAGATCTTCTGATAAAAAGTTTTTCTGTTCATAGTTCCAGTGTTGAACTAAAATTCTTTAGCCGGAATACCTAGAGATTTTTAATTAAAAGTGTGAAGAGTATTTTTGTTATATTTTTTAGAGTTCAGCAATACAGTTAGAACTTCCAAATTCGATCTCTCTAAATTTATGGATCGAATTTTATGGTACCTGCACCTTCTGTTTCTTTTTCTTAAGGTTAGGGTTTAGGGAATTAGAGAGAGTTTACAAAACTTACAACACTGATGCACTTTCGTCATCATTTTTGAGACGTCATTTTCAGAATTAAAACCTGTAAAATTGTTTTACACGGGATACTAGTTTCACATTATTACGTCAAAACTGAATCTCTTGGACAAAAGATCCGAACTCGTTTCTACGTGTCGGCATGTCAACAAATATCTTTTAAAGAACTTTAAATCGAGCCGACCGTCCTTAAGTACCTTTACTTTGTAATTGTTTTAAAAAATTGTATCATTTTACGACCTTTTATACGATGCGATTTTCTAAACAGTTTTTTATTCTTTTATGATGAATTCATTAAGCATAAAACTTTAAGTTATGTACTAATATTTATGTTGAAAATATAACCTTCCATGAATACTTTGCTCTATATCTTTCGTTATATTGAACACTCTATAACAGATGTTCACCAACTGTTGAAAAAGTACAAACATGTTGACAAGACAAGTAAAGTAGCTTTTAAACTTTTAGAACTATTTCTTGTTTGGCTTATTTTCTAATAAATGCCGCTTTTCTAGATGCCACTACCAATCATAGATTGTCACAATATGACGTCAACCATTTTTTCAAGTTTTTGGCTCTCCCTCCACCCTCTACTTGCGTCAACGTTTCCCTGAGTTGACGTCATCTTTAGGAAAGAGACAGCAAGGTAAGGACGCCTTCCTCAAAACTGGTTCGATTGCCTTAATGACATTACGACCGAGAAAAGGTGCCTCTATTTTAACTTGTTTCACAGATCAAAAGGGCAAGAGACCCTGGGTTCGAGGTTGAGAGGAGGAAGCATAATATCGTAACAGGAAAAGTATCAATATCACTGTTGCCGTCTTCGTTCACGGATCACAACCCACACAGTAAGGAATGGTTTTAATTTAGTTTCGAAAGATTAATTGATTTAGCTTTGAGTGGATGTCTCAGTTATTCTGCCGTTTAGTATGTGTATATGCTGCTGGATGAAAATGAAGACGAGAGAAATTTGTTAGCTGGATAAATAAGAATAAAGGGTTGTTTAGCTGTTGTGAATTAGCCAGAGGAGATTTTAACTCAGATTAAAAATGTGGTTGTTTTCAATTTTTTATAAACTCTATATAAATAATATATATAATTATAGATATATAAATTCTGTCATTACGTTTGTGTTTTTAATTATTATTCATAAAGGTAAATGTGTTCTTGAAGTTTCTTTTAGTTTGTTTTGCTTTCTTTCAATATCGTCATAGTATGTTTAGGATTTTTGTATGTTAATTATTAATTTTGTGTCTTCAATTATTGTTTTTAAGTATGTTCTCAAAGTTCCTTTTTGTTTGTTTGTTTGTCATAATACGATTAGGTATTTGAATCATTATGCATTTGAAATATTTTTTCTTTTAGATAAGCAAAATGAAACATATACATACAAAGAAATAAAACTCATGGTTTTAATCATGATGTTGATGGACAGACTATATTATCATTTCAAAAATTCATTCATGATTGCAGACCAATAACAAGCACAAGCGAAACAGTTGGAAGGTATCAATTTGTTTTTATTTAATATTTTGTTATTTCATTCAATGTTTGCTTTGTATGTCTGGGTAAACAGATCTGTTTTAAATATTGCAACTTCTCTTTTGCGTATAAATATATATATTCTGTTATTGCTATTTGTTTATGTTAAATCTTCTGCATGTAAAAAACATGATTTCGCTAAATAGGTTATTTTAAGCGTTTCAATGATTCAATTTCTTTATCATTTTGATGTTTGGTTGTGTTAAATGTCTCCAAGGGTTAAACATTATCCCAGGAGCAAATGTTAAGTATTTCGATGTTATCACTTTTTAATTATTTTGATCTTTGGTCCTTTCCAGGGGAAATTTATTTCATTAAGCTTTTCTGCGATTCAGCTCACATTTGATTAAAACCATTAAAAATTATTTACACGGGTTAAAGAATTCTGCGACACAACGCATACTGAACATGGGTGGCGAGCGACGCCGCCTGGGCGTCTAGTTTATTACTCCTCCTCAATAACAATACAACCCAGGAACTCAATTAGGTGTTTCCCAACTTTCGATTTTACTAAATTTCTTGCATCTGCAAATATTTCTTCCGCAAACAATTTGTTCCCATAAAGTATCTTGCGGATGGTTGTAATGTTTGCTTATTACATCTAGAAAAGTTTCTGGATTAAGAAGACAGTCAGTTACTTGCTGCCAGCTCTGTATTTTATTGACATAGTTTTTGAAAGATGTAGAAAGACAACTAGAAACTCCAGAATCTACTTTGATAACGTCAGTCAGAGATGATGTTTGTGTAATTTACAGACCAAGACCTTTGTGTAGGTCTGTAATATGTACCATGGATAGGTGCCCCGGGCTTTGTAATTCCTTGTAACTTTTGATCGTTATATTGAGTACAGAGGCGTAGCCAGAGGTCAGTCAAAATTTGTGGAGGAGAGTTTAGTCATGTAGGGTAGAAAAGGAAAGCGTGCAAGTAACCTAATCGCCACTTAAGACTGAAAAGAAATATCATAATGTTGAACTCCTCCACTTTTTTTGACTGACCTTAACTACGCCTCTGGAGTAGACCTAGATCATTATAAACCTGTTCTACGTAAAGTATTTTAGTGAAAGAAAATTTCTTGTTTGAAATATTTGTGAAGGCATATTGCTTTTACGGTATTGATATATTAAAAAGAGAAAAAAGTAGTCCTTTCTAAAAATTTCGAGTTACCAATATTCTATTAAGAGCTTATTTATTTCGACTTTTTACGCTTGATTTTTGGTCAAAACTTTTGATGTCCGAAATACAGCATTTTTGTAGCTTGTGGTTTGTCAGACCTACAGTCACGTGACATGCATGAAAACCATCCAGTTAGTGATTGGCAGTTCTGGCTTGTCAAAAAATGTGGTGTGATTGAAAACGAGGCGATGTTGGACAGTTTGACGTCAGACCAACGTTTGAACTGAAATTCAAGCTGTATAATCAGCAACCTCTTACTGTTGGTTTGTTTTGTTTTGATGAGATGTATGTATCTGCAATGTTTATTACCCCGGCGGCTTGATGTCATCCTTTTGAAAGCCCTCAACTACACTGACGTCAATGAAAGCAAGTGAAGGAAGAACTCGTAAATAATAACATGATAAACAAAACGGAATATTTTGCCAACTCGTCCCCAGCATCAAAACGAGGCTGAATGAATAGTTTGACAAAATATTGTCGTCTTAATTGATACTAAGCATAGGTGTTTTTCTTATTGGTCTTAATAGCTTGCTCTTACTATTCTTTATCGATTATTAATTAAGATGGCTTGCGTGTCGTGTTGAATGTTTATCACACCTACAAGCGTGTAGAATTGATCACAGAAAAGCTGATATATGGTCATCAACTTTAAGATGGATGTTTTAATGTATTACATAATAGAAATACAATACGTATCCGTTGCCGTGATTATAACAGCTATGACGTTAACAAGATTAACAAAGACCTTCACCACACCGTCAACTGGGAGTCCGTATACAACACCAATTCTCCTGTCCAGGCATGGTATGCGATAAAAACGTATAAAAGGAAAAGCCTCTCCTTGGATCACAGATAAAATGAAATCACGTGATCAGGTCATCCATAAAGCTCGCAAAACAAAAAGTGATTCCGATTAGAACTTATACAAACGAAAAAGAAACTTTGTCAACAACGATTCTAAACAGGCATATTTTAATACAAGAAATTGCAGCCAAACCAGATAAATTTTGGACAGTAAACAGAGATTTTCCCAACAAAAACTAAGAGTGATAAACTGCCGACTACTTCCCGAATAGAATCTGAGTCTGTCACTGACAAACAAATCATCGTTAATTGGTTTTGTAAATTTTTCAGTGGAGTTACAAACGATCTAAAGAGCGAAGCTTTTCCACTTACTGACTTTATCTGGAAACCCAAACCTATTCCGATAAACTTTACCATACATTTAGTTTTCGAACAGTTACCAAGAAGGTTGTGAGTCACATCAAAAAACTCAAACATAAATGTGCTGTTGGACTTGATAACATACCATCATCCTTCCTCAAAGAACTTTTTACAGCATTTAGAAGCCATTGACGCATGTTATAAATTGTTCACTCCGAAATGGGATTGTCCCTGATGCTTTTAAACGAGCAAAAGTAGCTCCGGCATTTAAGTCTGGTGCGAATGATAGTTTTTATAACTACCGTCCGATCAGCGTGCTACCAGCAATTTCGAAAATTATGAAGAAATGTTTATATACGCAAATTATGAATTACTGTCTACCTTCCAATTTGGGTTTAGGAAAAACAGATCACCTGAGCTAACTGTTTGCTGCTTGGAACATATAAGAAAAGGTATGGACAATGACATGGTTATTGTCACCATTTACATCGATATGTGCAACGTTAATCGAAAAACTTCTAGACTAACAGGAATACCACAGAATTGGTTTTGCAGCTATCTGTTTGGACGATCTCAACAAGTGTATTACCAACAACATCAATCGTCTATCGAACCAAAATTCAGTGGTGTCCCTCAAGGGTCAATTCTTGGACCGCTGATGTTCCTGTTCCTTTTCAACGAAACTACATTTGTTCTGTCGAAAAGTAAAATTGTTAAATATGCCGACGATACTGTGCTGTTCTATTCGCACAAGGATATTCAAGAGGTTCAAAAAGACCTTACCAACGACTTTTGCTCCATTACTGACTGGCTACAACAAAATGAACTATTATTAATACTAACAAAATAGACGCTTAAACAATTTGGATGACTCAAAACTACAGATTTACCATCATCATTCACCTATTAACAACACGAGAACGTATAAATACCTCGGATTAACGCTGAACAAAACACTCAACATGTCAGAACACTTTCAAAACACCATAAAGAGAGCCTCTATAAGAATAAACCTGTTGAAGAAAATGCGATCCCATCTTGACTCAAAAACCGCAGCTTTGGTCTACATTCGATGATCTTACCAATCTTAATTTACTGTTCGTTAGCAATGTATGGAATGATACCAGTTCGTTGGTTCATCTCCAACAATACCATCATCAAGACAGATTAACATGAAACTAGTATAGTGTTCATCTATGTTCATCGATGCGTTAACAGAAGTGCGATTAAAAACTTCGAGAACTACTTCGAAATTTTGGAATCAAGAATAAACACACGAAACAATGGGCATATGATACGAGTACCGAAGGTGAAATTGGAAGCTGCTCGATCCTCCTGTTATTTTCAAGGATAGCATTAACATTTTAACAATTTACCAAGCGCTTCGAATTGAGAAAGACTTCTCAAAATTTAAGAGTTTATTAAATAAATTTTAACTAAGGAATATCATCTTGATCTTTTTTTTTAACATATTTTACGTATAAATTACATTTATTCTATATCTAACAGGACTTCTTGGAAAACAGTGTAAATATATTTATATACTATACGACTGAATGACCATCCTGTATAAACATTTGATAATAATCTATATACGTATTCATCGAAATTACCTTATTACACAAAAATAACGCGGTACATTAATTAACGCGAATTGAAATTTTTCGCGTTAATTACAACCCCGTTAATTTCCTGTCCGTGTAAATTTCTCATTCGTTATTAAATGTCTAGCGTTAAATAAACGTCCGTTAGATTCATCAAACGTTAATTTTTATGTAACTTTTTAAAATTACTGAAAATAGCCAGATTTTACTGTTTCATAAAAGTAAGGATAACAGAAAGGGTCCAAAACGGAAGGATCAGGAGTCCTTTTTTTCAAACGTTCTGTTAAAGATAAAACATCCTAGTTACAAGAAACCAAAATATTTTTTATAATATCTGAATGGCCTCGTTATCATTATTAACGTTATCAGCTTTTTCCACTTGAAATTCCACCACTTCGTCATCATCTTCATCTTCGTCATCATCTTCGTCTTTTTCAATCCCTATTTCTTTTAAAATATTTATGGATTCATCAGTATACTCTCCGGTCTGGGGATACTCGACTTCTTTAACTTAAGCCACTAAAATTGACAATTTTTCTGGCTCATTCCACGTCACTGATACCTTTATTGGAATCTCTAATCCACCTTGCACTAATGGAGAAGCCATTGGTTTTTCTTTGTGAACTTCAGCTTCAAATGTGACCCCTTCTTGAATAGAATACCAGATGTTTTAAACGATGCCCGAAAAGGAAATGGGAACATGATTTTTGATCAAGAACTTTCACCAAACCGAATTGAAATCTATTTGTTATTTGTTTGTTTTTCCTGTGCTGATTTCCAATGTATTTCAGTAAAAATAAATTTTGTTGACAGTGAAAATTCGTGTTAATTAAATGCCATTCGAATATTAGATATTCGTTGATTCGCGTTAATTACCACACAGTTTTAAACCCAAACTTCTGATTCGCATTAATTTCTGATCGCATTAATTTGTTCCGCGCTATTTGGTGTACCGCGTTATTTTTGCGTAATAAGGTAGTTACCGAAACCATAGTCAAAAGAAAAAAGGATTTTCAAAACACGACCCCGATGTCCATACCAAGAAACAACCGAGCGAGTGTATTTGGCCCTATCAAGCAACATGGTCTCACCAATGATACGTAAGGGGCCCCCCATAAGCGAATCATTCATTATCATACCTACCTGTACGATAATTACAGAAATGACTTCTTCCCAATCACAGCATAAACAATATTATAGTAATAAATAGAAATAGAAATAAAAAACGTTATGATTCAGGATTGTATTTGACATTCGGTGGTGATCAAATTGACGTCATCTTGTTCAGCAAACAGCTGTTTTGATTCTCTAGATCCTCTGAGACATAGCAGTTGGCATCTGAGAAGGCTAAAGTTTATTCTACATCTTATCCAATTTTTGATAATGTGGATCGGTTCGTTTCTTTTATCCGCAATCATCTCTGCTAGTCTGTTGAAAAAGGTCGAGCATTCTCGCGGCATACCGCCAAAGCAAGTGAAGACTAGTGGTGTGAAGCTTCCTTGGTCAACACGGTTTACTCTTTGGTTGCAGCTTCTTTTCTTTGATAGTTCATTACTTTTGTTAGAGACTGGGTCAAGTAGCTTTTAGCTGTAGGGTTGAAAACCTTAACATCAAAGTACGCTACTTGCCCCTTAACCCAGAATCCACGTGCAGCAACATCGACACGAGCATCATTTGTTTGGATAGTTGACGGTGGTAAATCTTCGCCAGTTAGTTCTTGTAATACTGGTTCTATTGAAACATCTTTACAGCATTCCGACAGTAACTCTGCTGTGAAATCTCTAACCTCATTGTGACGAATCGATATAAAACCACCTTTATGACACGAAAGAGCGTGTTCTAGTTTAAAAGGAGCACCGCAAACACAAGTTGAAGGAAGACGCTTTAATTGCATGTTATAGCGAATATAAATACTGTCCCAAAATGACTGTTTGTCTAACAAGAAACCATATTTTTTGATGGGCAATGTTGTAAGCCAGTTTGATGCCCCGTTTCCAAGCTGGCTTCAAGGGTTCAATGCTAACTTTGTCAGTTATCGTTGATTTTATTTCTCGCAGCAAGCCTTCATTCCTTTTCGATTTCTCTGTTTTTAAGGTATTGCGTTGCTTCTTTTGGTCAGTTTCCACTGCTTCGTCGTATATTTCAACTTGATTTTTTACTTTTTCCACCATTAAACTTGTCACTGATCTCGAATTATGGTATTCAATTTCGCAACGTTCACATGGATTATATATAGCTAACCCACCATATTTCACGGGTAGCGAGAATAATTTTCTTTCTTCATCATTGCAAACGTAACCATTGCTTACCCATTTTATCTTTCTGATGTGGTTACTTTGGTAGATATACTTTTTTACTAATTGAAACTTTATGTTATATTTTTAACTATCGTTAACTAATATTTTGTATACAGTGACTGTGAATTTTAGAATTTTAACATTATTATGGGACAAAGAACCATTGTAATATGGATATGCCCGAAATATACCATTATTATTATTATTATTATTATTATTATTAACCGTTAAGAATTGCTATCAGGAAACTGCCTCTTATAGCATCCTCTAGAGGCTGCAAATCAGCGGAGATATCAGATATAGTTCTAAAGAGGTACGTGAATTTATGTTGATAACCAAAAACAAAAGCTGTGTAGGCGGCGTGGGGATATACTTCGGCTACTTGTGATAAGGTTTCGATTTCTCCTACCCATTGTCGCACAAGTTTTGAGACAAAATTCTTTTTGCATTCGTTACTACAAACAATAGCTCCCAAATGGCGGTTACCGTCTGTGGTAATTTGAACACCAGTACCATTAAATAATGCGACTGCTTCAGTGAGGTATTGTTCTTTCACAATTAACCACCAACTCTCACTAGCTTTTGGATGATAGCCGATATTTGGACCATGCGTTACTACTCTTTTCCACCATGATCGAAGCTCTGTTAGTTTTCCTATGCCAGTAAAGTCATCAGCATAGGCAACACGTTTTGGAATCTCGTTACTACTAGAATTTTCACGTAATTGAAATAATGGTAGAACACCAATGGCGTACATACCCATAGCAACAGGATCATCCTGAGTAGTACCCTCATTTGATCGAATTTCTTTCCCTCCGGATATGAAAAGGCGGGCGGGTGTTTGATAACAGTTGAAAATGTAAGTTGAAAATTCCGGACAAAGTATATCTATGTTAGGTAACGTTACTGCTCTGTTTATTGAGTTAAATGCATTTGACGCATCGATCTGTAATAACCCGTGATTCTCTTCATCAGCAAACATATCAACTGATGCGTGAACTGCAATCTCACAACCAGATTTTATTCCTGCACATAGCTGCAAATTTCCATTAGCATTGATTATGTCTTTTCTTACGCACATGATGACTGTTTTTCCAATTATGCGTCGCAATACCTCTCCAATCCCAATGGGTCTCAACCCTGGGTTTTTGTCTAAAGGGATTAATCGACACGCTAACAGAGCTTCCAAGCTTTCTGGATCGGACACACACTTTGTACACAGAATTCTTGTGAATCTAGCTAGTAATTTTCTAAAATCATTTGCAGCCGCCCCAAAAATGCTGCTGCCCATGACTCTTCGCAATTCATCTGCATCCCCCCATCCAGAAACTCCTGCAGCACCTTTACTTTTGAGACAAGCTCGAAGAATGCTAGTTTCGTCTATACTTTCGTAGATTATGTCATTTGCATTAGCGATTGGACCCTGGAGAAGAAGGTCTTTTTGTATTGGACTTGCGTCAGGATGTTTTAGATGGAGTTCATTCATTGTGTCGTCATTCAGTGGTAAGATACCATTGCATTGCTTCGGAGGAATGAGTCGTGAGTGCGATCGTTTCTTCTCTCACGCAGCAACTCGAATTGCCGAAAAACGAAACGTTGCAAAATCCATCGTTGTCAACTCTCTTCGAGCAAAATTGAACTTTTCACTACTACGCTCATGTTTGTTATGTACCTTATCGGGGAAAAAAAAGTCGGGATTTATTATTTTAGTCGGGGAAAATTTTGGTCGGGGAAAAATTTAGTCACCTCGAGAAATTTTAGTCACTTTTCCCCGACCAAAATTTCGAAATTAGTCGCTTTTCCCCGACTAAAATTTCTAAATAAGTCACTTTTCCCTGACCAAAATTTGCAATACAAGTAGAAAATGGAACACAATTTTTGTCGACACTTTCAATTTGAACTAAAAATTATATTACAAAATAACTAATTAAGAGTTCAATCTAATACAATAACAGTTTTTGAGGTTTGATCGTCATTATTTTCATCACTGGCATCCATATTGCTTTCACAAACATCAATTATATCTTCACTGACATCCATTTTATTTTCACTGACATCAATTTTGTTTCCCTTAATCGTAACAGAAAAATCTGTATCGTCCTCATTGACTGATTCAACTTCATTCGATTCCCCTTCCTTTGCTTGACCGTCATAATTCCAGTCGAAAATCGATAGATAGACTCTACTTGAGATTATCAAAAATCGGGGAAAAGTTTCGGTCGGGGACTAAAAAATCGGGGAAATGTTTTGGGCGGGAGTAAAAAAACCGGGGAAAATTTTTGGACGGGGAAATGAAAAATCGGGTGAAATTTTTGGACGGGTGTTGAAAAGTCGGGGGAAAATTTGGTCGGGGAAAATTTTAGTCACTAGCCCAAAAAATTAGTCACTCACCCCCGACTTTTTTTTCCCCGATAAGGTATAAGGGGAACAAGAACGAATATAAACCCCATTGAACTCTCCGATATAGACTTCGCCGAAATGGCACATAACTTGAACTAATCAATGAATATTCAATATTATCTTTTTCTTGGAAAAATTTTTATTTTAGGTTAAATATACTATACACTCTTTGTAAAAAAAAAAAAAAAAGAAATTGCATTGATCTGACGTTAGCAATCTTAAAGCACCGTTGATGTTCCCTTTGATCATTATTTTTTTTGAAATTCATCACCCAAATTCCTTTTCCTGTCTGGTGACAAACCTTTGCTTAAGCGACTTTGTATAACAAGACATTCAGCGAGTAAGCTAGAAATCTCTTTCTGCCGCCATAATTCTAATCTTCTTTCTAAAGTCTTTTTGTTCTCAAGTGTTGTTGTTTTTGGACTTGTTCGTTGTAGTAATAGACTCGGCATCAACATGAACATCCACGGTTAACCAATCTTGATTGTATATCTTTAAAATATCGAAAAATGTTTGTATAAACTCGCTTCAAAGTTATTTCATCAAGATTTTCCGTTTCCGCATTTACGAGAGACGATTTGCGACCGTTACGTCTGTCATCTTGCTTTGCTTTTTGTACGATAATCGAGACATATCGAGACATTATAACCTCACAACCCAGGAGAACTATCAACAGACGGAGTTTCTGATGTTAATTCATGTGATGTTTTATAATTATTGATACTGATTTTGAAATGGCCTATTCAATATCATATTTGCTGAGGGTGCCTTTCGGAATGTTTGTTTTGTTCAGAGTAGTAGGAGCATCATCTCTGCAGCACATCAATATCTTCTTTCAGCAACTGATGATAGCACAGTCAATTATCTGCTGCTGCGCAGATGATAGTACCTTATTTACTCATTTGTGGTGAGAGTATTGTCTATAAAGAAAAGGTTACTTATTCATCGGAAATTGTTCATCATTAGACTGCCATTAGACAGTTAGGCACAACAAAGCAAACGTGGCACAAGGGATCCATCAAATGTTAGAATGTATAGGTGTAGCGTACTTTTGTGAGAGATAGTGAAACATAATAACCAAATCAACTAGTAAACATTACATATAAACATGCCCCACTTTTAGTACTTTATGAAATGGCCAACATTTTACGATCAAGGTAAGGCCTAAATGCAAGGGAAAAATCCACTTTGCAGTGGCTGGTTGCGCACTGACCAATAATAGAACTGCACAAGCCAAAAAAACAGAAATGCCTTATTCAAGGTATGGGTTCTCAATTCCTGGATGCCTCGCTTGTTGTGCCTTACTGATATAGTTACTTTAATCGGATTAATTTTTGCGAGATTAATTCTCGCGACTTCAAAAAACTCGCGAAATGTTTTGGATTTATTTTCACGAATAAGCACTTCGAAAAATTTTGCGTGGATTAATTTTCGCGAATGGTTTTTTTCGGAAAATATCTTGTGGATTTATATGAGTATCTATGTGTGCCATTAAAAGCGCATCTTCACTAACTCAAAGAGCGTTATTGCGAGTGTTAGCACCGTCGCGCACATCATAACTGACAAGAATGACAGCCGCAGGCCTGAAACAACAACGCCCTTTTGTGCGTGCGATTAACCGCACGTCTGGCAACTTTTTCATTAACAAGACTGGATTTTGTTTCCCTGGATTTTGTGATCTCGGTAAAAACAAGCGAGGCTGGCTTGCTTGTCATATGAACACATTTTATTTTTTTCATTCATTTCTCAAAAATAGCGAGATCTCACCTAACCGAGCCAGTCCGGTCAACCAGGACAGCCCACCTCCATATGAACAGCCCCTAAGAAAACTTTGTCTTTCTTATATTGCGCAGGCTTATTTGCCACTATTTGTAAGAGTCAGACACCAGCGGTAGTGACCACTTCAAAATTGTTTTATTTTGAGATATTTTGTTGCCTATGTTGTAATTAGTAATTGTGACGAATATTTTGCTCTAAATTCATTATGACTCTGAGTAATGGCCTTATGAAATTGGAGCCACATGACCAGTACACGCTTTTTTTTTATAAGAACACAAGCCTCAAATTTCGCCAAAAAATAAGAACAAAATAAGAACAACCTGAGGCTCAAATCATTGTTCCAAAAGTTAAGAACAGCCTGAGCCTGAATCTTTTACAATTTTTTCTCAAGTTGCCGAAATAATTACAAGTCTATTATTTTCACTGAGCCATGTGCGGCCTGCTTAATAAGAACTTGCATACTCACATTGGGTCATTACTGAGCAGCAAAAGATTTAATTTTTATTTTATTTTTCTTGAAATTCCATATATAAGAACAAAATGAGGCTGATTTTATGATTTCATTTGCTCATTTTTTGGGTCTGTGTACCTTTTGTATTACACATTTTTTTTTATAAGAACCAGTAAAATCTGACCTCGAGCTGGCTGGCATACTTACTTACTTACTTTTTCAGCCTGAATTGTTCATATTTTGCTCTTCGCTTTAAGAACACAGTTTCAAATTTCAGAGCCTCATTATGTTCTTATTACGAAACTTCCAGTAAAATAAAAATAAATCTTTTAAGGGTAATGTCCGCTAAAAAATTAAAATTTTATATTGTAGAAATATATTTTCACTGATTATGAATTTGTAGATCAAATTTCTTGAAAAGATTTTATAACCACAATTAATGCTCATTTAATAATTTGCCTTTGGCACATGATTTTTTTAACGATTAAATGAACCATTGAAGAATGCACGTGCTGAAAAATCAAGCTTTATAAGAGCCTGTTTTCACCAACTTGGAATGGCGAAGAAGAGTTATATTGAATTTTTATAATAAGTAACTGAACGTCGTTCAACCTAGGCTTTTGGGACGCCACTTCTCTTGTGAAACATTAGTTGATATTAGTCAAAAGTGCAGAACCATTCCATGATTATTCTTTTGCGAAATTCAAATCTGTTATCCATTACTGCGTGGACAAGTATACTTTCTCAGAGAATACTTATTATACAATGTAGCTATCCGTCTGACAAACCGTTACCATCAGACTTTTAGGATGGTTACTGATGGTACGGTTGTGGCTTTCCCTCATTCGTTCAAATACTTTTATAAGTGTTTTCCGCATTAATGTAATGATAACCAGAGGATATCGTGGGGATTTCGAGGGGTGCGATCGACCCCCAATTTTGAAACTACGTGCCCTTTTTGTAATATTTTATTGTTTTAGTATAAGCAATTAATTATTCTAATAAATTGTTGTACCCCTTTGAATTCTAAAAACAGTCAAAAATAGAAGTCTTGTGTTCACAACTCGACTACCATGGTACTATAAATTCCCTGCCCTTTTTATTCTTAAATTCGACCCTCCCTTTTATTTTTCATGGTACACGACTGGTAACGATTTGTCAGATGAACACACTCTTTAAAGGAGTGGTATCATCATTTCAAATTTTAGTTTAAAAAATATATAGTTAGCCTGCGTTAAAGCTTTTTTCAAAAACTTTTTACTTCCGAAGATACTGAGTTTTTAATTATTATATAAACCTCCGTCTTTTTTCTGATGAAAAACATGTGACTTCATTGAAGAAGTTTCATTTATTTTTATTTGTTATGTCAATGCAAAGGAGCGTATTAGTTTTTCATGTTTTCTAAAATCATGAGTGAGAATTCAAGTGAAGAGGAATCAGATGTTCTCAGCAAAGATGAAGAATGTAGCAATGAGTTTTATTCAAGGATTTTACAGAGAATTTTAGCGGTTTAAGCCATATAGTTTTGACCCAGTTCCTGTAAAGAACATGAAGAAGTCCGGATGATGATTTTGATGATGCTGACGAAAATGCTTTACCGGAGAGAGTTGATAACAAACAGTGATGCAAATGTAGAAATTGTAGCAAGAGGAATTGATTGTTCTGTTCTGCAAAGAAGTTTATGCGATCAAAGACGATAAATTTCAAAACAAATTTTTGTACAAATCAAAACGAAAAAAAATACATGCAATATTGAGTTGATCATTGATCGTAGTAAAATTCACATATTAAAAGTTAATGTTTTTCCAATTTTCCGTTTCAGGTGAAAATTGTGTAACATCGGTGCAGGAGTTCAAGAATCAATAACTCATTCTATGAAAACAATAATGAAATAATCAGTGAAACGGAATAATATTCAAATGCCCAGTTTGAAGAGAAACATGAAAACAAAAATCGATGCACACAGAAAGTAAAAGCTCACCTTTGTATAACGAAAAATGTAGATAACACACTAAAGTAAAACTCCTTATAACATGTTTACCATCAAATTTCTTCCAAAACATGATTCTTTAAAATCTAAGCAACGTAAAGATGGAAGATTGGCCTCGCTTCAACTTTGAAATCCATATTTTTTTTAAATATGAATTTTAGGTAATCTAAACAAACTGATGTTCTGTCCTTTGGTTGAGTCACTTTCACATCCAACAGCAGCACAAATAACCATGTTTTTCATTAGATTTAAAAAAAATACTTAGTTATTGCTTGAATTTCAAAGAACACTCGCTCGATTTGAATGCAAAACATCGCATCAACACTAAATATAACTTCTTCGATGACGTCACATAATTATTACTAATTTATTCAGCGTTTTAAGCCTATGTTTTAAAGTAGCATTTTATAGCGAAAAAAAGATTTTTTTTTCCAAATTGAATTTATTTTGTAGTATCTACATTAAAACAATATATGAAGAAAAAAATTTTTTCCAATTTTAATGACAGCACTCCTTTAAGAAGTACAACAGTGGTGAACTGACGAAGTTTGTAGAAAAGAATTGCTTGACAATAACGTTTATGCCAATCACAGACAAGTAATATTTATTAAAAATTCTTTTTTAAAAAATATGTATAGTTTTTCCATTTGTCATCAAAGTATTGAAAGAAAGAAAAAACTTTTGATTACCTCTACCCTCTAGGGATGTGCTCTACCCTATCATAAAGAGTATTGTTGGACATGCAAATGAAAATAAAAAAAGCAACAAAAGTAGAGTGAGAAAACCGACAGATCTCACTTACGATTGCACCACAAGAAATAGCGTCACATGATGAGAAATCGTCGAAAAATCGTCAAGATAAAAACATATCATATTGTATATATAAATAAATCTACTTGTCAATGGACACGCACTCCTTATCTGTTGCTATTCCTTACAATTTCTGAAAAGACACCAACTTTCTCGAGTTTGAGAAGAGCACCCCAAAGTGAAATCACCAGATTTCTCTTTGTAATCTTCATACAATAGTTCACTTATGGATTGCGGTGATTTTTCAGGTTCATATCACTTTCCATGGTTATTGGCTGAAGACATTAAAGAGAAGAACAACAAATTACGTTTAGATTTCTACTCATGAATTAGTTTTTATAAAGCAACCTTTTTTGTAACGCAAAATTACAATGAAACAAACGAAGAAACTCAGGGTATATTTGTGTTTTCACCAAGTTTAAATTTTCTAACCAAGTCTCTACGTCATACGCATAATTGTACATATTAACTAGTTTACCCAGTCTTTTTTGTGTAACAGATGTTCAACATGATGAATGTTGTATTTTGTGAAAAGCTTTGAAAAAATTTGTGTTATAGACAACATAAAGAAAATTAAAAAAAATTTTAAATACATTTTCAATGATAACTCGTTAGACTCTTTAATTCTTGAAATTTTAATTTTTTAGTGGACACTAACAACAACTAACAACTGGTAAAAGTATGGTTGCGGTTTGGTAATGACCCATTTGCACATTTATTGAAGGTGAAAAAAACCCAATTAACTTCCAAACCATTTACTAATGAGAGAATTCACATCATGTATTGTTCTTATCTGAGGCTGAGGCTCGTGTTCTTATAAAAAAAGCTATAACTATTTCACTGTAAACTAGTTCCTTGTACTAATCAAGCACCCATTGGTTTTGCAATGTGGCAGGCATGGAAATGGTGATTTTTGCTGCTACTTCTAAGCTATATTATAAAATACACGCATTGCACTTTGTCCACATCTGCAAAAATAAATCCAAACATTTTCTTTGAGAAGCTCTGACTTGGCAAAATTAGTCCACGCGAAAAAAAATCTCTTTAAGGTAGGCTCTTGAATTTTCAAAAAATCATTTTCCGTTCCTGAGATATTGCAATTTAAATTTTTTGCTCAAAATTTGATCTCCATGGCAACCATGGCATCACAAAAAATTAATGGAATTAAAGGTAAGAAAAAAACCTTCTTATCCCCGTTATAATGGAATGACCCAAAAAGAACCCTTGTTGAAGTATACCATCAAAAATGTGAAAATATAGGTTTCAAAAATAACAAATCATTGAGAACTACTGATCTGTCATTGCTATGATTATATATCAAGTCTTCTCAATTTCTACTTATTAAGTTAGAAACTTTGTGGAAGAAGTTTTACTGACAGCATTTATTTATAGTGACTGATGATATGTTATATATATAATATACAATATTATTTTATATCTACATATTGACCCAGTTTCTCTATTTTCTTTATATATTTTGTTCTCTATCTACGATTTCTATGTAGTAACATCTGCTCACTTCAGGTGATTTTCCAATGTTCATTTCTTGTACATTGCTTCTTGAGTAGGGATAACAAACAAAAATGGAATCATTGCTTGCTGAAATGGAACGTAAGCGAAAACAACTTGACAGCAATAAAGTCACTTCAAAAAGAAAATATTTCAAACGGGGCGATTTGGCAACACATCAAGCTCAAGAATATCACCGAAAGCAAGAAGAGAAGTTGAAAGATAAGGGGTTGATAGATGAAAAAGTTGAAACTGATATTGCAAATAACATAAGGTGAAGAATGAATGTTTTGTTTTTATGGAATGAATGGATTTCTAGCGCTTTCAAGCGTAGTGAAAGATTTATTTAAGGAAATGTACAGTCTTGACATAGTGTGGTAACGCTCTGAGACTATTACAGGGCCTTGCTCTAGAATGGGTGCCATGGAAAAAAGCCAAAAGATGAAAGCCGTCCCAGCATGTAAAATAGATATTTAAATGATGATGATGTTGTTGATGACTATCACATCAGTCCCGATTAAGATTGAAGTGAACCATCTATTTGTAGTATTTCTGAAAGTAGAATTGCCACAAACACCAGTAATGTAAATCAACTTTTCTTTTTAGTAACTTGATAAAACCAAAAATTGATAAATTTGATCAAAAGTACAAAGATGTTCCAAGATCTGAACTTGTTCGACGTTTTCGAGAAAAATCAGAACCTATCATGCTTTTTGGTGAATCCCATGAAGAAGCATGTCAACGTCTTCGTTTGATTGAAATGATGGCAAAGGAAGATAATAAAGGTCAAGATCTCCACTCTTTCTTGAGTTTGAGAAGAGCACCCCAAAGTGAAATCACCAGATCTCCACTCTGACCAAAGTTGCTTTTCTCTTTCTTGGTTTAAAACGTGCTATAGTATATCCTGCTGAAATTTAATAAAACTGTCTGTCAATTTTATGCAGATGAAATTTTCTCATTTAGGTCTCAGAAATGATTTTAAAGCTGCTATGGATCGGTTGGACCAAGCTTATATGGACCAGTTAGTTGCAGAAAGTAGTGGCAGTTCTACGAAAGCTCATGATGTGAAATTATGGACAGACGTGTTATCTCTAGATGAGATTAAACAAATGGCCGAAAAGCTTAACACTGGAGATATGACATTGGACTCGAAGGTTGTTCTGGAATTTCTCCGCCATATAAGTTATTTATGGGGTAAGGATTTGAATGAACGAGAAATTGATAATAAAATGACTCTTCAAGGCCATTTGAAAAGTGCACAATACGAACAAACTATGTCATATTTGAAGCCGTTATTTCGCAAACTTCGTTCAGTAAGTTTGTCCAAAGATATTCTTTATGCACTGACATGTATTGTGGAGAATTTAATGGAGCGAGAATATGTGAAAGCTAATGATAAGTATTTACAAATGGCCATAGGAAATGCTCCTTGGCCCATTGGTGTCACGAATCCCGGCATTCATGCTAGAACTGGACGTGAGAAAATTTCTACTGCTCTCGTGGCGCATGTATTAAACGATGAAACACAAAGAAAATATATTCAAGCCCTGAAGAGACTCATGACATATTGTCAGAAACGATTTCCAGCAGACCCATCTAAATGTGTTGAATACAAAGGTTCTGATGCTTTAATATAGTGGCTGTATGCATCTGCATAGAGGAGTGGAGCGTTGAATTAATGTTCGTTACATTCAGACCATTGTTTTTAAAGTGTTGTCAACCGTCAATGTTGTATAGTAGTGATGATGACCAGACATAATAAACTACGATTTTTTTGTAGTGAAGAGGAGGACGTTTTCACACCTCAAGAAGTCATAATCTTGTCACAAGAAGATAACAATAAGCATATTATAAATATATTTTAAGGCTCTAAAACAATAAAATTTTGATGTCAATTTACCTGATGTTTATTTTTGAAAGATTAGAATGGTAATATCAGTATTACCTGACAAAAAATGATTTTGTTGTTTGTTGTTTCCACCTTGGTTTTCTGAAATATTTCGGTGTCGAAATGTTCTTATATCTTTGAGAAGCACTCTCAAATTAAAACGAAAATACCACATACCAAAATAAGTTTTATTTACTACAGAGATTAAATAAGCCCAAGAACAAAATAACAAGCTTCTACTTTAAGTAAAAATTGTCAACATACTCCTGACAAACACGAATCTTTCTCCATCCTGTATCGCAATGATATTGACTGTATCAAAGTCGTCAGATATATTATGCTTGTTGACTTTAGGATACCCGTGGTGGAGTAAAGTATTTAAAAAACCTGTGGTTTCTCCTGCTCCTCTTCCTTTTGGGCCAAAGATGCTGATTTGACTAAAATTGGACAATTTGGGCCAAATTTGGACCAATTTACGAAAGTTCTTCAACTTTCATAAAAATTTGCATGGATTGAATTTGAAAGGTGCTCATTTCGATTTTGACAGTCATTTTGTCAGATTTGGCAATTCGGAAATGTTGTATTTTTCAGGCTAGATATGTTATCGTTGTGTTACGTCCTGAAGTCTTCAAGCTTCTTGTTTTAAATAATTATAACAGACTCTCGTTCGCTAATTTTTAAATTACAATTTTGACGAGCGATCCGTCGAGAAATTAAGTATTCTGATACACAACTGATCAAATGCATGTCTGCAATAGGTTTTGAACGATCCAAGATTGTTCCAATTGCATTACCAAAATTGAATTATTGAAGTTTATGAAACAGATCTGTGATAGATTTAAAGTCTCTTCACTTTCAAACTTGGTACTCAGTATATTTGTCTTGATGTCAGATGGCATTCTCAGGCTTTATACATGAGTTTTTAAGTTGGTTTTTCATGGGCGAATAAAAAATTATATACACAATCGGATTCAAAGCTGTAACGATCCATGGCGTGATGTTCATAGCAAGATTTAATTGTCTATCTGTAAGCAAATCATCTGTAAGCATTTCATAAACTTGTACTCCCAAATAAAACCACCAACCACACATGAACGGAATCGGTGCACAAAGGATGCAAAGAGCTTCTTTAATTTGTTTGCGTGGGAAATTGTCCTGATAGGAAATAGTTCCGCCAGATTTGAGCACATTACAACCTTTGAGACGGCGGAAATATAATACGAGCAGTACTACCTGACAGGTGCAAGTTGTTCCCACCGAGCCAAAGAATGATATTGACACTGTCAGCCAGAACACAAAGCTGAAATACCAATAAGAATGTAAAACAATTCTCAAGCATGCCAACGTGAAGATAATGGCGCCACCAACCCAAATTCCAAAAACATTAATTTTAGCGTTTACTCCAGTTTTTTTCAATTTCACCAAAAAATCAATTTGATTCAATCCGATAGCACCTATGAACAACATAGACATGAAACATGAAAACATTTCCACTGACATTATGGCTAGTTGTATATCAGCTGAAATTTGGTTACGTGAGACAACAAGTGATGTGTATAGCACCATATTAATCAAAGTAACAATATCAACAACTGCTTTGTTACTTAAATAAGTCGCCGATGATTTCTTTTTAGCGAGGATGTAGCCTTTCCACGTAAGCACTATTAAGCTGGCATTTAAACATATCCCACAGACGAATGTTAGTACGACCACCACTATCAACGCAGAGGACTCCTTGCTTGATTGTGTCTTATGAGTGTCATTATCACAAGATATGTTAAAATTATTGCAAAGTATTTTTTTCAACACTGTCCACGATACGTTGAAGTTTTGCATGGCAAAGTTTTCCATCTTTCAAAATTTTAATCCAAAAAAAATGTCGAAACGTTTGAATTTTATATGCTGCTTATCAATTCATCATCATGTAGAAGTTTCGGTTTCTGCTGGCCACACACACCTGTGTTCTTTCGACTACTGAATTATTCAAACATTAATAGAGTAAGGAAACATTTTACGTGTGACGGCCAACTTTAGATTTAGTTTACTGATTATTGATGAGAAGGGCAAAACTAGCGTTTTCCTTTTTATTGAAATATAAGTATTGCAGTATGTATAATTCATGAAGTAGGGAAAAAAACAGATGTCGCAATACAGTGAGTCGAAACTAAATTCCTTAAAATACATGTTGCTTTACTTGTTTGTCTTCTGTTTGTCACCATTTTGGTTGACAATTATTGTCAACAAGTAGATTTCGTCCACTTAATGGCTGTTTTATTTATCTTTGCGTTTTATCAATACATACAATAAATAGCAACAAAATTGATATTTGGTCTTAACCGAGCTAAACCTCTAAAATTTTTACCCACACAATATAACGTTTCATACGAAAGTATTTTGAAGACATATTTAACAATATTTGAACTGTAGATATCGTTCATGGCCTAATTCCATTTTGCAAAATTTCTGTTTTCACCAATTGGAAGTTATGCTCTGTATTCTGTTTCTGTTTCTGACTCCCTCAAAACGTTTGAACTGTACATCCATCCATCTCGTCGAAATGTGTAAAGTATTTGGCTGATTTGGCAATGTACGAGTTCGTACTAAATATGAATATCGGTAGAACATCTATCTATGGTACATATGGCGTTTCTAGAAAAGCCCTTATACTTCTTTCAACCAGCATAGTTAGTTTCCAAGTAAGCTTATATGGAGCTTTTATACCGGCGAGGTGAAAATTGCCCCGGGATAGCTTTTAAGTTATTGCTTATGTAAAACTTTCAACTACTGCGCATGTGTAAAATATTATCAGACAGACAGGGTAATGAAAAAAAACCACTTCGCTTAATCGAGTTCGCGGCAAAAATAAAAATGAGCTTGGGTGGTCAAAAATGGATATTTTTTTAACTTTCTATATGATCAGGAAAATAAATCTAGAGGAAATTTTCGTCATAACGTTTCGTCTCGCCCTTCCTGAATAAAAAACTCCATATGATCGGTCCCTTAGTTTATCAGACAAAGTTTATTCTTAATTAAATTTAATTAGCGGGATTCGGAAAATCATGTTTCGTTTACACGAAATAGATTTGTAGATTTGTAGGGAATTTTATACAACTTAGTACAGTTGCTCGTGAATTTTTCCCTACAAAAGTCATTAGAAACTTCACATCAACACTTGAAATAAGTGTGCGAAGTAATGATATTTCTTTTGATACAAAGAAAAGGCTTTAAATCTCTAAAGTAACTTTTTATTATTTTAGTTCTCACAAGTAATTGATTTTTTTCGTGTAACAGGCTCGTCGGTTTTACGAATCTCCCTAATTGTTTTCATTTTTCCTCTATTCAAAAAGTATCGTAGTGTACTGTAGTGAATTAATGGACTATAAAAATTGACCTGCAGATAACCTGAAGATGTAACGACGAAAAGCTTCGTATTTTAATTAATTAAATGTATTTTACAATTTTGATACTTTATTTTGTTTGATTGTTGAAATGAAATGAAGTTATAACAATTTTATTCCGTAATAAAGTTATAGGAACTGACAATATGAACTGACAATACAGGAACATGTTCAGAATAAAGAAACATTCCCTTCAGGGGAATATTCTACTTGGGCAGTTGTTGTTATTTACGTAAAAGTAGGATCCAGTTCAACTTTTTTGAGGAGAAATATTATGGAAGCTAGTCAACTTTACTTGAGATAATATGACCAATGACGTCCGGCGAAGAATATATTTTTTTCCACAATTGCCAATATATTATAAAACCAATAATAAATATTATACAAAGCCAAAAATCTAAAATTAATTAATTGCGTCATTTCACTTATAAAACAAAAAAAAAACCGACGGTTGAAAAAAAAAATATTCCGATAAATAATATTCCGCCTAGTGAACAATTTAACACTATGCTAAGTAATTGAAACAGTCATTTGGTTGGTTGAAAGTTATTGAAGCAGTCATTTGGTTGGTCGAAAGTTATTTTTTCCAATATCCAGCGCATTCAGGTCAGAAATTAAAATGGCTTTCTGCAGTTTTGCACGAAATCTGATTTCTGCCATGTGGATGTAATCTAACAACATCGCTTCGAAGTTTTGAATTTCTTCGTTTATATTTTGCAGTGGTTTTTCTGTTATCGAAAATGTCTTCCCTTCAATTTCAACAAGGGCTGCCACCATTAAAAGAACAATGACGTATTCAATCTAAACATAAAGAATAATTTATTTATTGACCCGTATATCCTAGCCTACACTTACGACAGCCGTATGTAGGTAAGTAAACCTTGTCGGTAGTAGTTTCAGCTGGTCAACATTTTCTGTCCAGCAAACCTTTTATATTCATACTGGACATTGATGGAGTGAAAGAAATCATAACTAAACCATCACACAAATGAGTCTATCAATGAACGTATCATCAATGTCGAACATGGATCCTTCACGCCATTAGTGTTTTCGTGCTACGGTGGAATGTCAAGAGAATGCGCACGCTTTTATTCTCACACAGCAGATCTGATTGGTGAAAAGCGCAAATTACCCAAATCAATAGTTAGTACATGGATAAAGACAAGGTTAAACTTTTGTCTAATACGTTCGATGCTGCTTTGTGTGAGAGGAACAAGATCCCTATTCGAAAAAAATCACAGCCATGATGAAGACATCAAGTTGGCTGTGTTGGAAAGTAGTGTTAGATAATTTATCGTCGTTTATTGTAGTAGTATATTGTAGTTTGTTCGTATATATTATGTGATAAAAAATGTACGTTATATTATTGAATATAAAATGATGACATTTATGTTAAAAAAAAAAATCAAATAAAGTTGTACGCTGAATAACTATTATCTACAAAAATCTCAGCAAACTGTTTATTTCATATTTCAAGATGTTCTGATCAGTATACAACCTTGAAGATGATAACTTCCAAATTAACCAATTCCATTTTTGATAGTCTCTCCATAAAGTTTCAAGATACTTGGTTTACTCGCGTTGTTTGCACTCGCTTTAACTTGCAGCATTAAGCTCGGTTCCCATTAGAATCGAAAATGTTGAGCAACAGTCGTACAACAGTAGCACAGCACTTACGATATTAATGGAAACAAATGTCGTGCAACAGAGCGATTGTTGTACAACAGAAGACATGTTGCACAACACATGTTGTAGAGATAGAAATTTTTCTATCTCTGCAACAGTCGGCGATAGTTGTACGATATTATTGAAGTAAAAGTTCAATGGAAACACAGCAGAGAGCAGTTGCTCAACAGCGCACGATTTTGCTGTTCTGTAAAGTACATAATCTTATACGTTTTTTGAATGAATGTAGAATTTATCATAATTTAACATAACATTTAATGGAAACATGTGATTGCACAACAACAGTTGTACAATTGTAGTACAACACTTGTTGTACGAATGTTGCTCAACATTTTAAATCTTAATGGGAACCGAGCTTTAAGAACGAACTTTTCATAACTAATTAGATCGATCAACTGATGTCATGGCCGCTGTTAATGTAAAAAGAGACGAAAAAAATATATAATAATGTTTACCTTCATTTTTGTGTTTTCCTTTACGAATCCTCGCATGAATCAGAATGACGGAATTGACCTTTAGAGGTCGTACTGCCACAAAACCACATCTAATTAAAACTTGGTTAATTAAGCAAACACATAATACAAAAGTTATTACAGCGACAATAGAAAAGTGATGTGGCAAAATTATGATAAGAAAGAATAAATTTTATCTCTTCCGTCATGTAAGTTATCATTTCGTTCTTAGAATCAAATATTTCCTCATCGGAGGCGAGTTTCTCAGTTTTATCCAAATGAAAGTAATCTTATTATTGATGGTGAATAATCCTTCATTGCTGTAACTTTTGATGTGGAAAGTTTACGCCCTATGGATAATATTATAAGATATGCGATGAATATTGTCAGGAATAGTGCCAATATTGTCATTTAGGCCCTATTTTGGCATCATTTGTCAAGTGGTCAACAAGTACACTCTACGTTTATGTTTCTGGTTTTGGCACAAACACATCCATCTCCTACCAAGAAGTTGTACGATCTTGATGCTGTATAACAATGATGTCCTTTCCTTCAAGGCTTACTTGTTGCTGGTAGTGAGTTTCTAACTAACAGTTTCTCCTTACTGGCTGTTTTAAGATCTTTTTTACCATCTTCTTGACAGTTTTCAATGATGATTCAATTGACGTCGGGAAGATGCGTTTTGCTCCATTTTTTGCGACGGAATGTATATATGATTTGTATTGGTATCCACTATCCAAAGATAGTTTAACAGAGATTTCGAGCAAAATGGTCTTTCATGACTTGGTTGGATGTTGTTGTGCACAGTTCGTATATTTCTGGCCAAAAAGAAAATTGTCTGTTACTAACAAATATATACGTATTTGTGGTTTGTCTGTTAATAGTTGGGGTTAGAGTTGCTTGCAATATTGTTCACAGGTTGGAATTATATCATTTCCGTAAACCGTAAATCATTTCCGTCCAAAAGTATGTCTCTTGCGCGCCATTTCTTATATCTCGAAGAACAAGAAATTGTGCTGACTTTACTCGTACTTTTGTCTCTTTTTTGTGATTGTAATGACATGAGAATTGGCTTTTTTATAACCGCGTTGATGAGCATTCATGTAGATTATCATTGCTCAGACGTTTCATAGGCATCGAGTTGTGATCATTTCTTTGCATTCATTTTTTTTTTTGTGTGTGTGTCGTATTTTTTTATTTTTTTTTATCTAGATCGTACTTTTGGAATGGTAAAACTGCTACTGCAATGACGTTCTGTGATCACGATGGAAAAAACAACCAAAACTAGAAAAAACTTTTAAAAGAGCACACATACATCTGATGCTTTAAAAGCAATAAAAGAACCCTTTTCGATTCTGTAGTGTTTTTTCGCGCCAATCACTTTTGATGATGATCCGAAAGACACTGCTCCAATATACCATCACATAACAAATACAAGTAAGTTTAGTCAGAAAATTGTAATTTTTAGGGCTGTCGCCTCATAACGTACTATGATAATGAAAATAAAATTGAAAACAAAACACTTTTATTGTCCTTCAAATACTCAAAATTGATGAGAACATTTGCAATATCGGGAAATCTCAGTGCTTTTGGATTTCAATTTGCAATAATAACAAAAACAATTTTGTAAAAAGTAGCAGAATTCGGAAAAATCATGTTTCGTTTACACGAAACTATTTTTCTATCCGTAACACTCTTCTTCCTGCTCTCCTGAACGGCTACGTATGCAACGATGATGAAAGGCTTTTATTTACACTGCTAGTCAAATTAGGAGGCTTAGCAATCCAAAACCCGGTTGAGCGCAGTTCACATGAATATAGAAACTCAAGACCACAGAAATGGTGAAGAAGGTGAAACTCCAATGCAGGATTTATGACGAGACCGTTGAAACGTCGGCTAAAGAGATTCGCAAACCAAACGACGAAAAGAAAAAGCATAATGTAGAGAAACTAGCTGCTTTTAAAGTAACGATTTCCGACACGATTACAGCGAGGTGTCTGGAAGCTAGCATGGAAAAGGGGGCCTCGAATTGGCTCACAACGCTACCGATAAAACAATACGGATTCCTGCTTGACAAGCAATCATTCTGGGACGGCCTGTACATCAGGTGCGACATACCTTTGAAGCGACTACCTCCACATTGTGTCTGTGGCGCAAAATTCAGTGTAGATCACGCTCTTTCGTGTCCGAAGGGTGGTTTCATCGCCATAAGGCACAACGAAATACGAGATGTCACTGCTGAAATGTTGTTTGAGTGCTGCAAAGACGTAGCAGTCGAACCAGTCCTGCAGAAGATCACAGGAGAAGAATTCCCAGCCTCAGCCATAAAGAGTGATGAGGCGAAAGTTGATGTTGCTGCCAGAGGGTTCTGGGTGAAGGGACAAGTAGCGTACTTAGATGTTAAAGTTTTCAACCCTACTGCTAAATCGTACCTCACTCAGACACTCGAAACTTCGCATCGATCAAATGAGCAAGCAAAGAAACGAGCTTACAACAGACGGATCAACACCATCGATCATGGCAGCTTCACACCCCTTGTTTTTACGTGCTTTGGTGGCATGGCGAAAGAGTATCTCACATTCTACAATCGACTAGCAGAAATGATAGCTGAAAGAAGAGATAACGATCCCAGAATATTGAAAAATTGGCTCCGTACGAGAATAAGTTTCAGCCTGCTTAGAAGCCAGGTCCTATGTTTACGCGGTTCTCGATCAGTAAAGAAGATCTTCGCACAGAGTGATGATGTAAAAAATCTGATCACCTTCGAATCAATCCCTCGCGCCGATTGATCCAGTGGTTATTATTATTATTATTATTTGTAATACCATAACCGAGAAATATTTGTAATAAATTTTTTCGGGAAAAAAATATTGCATCTCTTAAAAAAAAATTGAGACATAAATTGAACGCTACGCTTAGGGAAAATTATCTCGGTAACCAATAGGGATAACTGACGTTTTTTGGGGTTCGCTATACCTGCAATAAGGTGACGAAAATATTTTGGGGGAACGGGTCTGTGACGTCATCAAAATCTTTCGATATCTCAGGAACAGCTGGTCGTAGCAAAACAATCCCATACATTTTTTTGATCAGTTTTTGGAGCCCTACAACATGGGTACACCTATCATTGCCAATTCATGAATTTGATTTTTCTCTAAGGGAGTGACACAACTCAGGCTGCGCATGGGGGGGGGCGAGCGACGCCGCTAGTCTATATACTAATAGCCGATTCTCTGTCTGTTTGTTTGTCTGTCTGTCACGCAAAATGGTAGATTGAGTTGTGAAGAGATTATTTCTTTTCTTGTGCGCGACGTCAGTGTGAAACCAATGCATTGCATCCCCAATCGAACTCGACGTTTAGGGAAAATTATCTCGGTAGCCAATAGGGATAACTGACGTTTTTTGGGGTCCGCCATACAGGTGATGGAGCAACGAAAAATTTGGGCCTTTTCGGGGCAAATATAATTTTCGGTTTATGCCGAGTTCGGTTTATGCCGACTTAAACATGATAGAAAGTCTTTCTATGACGTCGTCATCGCTCATGAAATTTGACGAATTGGAACAGCAATTCTGAATGAAATTTACTAGCTCAACAACAACACAATACAACGTGATAACTAAACAAAAAATATGAACTATTCAGAGTCACTATCAAAATCATTGGAATAAGAATCATGGTCATTTTCATCCGACAAAACAAGTGTAGCTACCTTATCGGACAAAACTTAGTCGGACAAAAGTGACTAAATTTTTTGGAAGTGACTAAAATTTTGTCCGACTAATTATTATGTCCGACTAAATATTTGGTCCAAATCATTTTTTTCAGAATTTTTCTTCTTATCAGGTTAATTACAAAATTTTAAATATTTATAATTTCTTTATGATTTTTCTTTTTGCTCACCAACGAATACAATATTTTTACATGACTTAGTCGTAAATAAACAATTTCTAAAGTGGTAAAGTGTTTTGATAAATAATATTCACGCTCGTCTTCATGATGTTCATTGTTTATTTTCGACCCCTTCGTAAACAGATTGGACCTTTCTAATAGCCTCGCTTATTCCAGGAAGGAATCCACAGGAAAAGAGAAAAGCACCGGTAATAACAAAAACTTCCGATAAAAGTGATAGCGAGGTAGTTCAAAAGAAAATGAAGAAGACAGCCATAATGGAAGAAACGCCTGAAGCCAATGCCGGAACCAAAATAGATTTTTATACTGATCAGGAATATGACATTGAAATTGAAAAATAAAATTATACTACAATCCTTTTAATTAGGTTTTTTTTCCGACGGCAAAATTGTACCGTCGTGGTATGACGATTTTGTTGGACATATGATTTCTCCCACAC
This sequence comes from Turritopsis dohrnii, assembly GCA_027922465.2. NCBI lineage: Eukaryota > Metazoa > Cnidaria > Hydrozoa > Anthoathecata > Oceaniidae > Turritopsis > Turritopsis dohrnii. The sequence goes on from BQMF02000304.1 coordinate 296,708, forward strand.
GCTTTTTCATAATCCTTATCGAAAATTAAGTAAGTTATGAAATTTTAGAAAAGGACCAAAATTTTAGTCGGACAGTATTATTAGTCGAGCAAAAGTGACTAAAATATTTGGAGGTGACTAAAATTTTGTCCGACTAATATTTTCGTCCGACTAAAATTTTGTCCGACTAAGTTTTGTCCAGTAAGCAATAACAACTTTTTCCAAGTTGGGAAGCTATCTGTTCAATATCCATGGTGCATTCGGAGAGTAGAGATTTTTGAGAGTGATGTCTAAGCAAACTATGACGATCGCTCTTTCTCACCGAACACGCCATTTCTCAATTTCTTACCTAGGTCATGGACGTATAAAAAGGGAAGGACTTACAACTTTTATAAATCTATTCAAACAAACCTCGCCTCGGTTTATTGAAATTTTCACAAAAGCAGTTTTGAAACTCCCTCAAGTGCTGTTAAAAATACATGTTTCCACTGGCTTCCATGATCATAACAACCAACCAGAAATGAATTTAAAGATTTTATGATTATTTTGAAGCCAGGTTTTAAACTCTGATTCCTCATGACTTCTTACAGTCTCAAACATGATATTTTCAGAATTGAATGAAAAAGCATTCTTCTTTCTGTATATTCTCAGGCATCACCCAGGCATCTTTCAAAGTACCGAATCTTTGGATGTAAGTATATAATAATAATAATAATAATAATGATATATTTCACAGTATCTCCAAAATTTTACAATTGGCTCTTCACCTGGAAATTGAGAAGATTATGTATATGCAGCGTCTAAAAAATATCGTATATTAAAAAAAATAATGGCAGAAATTAGAGAGACAGTCGTAGTATGGGACGTGGCTAGGTGTGGATAAGGTGAAGGTAGAGTAGAACCAGATAGTCGTAAACCAAAAAGAATGTCGACTGAAGTTATGAAAACTAGGAAATGGGACATGACTAAACCTAAGGACTAACGTAATGTAAACCGATGTGTAGGACCAAATTGAGGTTAGAACCGAATATTAGAAAAAAAAAACTGTTAATATATATAAACTTATAAATTAATTCCTCCATGGCAGTAAAGATAGAACTTGGACTCAAAAAGCAATCTAAAACCTAAAATAGGACTAGATGAAGGTAAGGAGATATGATAAAGGAATATTGATAGCATTGGTCTAGTATATACACAAAATACTTCCTAACTCCGACAAATTTATCTTAATTCCAATCCAACATTTTAAAAAAAGGTTGAGTAGAAGTTTTGTGATACTCAAGAATATTGCTGATGCATCTGCAAATCGTATTTTCTCTCAATTCGTTGGTTTTCCACATCGGATTAAACCTAAAGCGTCACATAAACTCGCCCATGTGAACCAAAATCCAGTGAAATGCGAGGCGAGGATTACATCAAAGAAATGCCGACAGAATAGATTCTAATAATAGTAATGAAAGGCTTTAGTATAAAGGGCAATAGACATTTCCCGAGTTTATTTTTTATCAAGCTCCGCCTCGTTTTCGCAATGGTTAATATGGTAACGAAATGTCACGGGACTCATTTCAGTAATGTGCAATAAGTGTAATAATTGTGATAGTGTTAATGATTGAGCACAAGAGATTCGGTTGTCATAGTAACGCAATTGAAAACGAGGCGGAGTGTGATAAAAAATAAACTCGGGAAAGGTCTATTTACACGGTACGATTTTTCATACGATTTTTGTCGTACAGGTCGTATCACACTGTGTAAACATAAAAAATCGTACGAAAATGTGTCGTTTTATGGTGTCGTGTACGACAAAAAAAAAGTTAAACATGTTTAACTTTCATACGACATCGTACGAAAATTAACCAATCATATCGAAGCAGACAATACTTCAAGTGAGGGAAAAGAGAAAAAGACAAAATATTTTTATCTCTATCCTTTTTGGCAATATCTTTTTGAATTAGAGAGAGCAAAAAATCGACATCTTCTGGTCTCATTCTCAAATAATTGGCATATATGGCAACTTCTTCATTTCGAAGTTCCAAATTAGTATAGAGACCTTTTAAATCTCTTCTTTCCGGCCATTACTTGGTCCACTCTGAACGTGTTTTACGTTTCTTCTTTGCTTTTGTGTTATCTTCAATTTAAAAAATGCGGATATTTTGATATCGCGCAGCACAGCTTCATCACTCTCCATTTTTTTCATTAAAAATCATTTCTCTCTTCTGAGTGTCGTAACGTGTAAACACACGCGTCTTTTAAAAAAAAAAATCATACATCAAATGTGTACGACAAAAATCGTACGACAAAAATCGTACCGTGTAAATTGCCCTTTAGTTGTGAGTCCTTCTCTTTTTATACGTCCATGCCTAGGTTCAACATTTTTTCCTCTTGTGAGTTAACTTCTTGAATTCTTTTCAATTGAGTGTAATTGTCGCAGCATTTCTTAAGAATCCCATTGGGACTTTCCGTGACGCTTTTTAATTGGCGCAATATGAACCCATCATTGCGGATGATGCTAAGGTAGATAATTTATTACTGTTGTTGGCGGAATTGGGGAAAGCAATGTCATCCATTGCGATAAGTCAAAAAAGAAATATTAAAGATTGAAATAGGCAAATACCTTGCATTTATTAATTTTGGTAACGCATTTTCTGTAAGACTTCATAAAAGTAGGTTTTCATGGGTGTCAGGATAATTTCCTACCCTGGAAAATTGCCCACTTGTGGATGGTAAAAGATTTTTTCAGGCATTGGCTTGCGTACTTCTGAGCGAAGGCATTTAATACCTTACGTCGAAAAATGCTCTTGGCCAAAAGCCTGAAGCACTGATGTCTGCTCTTTCACCGTGTCAGTCGTAATGGTACCGCCAGCAAGTTGTTCTCCACTCAGGAGTTCAGTGCTGGTTCAATTACCACATCTATAAAGCTCCTTTTCGTCTACACATCGCGCGCAAAATGATGAGGTATTTTCAGAAAGAATCTTCATTTGCATGTTTGTCAGGGGGTACAGTTTTGAAATGTTTAGGTAAATTTAGAATTTACAGTGAATAATGCTCAAATTAATGGAAAAGTTTAATAATAATATTAATAATATAGTAATATTATTAACAGCTTTATAAATTTGACTTACAAAAGTTTACAATCGATGATATTTATTTTTCTTTGTTTCATTATTCACCCGCTATTTTTCAAAATGAATGTAAAAAGAAAATGGAATATGAAAACGAAAATATAGCGTCAAAAATGTGGATTTTTAAAGCATGTTTTAAAGCATGTTTTTCGACCTGGGTAGCTGTAATCATAGACGTATAGATATCTCTCTATACGTCCACCCTCTGATAAATAAAATAATTTTGTGGGGTAAGGTTTTTTGTGTTTTTTTATAGATGCATATCACATCTATTAAACTTTTAGTTTGTTCCCCGATTTTGCATAGTTATTTTTTGCATCTCAGCGCCCTGGCTATAAATGTTATATCTTAACTATCAAATCAATGGTAGGTCTTGAGATGATCTTATGACAGCCCCATATTACTATATATGGCGTTGTTTATGAAAGGATGGCGTGTGTGATAAATTGAATATTGATATGTTTGAATTTTGAGTTACTTAGGCGATTATGAATTCACCTAACCAGAGACAAGATTTCAATTCTAAAGTTTCCTTATTAAACATTCAAACCTTTGAATATTTTCAATGAAAATCATAAAAATGTCTTAAGATTGTTTCGTACAAAAAATACATTTCTTCTCATGCTGTGAAGTCTTTTCGTGTGGTTGCCTTTCCCTTAGCCGCAAGTGTTTTGTTTACATCGTGACTAGTGGCCTACATGTATATACAAAAGAAATTTGTAGGCGGATCTAAATATTGGGATGTTCAATAGCAAGAATTGAAGGTTACCAACAACTTATTATTTCGAAAACACATTAACTAAAGAATGAAGCTAGATCACCCAAGCGCACCTTGATTAATCTAATTGTTTTGAAGTCAACGACTGAAGTCTTGAAAATGTGTGCAGTGTGGATCGTTTTCAGTTTCTATCGTAACATTTGGGTTGTTAAGTTTGTTGTAACCCAAATGTTACATAGTAAACAATCTTCTGTGTAAGCACATGTTCACAATTAGAGACGTCAGAAAAATTTTACATTGCAGAAAAAAAGAAAAACATTCTTGTCGAAGGTTTCAGTAATCTGGTACGCTTAGTGTAGCTATTATTCATTTGATAAACAAGGGAAAAGTAAACTTCGAAACCTGTATTTTCATCCTGTAAAGACATACTTTGTTTTGTTGTTGTATTGTCTACTTCAATAAAACTTCATTATGCCTGTAAAGAAAAGGTCTTCCGTAGAAAGTTCCTGAATTTCTTAACCGAACAACAATAACTAAGGTTTATAGAATAAACACTTCAAACAATTCAATTTTAAACAATTTTGTGGCTGACAGACAGTTAGAATGATATAAGGATAAAAATAATGTTTTTTCTAATGCTGGAACATTAGGGTGTTCGTACAAGTATTTAATCACTCTAAGTGGTTTATTTCTCAGCAGGATTATGCACGAGTTATTTTTAGCGTTTTCGCAGTGATTCAAATTGACGTACAATACCGACGATAAATTTTTTATATCAAGTCGCAAACAAGTATATAACGCAATGTAGCTACCGGTTAAAATCATTCCAATTGAATTTTAGATTCAGACGCAAAAGAAGAAAAGAAAAGAAGTGAAAAAAAAAGAAAGAAAAGAAGTCAAAATCAAAGGATTTGTAGAAAGGAAGGAAAAACATGATGAAAATGAGATTGGTAATGTTAGTTCAAATGATGGTTTTGCTTTTCTTGCTTACATATGGCTATCCTACGCCAGGAAGCAACGAAGATGTTTTGAAGAAAAAACTCACCATTGGTGGCAACAATACCGGAGATGGCGGTAAGTGTGACCACTGTCTTACAGTTTTCGTGCTTACGTAACTTAAGTTGTCGCTCAAACTAGTTTTTATGCATAGGTTTGGAAATTTCGGAGAAAGTAAAACACAACATATTGATCGAGTGGGCCAAGAACAAAGATGAGAAGATAAAAGAGACAGTCATTCCAAAAAAAATGAAAGACTGGAAACGAACGAAGAGCGATTTGGTAGATTGCTGGCGGTTTGGATTGAAAAAATGCTTGGTGTGAAGTAACAGCACGAAATTGAACTTCATAAAAAATATAAAATTGTTTTTATAAAGCTGTATGCATAACTAGTTTTCGAGGCGTACTGAGAAAGCTCTCTCCACATATTTGTAGAAGTTTAAAAGTCTCTAGATAATTTTTAAACTGATAGGCTGGTAGTATTTTTTATATATTCAGTTATTGACGTCAAAAAGCTCTCGACAAACCATCTATTTCAAACATCTTTCTTAACAATGTCAATTTGTAAAAAATTTATGTAAAAGTCCTTTTGATGTTGTATTCAAGCCAATGGAATGACGAACAGGAAAATCCGGTTTTGTTAAGTCGTATTTTGATGCTTACATACACAGACCTTTATGCGGATGACTTTGAAAATGTCGGGTTTGGAAATAAGAGGAATTATGCATTGTAATATATAGAATTGTAGAATGATATACATATAATCGATAAAACAGAATAAAAAGCCAAAAAGAACAAGAAAAACTTGATCACATGTTTCTATAAAATTAAGTGTGCAAAAGAAGGATAAACAAGATGCCCTAACAGGCATAAGGATTTCTGCAAAATCAGTTGAAGAATAAAAAATGAAATATTTTATGACATATTTTAAAATTCGAAAAAAAAGTTTGACTGATCTGGGTGGGCTCGAACCACCGATCTTTCAGATACAGCTGAATGCGCTAACCAACTGCACCACGGAAGCCACACGTTAATATATATGGCTTTTTGACTGTTCAAAACATCGAGAACTTCGTTTTAGTTAGAAAAGAATGATCACAAGTCCAAGATAATTATAAATTTCTTCTATATATTTTCTGTTTTCAACATCAAAGAAACTTTTGTAAATCTTTCGCTAACATCATGCACCGTTGCTTTGGTTTCAAGTAAATGCACGCACGAGATTCCAAAAACCCGCTAGGTTTGAACAGTAAGAAAAACAAAGATGCCCTTGCAAGCATAAGGATTTCTGCGAAACCAGCTGAAGTATGAAAAATGAAACACTAGTGACATTCTTGAAATTTGAAGATTGAACTTCTACAATACAACGTCACATTTTTGATCACACGCTGAAGTCATGAAGGCATGACTGATACATACTATAAAAATAGATAAAACAAAAATAGATCTAAAGTTAATCCCGCTTGAAAGTTTGTCAATCTTTGTTTCTCCAGGCATGATGGCAATTTACCTTTAAAAAAGTGTAAACAGGGCTTAACTAAAAACAACAGAAGCTATTACATTGAAAGAAAATAAATACGCATATGGTGCGAATCGTAACCATGGATACGCATTTTAGAGCGAAAACAAAAAAAAAAACACAAACTTTTTCGAAAAAAATATTAAGAAACAAAGTCAAAGTGAAACATTCATCAGAAATTATGTTTTGAACTAACTACGTATCGACCTAAGCTAGCTATCAAGCATTTAAAAATATAGCTTTTAAAAAGTTTAACTATGAACGACTTCGATGAATTTTGTTAACTGCAAGAGAGCTTCGAAGCACAAGACGCTGCCAACAACAAACTTTAAAAATCATAATTTTATTACAAGCGATGCTTCGAATTGCGTGAAACTGAAGTTCTCCATTGTGTTTCTAGTGGGAGTAATGTCTATATTTTCGTGAATAAGTGGCAAAATACTAAAATACTTATATAAAGAACGTTTTTGGAGTTTTCATGTAAAGGCATGCACAAAATTTCAAAAAATCGCTAGATTTGGACAGCAGAAAAAACAAGAAATGCTTTGCATAGTTACAAATCGCGTTAAGGAAGACTTTTAGATCAACATAAAAAATAATCTATATATTAATAGCCGATTCTCTGTTTGTTTGTTTGTTTGTTTGTTTGTAAGTCACGCAAAATGGTAGATTGAGTTGTGAGCGAAATTATTTCTTTTTTTGTGTGCGACGTGAGTTCGAAACAAATACATTGCAACCCCAATCGAACGTGACTTTTTATGGCTGGTGAACCAATAGAGATAACGTTTTGTTTTTATTATTATTGTTAGTTTTATATTCCACGTTGACTTGGCTTTGAAAACAATACATCAACTAAATACAAAGAAACTAACTGATTAAACATTTTGGACAAAAAGCAACAGTGGCAGAACTTGGCAGCATGTTCGGTTTGCTACTAACTCTTGCCTGACTGTCTGAGACGGGTGAACTTTTTTTTGAGCAATCAAAATGTTTAAAAACCGATAGATAAAAAAAGAGTATCATAAAACAAAATGTTTTTTTTTTTTTTTTTGCTTTTCTTTTAATAAATTAATTTCTTCTTTTAATTGTTAAGCGTTCTGATCGAACGTTTTTTTATTCTATTTATTCATTTAGCACGTGCCTTTTTTCTCTCCTCCGTGTGAACTTTTTAAGAAGAGAAACCATTTTCCCCCTGTTTGATAGCACCCATGTTAGAGCGCGTAACGTTTTTAAAACAAAAGCTAATAAAAAGTTTTTTTCTCTCTACGTTTTGAGTGCAAATAAATAACACATGAAATTTGGGGTTTTTTGGAACCATTGTTTAAACTGATATTTGATATTTGATTTCGAATCTGTCGCTAGGATAACTGACGTTTTTTCGGGTCCGCGATACAGGCGATGGGGTGACAAAAAATTTGGGTCTAACTTTTTTGGGAGGGGTCTGTGACGTCATCAAAATCTTTGAAGAATGATATCTCTGTAACGGTTGATCGTAGCGGAACGATCCCATACATTTTTTTAATCAGTTTTTCGAGCTCTACAACATGGTAACACTTTCGGTTGCCAATTCCTTAATTTTATTTTTCGTGAAGTCAACGCATGCTGAACATGGGCGGCGAGCGACGCCGCCTTGGCGGCTAGTCTATATATTAATAGCCGATTCTCCGTTTGTTTGTCTGTCTGTCACGCAAAATGGTAGATTAAGTTGTGAGCGAAATTATTTCTTTTTTTGTGTGCGACGTGAGTTCGAAGCAAATACATTGCAACCCCAATCGAACGTGACTTTTTTTGGCTGATGAACTAATAGAAATAACGTTTCGTTTTTATTATTTTGTTAGTTTTATATTCCACGTTGACTTGGCTTTGAAAACTAAATACAAAAGAAACTAATTGATAAAACATTTTGGACAAAAAGCAGCCGTGGCAGAACGTGGTAGCATGTTCGGTTTGCCAGTGTATCCAAACGTATCCTTGCCTGACTGTCTGAGACGGGTGAACTTTTTTTCGAGCAATCAAAATTTTAAAAACCTATAGGTAAAAAAAGAGTATCATAAAACAAAATATTTTTTTTTTGCTTTTGTCATAATAGTTGTCTTAATTTGTTTTAATCGATTTCTTTTAATCTTTTTATTTTATATCAGATCGAACGTTTTTTTTATTCACTTTATTCTTTTAGCACGTGCCTTTTTTTCTCTCCTCCCGTGTGATCTTTTTAAGAAGAGAAACCATTTCCCCCTTACGTTTGATAGCACCCATGTTAGAGCGCGTAACTTTTTTAAAACAAAAGTTAATACGTTTTGAGTGTATTGTTGTACTGATCAGCGATTGTTTTAAAAAATAAATAAGTAACACATCATGAAATTTGGGGTTTTTTGGAACCATTGTTTAAACTGATATTTGATATTTGATTTCGAATCTGCCTCTGGCTGAACACAAGTTGTACGAGCCGTTTTTTCAGGAAATATGAGGTTTATGGGGGTCTCCGGGGTGACACACAGAGCAGGTGCACATGGGCGGCGAGCGACGCCGCCTTGGCGGCTAGTCTATATATTAATACCCGATTCTCCGTTTGTCCGTCTGTCACGCAAAATGTGAAATGCAAAAAGTGAAATGTATCATTGAGGCAATTATTCAAACAAGTGCATAAAGTCACGATAACTGTTTTTGGATAATAGTACTTGTGATTCTGAATCAGCATTTTCTATCAATTCTAAACCGTACCATCGTAACATCGAACTCTGCTTGTACAGACAAAAAGAAAAAAAAAAAAGGAACTGCAAAAGCGATCTCTTTTCGAGATCCATCAGACGAAAGCCGCAGCGAAAACTCGACTGATTGAGCATAGGGGATTGAGAGGTAGGAGCTAATTGGGCCTCAATTGAACCTTGTTCTGTCTAGTCATCTTCAAACTGCTTTGGAGACGAAAGCGAAATGCAAAACAAATTGAACCACGGCAGTAACGTAAACGATAGCAACTTAAACGCATCGACAATAACATTCATCGATCAACAATCAATGACACAATCTTCATCTAAAACTGCTCTACAATGTGATATTTGTGGTCGAATATTGGGTTCAAAGAGTGGAAAGACAAACCATTTAAAAAAATGTAGATTGAAAAGACAGGAAGAAAAACTTGAAGAAACCAATCCATTGACGTCAACGGAAATTTCATCGTCTTCGCCCGTGCAACAACTGGGTGAAACTACTATCGTCAATGATCTGATATCCCCACCACCTCCACCGCCCGCTCCTGATCCTGATCCAGACCTTCCTGAAGAAGTCCCCTTCGAATGGGGCGATCAAAACTGTAAGTCGATCACCAACCTTATTACATCTACATACGAAAAAGTTGTGTACTGGAGAAAAAATCTTTTCCTACTGCCTACATGCCAGTTGGGAAAAGATTACATTGACGAAACAAGTCGCCTCTTAAACGCCTGGACCCACGACTCACCCTTGGGAGCACTATCATTCAAAGCAATCATGATTATGCCTAGCTTGCTACTACAGAAACCCTCTTAATCATCCAAAACAAAGGACCATATCAATGCATTAAGAAGGAGAATGAATTTGTGGAAAAGCGGCAACCTAGAAGAACTTGTAGCCGAATGCCAAACGATCCAAAACAACCTACCATCATTCTCAAATCCTAAAACGATTGGGGAGATATCTAAGAAGTTCGCCAAACGAATGATGAAAGGCAACGTCAACGGTGCTCTTAAGCTTCTGACTGAAAACATGCAAGATGGAGTCCTTCCTCTCAATGACCAGACGCTGGAGTTACTCCAAGCAAAACATCCTGAACCAAGAGCAAGATCTGAACAAATATTGCTCCCAGATAAACCACGTGACATACATCCGATCCTATTCGAAAGTATTACATCCGAAACCATCATGAATGCTGCGATCAAAACAAAAGGAGGATCTGGTCCTTCGAACATGGATGCAGATGGTTGGAGAAGAATTCTTCTAAGTAGATCATTCGGTGATAGCTCTTCAAATCTTTGTCAAGCCATAGCAAACGTCACTAAGAAGCTATGCACAGAGAACTGTAAAAATATTGATGCACTTCTTGCTAGTCGCTTGATACCACTAAACAAAAATCCAGGTCTCAGACCAATTGGTGTTGGAGAAATCCTCCGAAGGATTATTGCTAAAGCTGTCGTCGCTGTCACCCGTAACCACATCACGAAATCTGTTACGTCACTTCAGGTCTGTGCTGGGCAAGAAGGCGGTTGCGAAGCTGCTGTCCACGCAATGAAATCGATTTACGACGACGAAGAAACCGAAGCAGTCCTCCTTATCGACGCGAGCAATGCCTTCAACGCAGTAAACAGACAAGTTTTCCTACACAATGTCAAGGTTATATGTCCGGAAATCGCAAAATTCGTCTCGAATTGCTACTCAAACCCGGCTAGACTTTTCGTTATTGGAGGCGTCGAGATATTATCACAGGAAGGAACAACACAAGGGGACCCCATTGCCATGGCGGTCTATGCTATAGCCACAATTCCTTTACTGCTTATGGTGTTAAATGCGACGTCATTGAGCCATCATGAGCAAACGAAAGCCGAAGCCTATGCTGATGACTTCTCCGCGGCTGGAAAGATCAACGGGATCAAAACGTGGTGGAACAACCTCTGCAGACTGGGTCCATTGTTCGGCTACTACCCTGAACCAAAGAAATGTTGGCTGATCGTCAAGCCAGCCCATCATTCAAAAGCGGAAGATGAATTTAGTGATACCGAAATCAATATCACTACTGAAGGCAAGCGACACCTCGGTGCAGCTCTCGGATCAAATTCTTATCGCGACGCATACGTCAACCAGAAGATTGATACTTTATGTAGAGAACTCCTCGTACTTACGAAAATAGCCCACATCGAGCCACACTGTGCATACACCTGCTTCGTAAGTGGATTCAAAAGCAAGCTCACATACATGATGAGGACAATACCGGGCATATCTCAAAACATGGTTCCGTTAGACGACATAATCACAACGAAGTTTATTCCAGCGATTACTGGTGGTATTGTAGTCAACAAAGACGAAAGGTTGCTGTTATCGTTGCCGGCAAATGATGGTGGTCTCGCGATTCCCATCTTTAGCAAATTATGTCAACACGAATATGAGGATTCCAAACTCATCACATCCAATCTATCTGAAACGATCGTCAACCAAGTTTATGAATATACACGTGACTCTGAACTCCCTCCCAAGAAAAATGAAATCAAGAAGTTGAAGAGAGAACGAAATAACAACACCATTCTCCACCTAAAAACTACTCTCCAGACTAATCAAATCCAACTAATGGAGCTCAACCAAGAACCTGGTGCATCAGCCTGGCTCACTACACTACCTACCTATTCAAGACGAAGGATATACCCTCAACAAACAATCTTTCATTTGACCTGATACGAATCCGATTGATCATATCCAATTGCAACGAACACCATCACATTGCGAATGTGGAACACCTTTCTCGCTCGAACATGCCCTGACGTGCAAAAAAGGTGGTTTTGTATCAATGAGGCACAACGAGATTCGTGATTTCGTAGCAAACCAGCTATCAAAAGTTTGTCGAGATGTACAGAAGGAGCCGATCCTGCAGCCGTTGATTGGCACGGAAAATTTACCAAAATCATCCAATACATCTTGTGAAGCCAGACTTGACGTATCCGCTAGAGGATTCTGGGCCAAAAAGCATTTTTTGATGTAAGGGTTTTCAACCCATTAGCTAAAAGGTATGCCACTCAAAATCCGAAAAGATGCTACGTAATCAATGAGAATGAAAAGAAACGTGAATATAACGAACGAGTCCTTCAGATTGAGCACGGCTCATTCACGCCCCTGGTGTTCGCGGCAACTGGCGGTGCTGGTCGTGAATGCTCAAAATTTATTAAGAGACTGTCCGATATGATCTCACACAAAGATCATTCACGATACTCAGAGACTGTTTCTTGGTTATCTCGAAAATTGAACTTTATGCTCATAAGAGCCATCCACACATGCTTCCGTGGCAGTAGAACCACACAGAACTTTTCAACGGCGATGTATGATGTCAGTGTCACAGAGGCATTGACAAATATTTGCCAATGATTTCTTTTACATCACTATTTATTTCATATTTACGTAATAAAAAATTTATGATCTGATATACACTTGTATCTTATTATAATAATCCGCGATTGTGCATACCACTTTTATTTTAGAGAGTGATACATTTGTTTAATTTTTACGGTCATCGTCCTCTTATGTGCGCGTAAAACCACGTAGAAGCGAGAGACACTTTTTTCACGATCATTCCAAAAGCACGTGGCATCATTTGACGTCAGTTTTTTATGATCACGGGGAATCATTGCATTGCATCCCCAATCGAACGCGACGTTTTTGGGGAAATATCTCAAGAACCAATAGGGATAACTGACGTTTTTTGGGGTCAGCGATACGGGTGATGGGGTGACGCATCATTTGGGCCTAAATTTTATTTGGTACTGCGGATATGACGTCATCGAAATCTTTGATCAACGATATCTCCGCAACGGTTGGTCGTAGCGAAACGATCCCATACACTTTTTTGATCAGCTTTTCGAGCTCTACAACATGGGTACACTTTTGAGTTGCGATTCCTAAATTGAAATTTTCAATACGGGGATCGTTCGCGGGAAAGGCGATTTTGACCCATCCTTTTCGAAGTTAAGTTCGGTAAAAAGTTTTTACCCGGGATACTAGTTTATATATATTTTTAATGGTAACAAGATTCGCAAAAAAAACAAAAAAAAAAAAAAAAATGGTAGATTAAGTTGTAGAGTGATTATTTTATTTTATTTTGTGCGACGTCAGTGTGAAACCACTGTATTGAGACCCAAATAGAACGTGACGTTTAGGGAAAATTATCTCGGTAACCAATGGGGATAACTGACGTTTTTTGGGGTCCGCGATACAGGCGATGGGGTGACGAAAAATTTGGGTCTAATTTTTAAGGGGACGGGTCTATGACGTCATCAAAATTTTTGATCAACAATATCTCCGTAACGGTTGGTCGTAGCAAAGCGATCCCATACATTTTTTTGATCAGTTTCTCGAGCTCTATAACATGGGCACACTTATTATTGCCAATTAGTTAATTTTATTTTTCGTGAACTCAACGCAGGTTGAACATGGGCGGGGAGCGACGCCGCCTTGGCGGCTAGTCTATATATTAATAGCCGATTCTCCGTCTGTCTTTTTGTTTGTAAGTAACGCAAAATGGTAGATTGAGTTGTGAGAGTGATTGCTATATTTTATTTTGTGCGACGTCAGTGTGAAACCATTGTATTGAGACCCTAATCGAATGCGACGTTTAGGGAAAATTATCTCCGTAACCAATAGAGATAACTGACGTTTTTTGGGGTACCCGAAATTGGCCACGGGGTGACGAAAATATTTGGGCAAAATTTTTGGGGACGGGGCTCTATGACGTCATCAAAATTTTTGATCAACGGTATCTCTGTAACGGTTGGTCGTAACGAAACGATCCCATACATTTTTTTGATCAATTTTTCGAGCTCTACAACATAGGCGGCACACTTATCATTGTCAATTCTTCATTTTATTTTTCGTGAACTGGACGCATGCTGAACATGGGCGGCGAGCGACGCCGCCTTGGCGGCTAGTATATATTAAAGGATGATGCGTATGCACGTAACTTATTCTAATGTTGCTCTGAACATTCTGAATTTCTGAATTCGATATTATGATGCCAATCTTCCTGACAAACTTCCAAAATCACAACCGCAAAAGGGAAAACATAGATATGGTGATGCAAAATGCACCCATACCAAAATCAACATAACTGAAATCAGACATTTGTGCTTTAGTTTGATTATAAGTTATTAAGGTATAAGTTATGAGTTATTTGACAATAATGGCATGCACCATGTTTTTTATTTACAAACATTCTTGACTTGAATTGACATATCAAAACTCTTTATATATAAAATTCGAAAATAGATTGAATTATATTTCTGAAGTATATGTTTATTAGCAAATGTTACTTTTCTAATGTTTAATTTATGATCGTGCACATACACTAGTCTTTCGCTATTTCAGTAGAATTAGCCAAATGTAAAACTTTGGAACTGAAATATAAACCGTTATTATTGTTATTATTATTGTTATTATTATTATTTATGACATTAATTTGATATCATATACACTCCAGGGCATCGTGAAACTTTGTATACATATGAAATAATGGTGTAACGTAATGTTGTAAAATTCATCTGAAAGACCTAAAACATCATTTCTTTGGGGATGAAAAATAATATTAATTCTGATCTTTCAGATATGAGAGTGATTATGACATATATACGTAAATCATATGCTTTAAACATTTGATATACGTATGTATAGATCTTCCTAATTCCTACATTGTAAAACATAAAAAGTTACCAATCACAAACAATACACGATCCAAACTTACACAAATCTGCACCATGAAACTGAAAGCAGAAATTTGTGTTGAATGCAGATTGTGCAATGTTTTGAATTTGTAGCTGCCATGGTACTGGTGAGTAGGAATTAGTAAAAGTTAAAAACTGATATCGTTGATAAAAAGGTTAATTACTTAAAACAAAAAGTATATAAATAAATTATACTGCGGGCTAACCAAATGACGGCATACAAATTCATTTAAATAGCTAGAGAAACATCAATTATAAGTGGTGCAGTAGACATTCTTGATGTTGGAGCTGAGAAGGACATTGAGCTGAGCTGTACTAATCCAGGAGGGCTTAAAAGCAATACAACCACCCACACGTGTACAAACGAACACTCGGACACATTTATAAAAGAAAACAAAAGCAAGAATAAAAATATAACAAAAGCTTATCTCTTTCACTCTGTTCACAAAATATTGAGAACTTCTTTACGATCTTTTTCATCTTTAATTTCTTTTAAATCCAAGAAACTTTGAAATCTAAGTGGGTTACTGCGCTGGCATTTTGAAAGCGTTTCTTTCTTTAACGGTATATTACGTAAATAACAATTACATCACCGATACCTAGATATATATTACATACAATAGTTGCTTTCAGATATTTCCAATCATCCTTTCCCATGCATTGGTGTCGTTAGTCATTTCTGTCGCTTCGTTCCAATTTATACCCAGTTTTATTATGACGCTCTTAATTATACTCAACTATGTTGATTTTGGTTTGCCTCGGGGTCGTTTGTAATGGGCGTTTGCGTAATTGAACGCCTTCTTGAAGACGTGCACGGTACGAATTTTTCGCTTCATGTATTGATTTCATGTAAACTGATGCACGAAGTATACATTTTTTGGCTACACGACGATCGATTGGTATTTCAAACACACCTCGCGTATACGCGATTTGAAAAAACAAAGCCGGTGTAACCGTAAATAAGTACTCCCCGAAAAAAAGTACTCCCGCAGGACTTTTTTCCTAGGAAATAATTACTCCCCCAGTACTTATTACCTATTAAAAATGTACTCCTGTCAAGAAAAAAGTACTCCCTATGAAGCCATTCCATTGAACATTGAAATCCAATTTGGAATTGTTCATTCTTGTCTAGTTGTGGTCTACTTCGTTGCTACTTATACCCACCATTCCCATTGTTGTTACGATAAAACAGATCAATTTGATCGGATTTGTTAGTATACTTTATGATACTTCCTTGTGATAAGAGATTACTTATTTCCTGAAGTACTTTTTTCTTGGGAAATAATGACTATGGAGTAATTATTTCCCAGTAAATAAGTACTGGGGAGTACTTTTTTAAGGGAGTAGTTTTTTTCCGGTGACACCGGTTTTAAAGTATTTCTTGCTTTCGCAGAAATCCAAAAATAGTATTTATAATTTATAAAATTTATAAAATGTTTGACAGTGAGGAGAAATACATGTTGATGCTGTGTATGGTGGAAAAATAAAAAGCCAAATAGAAATATAATACACCATGATATTAGATGAATCACGATCATTTTCCCCACCATTTTGAGTAGCCACATCAATTTCTTTTACATATGTTCCATTCATTAAAATTCTCTCTTTTAAGTTATCGAAATGTTTTCCAGTGCAGTACAACATAACCATCTCGAGATGATAGATGGGTGATAACTAATGCAACAACCTCGTATTAGTTTGGCCGATATTATGTGATGTTACTTTGATGCTACTCGATCCCTATACCAGCCTCACAAAGGATGTACGGATGAAAAGTATGAATAAAATAGGAATTATAAAAATGCATTAGTTAAAGTGAGCTGACCAAGATGTTGCTTGCATGGAGTCATAGGAAGAACTGGTAGCGCAGATGGTGTTGGGAGATAGACCTTCCTGAATATTGCTGCATGGCCATGGGGAGGAAAAGAATTTTTAGCTAATTGTTATGAAGGAACTCAACCGACGTGAAAGTTGAAATGGGCAAGGCTGATTATAGACAGGAAACTGCAGTTTTCATTTCCATCTTCCAAATCACTTGCAAGTGTACTTGTTGCCATTACATAGATCATCAACCATAGATCCTTCTTGAACCAGAGACTTGAGATTTTCAAGATTATCGATCAATGAAGCAACTACACGAAACTTATTTCCACGATATTTAAAATTAGACGTTTCTTGAGACTTCCAACGGCTTTGTATCGACAGAGACCTTTTATAACAATGTAATCGTTACAGTCAAAATATAAAAAGTTGCTGAAACTCTCCAGATGATTCAGTCTCCACCCTTTCCACTTAGCATTAGTGTTAGCATTTGATACTATTGGTGCAGCACAGTTGAAAAAACATTTTCAAATTTATGGTTTGAAAGCTAATTGATGTTTTCCTCGCCAAGTTGGGTTAATGCCTTTATAATGATAGATCTGCATCGACTTATATATAAAGAATCAAGTTGTATATTGAATTTGAAACTCTTACAAATAATACATCTAAAGGAAAAAAGAAGAAAAAAAGAAAACGAAATTCTGCATGCTATTACTTCAAAGATCTTAATATATATTAATATATATTTTTGTTTTATATTTTCTGATAAGAATCCGGTTTTAAAAACCTATTATATGTTTTCGGTTTCGGGTTGTGCAATCATTGCAATTAAGAAATTAACCGCTATTCGATCGACTCAGGATGTTTGCTTTTCTTCCATCTTGTTGGTCGTGGTTTTGCTCTTGTGTGACGTTTCTGCTTCTCAGTTCTTGCGTTCTGTTCACCTCCTGTCAACGAAACTGAGGAGATAAAGTTAATCCTTCTCAACTGGTTATCTTCATTAGAAAAAAATTACTGCGAACAAACCTTGCCTAAAGGTTATTGGAGCTCTTTCAAGTTCTCGGTAAAATGATTCTAAAGCGTTCAATGCATAACTTTGTCTTCTCCAATTTTCACTAAAATGTTTGATTTCGTCTTCAGTCATATTCTAAATGAAAGTCAAGATGATAGTGAAGTTGATTTACTTTCGTAAATCAGTTGGATGCGCCATCAGATATATTTGCAATGAAACAAAAAATCAAATGAGGTTACCGCTCTTTCAGTTAACTGTACACTACATGGCTTGACAGTGATTTGTGGTTGTTGAGAGGTTGCATACAATTGTCCATTTACTTTAGGCGTGAGTTGCTTTTTAGGAAATTGTCTTCTGCAAAGCCAACAACTGATGAGAAGACACAGTAACATTAGCAGAATAAGTAACACCACTAAAAAAAATAATTTCTGTTTCAAGTTTATATGCAATCAAGTCTTCACTGTAAACGCGAAGGAAACACACAACAATCAAACGCGAAGGAAACACACCATAATCAAACGCGTATTTTTCCAAATACTGTTTCATAAGAATATCGACGCTGGAAACAAATTCCTCAGTTAAAAAGGGTCTCAGAATATGCTGATATTGACATGCTGATATTGGGCTACCTTCAAGAAGAGTTTTTATGCTTTTGTGTAAGATTTCATATCACTTTTGTTAATATATCACGTTGGTTAATAATAACGTTGGTTCTAGGACAATAGAGACAATAGAGCAACTGGGATAGCTAGAATGTTACCATGTGTTCGGTAATTTCTTCCTATAACAAACAACAAATTACGTTGTCGCTAACTATTTGTGTTGACCTAGCAAAAGTCAACAACTTTCAAGGTTCCCTTATTTAACTTGGCACAACAACAAATGCAGTAAGCGCAATAAATAACCGTAAAGAAACAAGTAAACACCTTTAGATACATCAGGATGCATGGTTTCCATGTGGAAAGTAGTCTTGGATTTTGGTGTGGAGATAACAGACGATACCTTGTAATGAAACACTTTTTCTAAAAGTTAAGACACGATTGAGAAAACATTTTTCATAGACAGTGCATGGAAATCAGGTTTACAGTTCTATTGTTCAAGTGAATAAGGAAAGTCCGTCAACTTTTCGTCGAACATCCACTCTTGAGAATTTATTAATTGGTATTGGCTTACAATTTAACGTGTTAAAAGTGATTTTTTTAAACTTGTTTTTTAGATCAAATTACCCAAGTCGTTTTGTCACATATTTATCTACAGCATAAAGCATACATAGACATAGCATATAATTAAGTAACATGCATTATATAATGTATTATGAAGTGCTATTAAAGGGACAGCATGCTACTGTTAAAAATTGACATAACAGACGAGCTTCTGATATCAATTACAACATACTACCCTGTTTAAATTGCTTGTGTGTATTATTTAAACAAATCTTATTTTATTGTCTTTTAAGCCTGGTTCAGATCTGATGATTACGACGATTAAAAAAATTTAATCGCCGATTGCCAGGTGTGAACACTCTCGAGTATTTCAAAATACTAATTTCAAAATTCTTTCTAGCACACGATCGTAATTGTCAAGTGTTAACGCCGATTACAAAAGTGTTACAAAAGTGTTGGCATTAGAAGACTACGCCGATTACGACCACTGAATTTTAATTGTCACAACCGCCATAATCGCCAGGTCCGAATCAGGCTTAATAAAAATCAAAAATCTGAGTACCGTATTTATTCAATTAAACGCCCTGGGCGTTTATAAAAGTTTTCGAATCTCCAAGGGGGCGTTAATTGGAGAGGGGCGTTAAAAAGAGAGAGGCGTTAATTTCAGAAATAGCAGTTGTCTTGGTGTTGGATAGGGAGATCTCTAAACGAAAACGACGACATCATTCTTGTTTAGAACTCAAACATAAGAAAAAAAAATATATCGCATGTTTCCTGTTTTTAAATTATAATATCTATTGATATCTATAGGGAATAACTTTAACTGAAACTAACTTTTCTATTCTTTTAAAAATACCCGATAACTTTTCTTATCTTTTTCTAATAAACGCCCCTCTTTGAAAAAATTAGGGGTGGGGGTGGGGGCGTTTAATAGAGAGGGGTGTTTAAAAGAGAGGAGCGTTTATAGCGAAATTTTAGGATTAGAGGGGGCGTTTAATGGAGAGGGGCGTTTAAAAGAGACTGGGCGTTTAATGGAATAAATACAGTAGATAAAATTTTGAAGTTTAAAGAGCATCTAGTACCTGCGAAGATGTGTGTGCAGGAAAATGACTTGATAAATATTGTTTATCAAACCACAATTAGGGATTGTTCACAAATGACGTCACTTTTCGCGATTTTTCACCATCCCCTCCCCCCTCCATCAACCTGCGTCAACTTTGCTCTACCTCTACCCCTCAGTTGACGTCATCTTTTGAAAAGAGACTACTAAAGGCCCGTTTCCACTTAAAAAAAATGAGCGAAATGCGAAATATTTTTGAATAAAATTCTGACTAATCAGATTGCAGCTTTGTTGTTTATTTCCCTGCTATTCCCCACAAATAAAGAATTATTTGATTTGATTGATATTTGATTTAAAATTCTTATGTTTTTTTAATTTAAGTGGAAAAGGTTTTTTTAAAGGAGCGAAATTTTTCGATCGAAAATTTTCGC
Organism: Turritopsis dohrnii; assembly: GCA_027922465.2. NCBI lineage: Eukaryota > Metazoa > Cnidaria > Hydrozoa > Anthoathecata > Oceaniidae > Turritopsis > Turritopsis dohrnii. Next base: position 316,973 of record BQMF02000304.1, read on the forward strand.
AATTCGCTGAAATTTTTTTTAAGGGAAAACGGGCCTTAAGTCGAGGAGGTATTCATACATATTTTTAGGGGCTGTTTGCATGGAGAATTTTCATCCCGGGTTGAAATTTCATCTCGGTACCGGGCTGGAATATAAGAGCATTAATTATGACTAATTTCTTTAATTTTTCCAGAGCACTAGTTCATACTTTTTTTATAAGATCTTTTTCAAATTTAGTTCATAGTAGCCGCCAAGGCGGCGTCGCTCGCCGCCCATGTTCAGCCTGCGTTGTATCACCACCTGCTCCAAATTATCGCACTTAAAACCAGCGCTAAGACTTTCTTTGCTGCTGGCTTTATCGCTAAATAAAGCTCGTTTGCACGTGAAGAGAAATACGTTCCTGGTGTTTCAAATCTTGCATGTTCTTAACTCAGCCGTTTATTGTCGCGGTCGCATTTAAAATGTCAGCAGTTTTTCTTGCTTTACACAATGCATTCCGAACGTGAACTTCACGTGGTTTTTCTTTACGATTTTAAACCAATCAAATATCAGTTTAACAATACACTCAAAACGCAGAGAGAAAAAACTTTTCAACTTGTTATTAGCTTTTGTTTTACGCGCTCTAACATGGGTGCTGTCAGAAGTAGGCGAAAAAAATAGGTTTCTCTTAAAAGATCACACGGGAGGAGAAAAAAAATGCACGTGCTAAATGAATGAAAGTGAATAAAAAACGTTCGATCAGATTAAAATAGATTAAAAGAAAACGATTAAAAGAAACTAAAAGCCATTAGGCTTGAACAATTTCCGCATCAGCCCTTGAGAAAATTGCTTTAGGCTAATTTTCAAGATATCTGAATGAGTTGTACACTGACTATTAATTTTTAATTTATTGGTCAGCGCGAAGCAGCTGATCTTTCATTAGCGTTTGTCCTTCCTTCCTTCCGTCCGTTATTCCAGAATTTTTGTCCACAGTTCTAGCCTGGATTCCTCATTGAAGGCTGATATCACAATTTAGGTTTTTCAGGTAATTTATAATTACAGCTTTTTTATCAGGGTGAGTGCGGCTTCAAATTAAAACATGGGTTTAATGGTTTTAAGTCCGTCACACAGATATCGCTTTGGAAATAAACCTAAAGAAGGGTTATTTTTCACCAGAGAAGTAAAGGGATGGTAATATTATCCAGCCGTATACTATAATTCTTGAACCTGTTTGTATACTGTTCAGTTAGATTTTGTGTTTTGTGCTATATTGGTCAGACCGGAGATAGAGAGAGCTCTGCTGCCTCCAAAACGACCTCCTACATTCAGTACATCGGATATGTGTTATTTTTATGTATTCGTACAAATGTGTCCATCAATATAGTCGAGTTTTCAATGTTACTTTACCCTTTCTAAAATAAAAATTATAAAATGAGAAGTTTATCTAGTCATCCACACAAAATAAATAGACAACATCTTGAATGAAGTTTATAAAGCATTTAAATACTCATGTAAGTGTAATGTAATGTAGTATTTATCAAGCAAAGGAACGAAATATATATGTTTATAAACTGTACATCCCTTTTTCAACATTTTAATGAACAAAATACCCCTATGCGTAGTCATTTAAGCAGAAAAGCTCTTCACACATTTAAAAGTCTTGTCATTTTTGTTTTCAATTTCGTCACGTATTTTTAAATTGTTTTTTACACTCTCTCTGCATGACCAGCAGTCTCTTTTGATTTTTTCAGGTCACGGCAAAGCCGAGAACTGTTTAATTACGGCTGTGGTGGCGCGAGGCGAGGCGAAATTTTGGGAAAAAGTAGATCCCGACTGTATTTCTTACTATTATTACTTTTTTCTTCCAAATTCTCAAAATGTTTGGTCTGTAAATTATACGTACATTGTTTTCTTAAAATTCCGGCGTTCTGCTACTGGCATTTGGATCGTTGAAAACAAGTGCGGACTCGAACAAATTGTGAATGTTATAATATAAAAGTGAATTCGAAACAACTGTAATTATGGTACTCTACTGCAATTTCATCATAACTCATTAGACGTTTAAGCAAACATAATAATCATGTATTGAAGATTTCTTCTCAAATCGACAAATCGACTCACAAAACACTGTTTTTTTGTACTATATAAAGTATTATACAAGACTTCTCTAATAAGAGTGCTTGCAGGAAAAAGCCAAACCTTATCTCACTTCCACAGTTTCCACCCTCACCCCCACTTTATTATCAACCCCCCCCCCCCCCCCCCCCCCCATTTTATGTAGTTTTGGGAAAATTCCCTCTGTGGTGCGTTTTATAATGGCCCCCCCATTTTACAATTTTTTCCGCGGAGTACCCCCCCCCCCCCCCCCCCCCCCCCCCCCCCCCCCCCCCCCCCCCACCCCCCTGCTTATTCGAAAAAAAAACTACGAAAAACCACAAGAACAATCCAAAAACCACGAGAAAAACAAACAACTACGACAAGAAACCATAACTTGTGTGATTACGATTATACGATTTCGAATTCGAATATATACAAAACGAGAAAACTGTTACATAGAACAATACTTTTGCTATTTTGTCTTTCTAATACACGTTTTTTTTTTTTTTAAGAAACACGAGTTTAGGAAACATGAGGCTCAAAATGGCAAAATCTTAAGAAACACGTAAGAAACATTGTCAGGCTGAGATTAAGAAACACAACTGATACATTTTTGAAAGAATGCTAATATAACAGGAAGTTACTCTTCCATATCGAAAAAAAAAGAAAACAAATATAATATACAATGGTTAAAACTATATATATATATACACATAAATATGGTTGTAAACCTCTTTGTAACATCTTATATGTCTATTCTTAGCTTAGTTATGTAATATGCGCCATGTTTCTAGACGTTTTTTCTAACTAAAATTTAAGAAACATCTAAGAAACATTTCAGGCTCAAATCATGAAAATCTTAAGAAACATTGAGGCTGCCTGGAAAACGTGTTTCTTAAAAAAAAAAAGTGTATCGCTACACATTGTAACAGTTTTTACACAGTATATATCAATATATATATATATATATAATGTTATTTTCTAAAGTAACACAGGGTCTATTCCATCAAGGCAATTTTGAACGTTTTGGATCAACTGCTGGGAAGCAATGTACGTGTTGTGCACTTTTTTCTATTGGGTTTTGTTTAGCCAAAAATTTGGGAACATGGGATTCTACAGTGATGTTGATTTTGTTGTAGATAATGGGAATTTACAAAAAATTATATACCGCATTCTCTCTAATTAGCGCCTGTCTCCAATGAGCCCCCTCTCTTATAAACCCCACCCCCCCCCCCCCCCCTCTAATCAAAAATATTTTTATAAGCGCCCCTCTGCAATAAGAGTGATTTAACATTAACTCAGAAATTAATAAGCACCCGGACGGTAATTAGAAATTTGAACAAAAATTGAAAATTCTGTATATACCGTAATGCTTCGATTAGACGCCCGGGGCGTTTATTAAATTTTTTCAATTTTTAGGGGGGCGTCTATTCGAGGGGGGCGTTTAAAAGAGGGGGGCGTCTATTGAATTTTTGTGAAACTCTTCTTTTTCGTAAATATAATTGTATAATCATGTCTACAAAGAAGTGTTGGATGCTACGATTGGAGAAATACTTGAAGCTGCCCAAGATAAGCGAGAGGAAGAAGCAAGAGAGTATGATAAATATGCTGTTGGCTTGTACAAAAAAAATCTTCTCGTTGGACACATCCCCATAGAAATTTCAAGTTTATGCATTCATTTTATTAATCAAGATCTCGAGAACAAGATAAAAGCAGTAATAACTGGCAAACGTCAACGGGAAATCGGACTTGTTGTTCCTGCAAAACTTATCTTTACGACGAAAAATAAACGTTATTCTGAAGTTTTAGAAAAGGAAATTTTGAAAAGAAAGACAAAGTTTGCAACTGTTAGTTTAAAATTTAGAAAGAAAGGCGTCTATCGCAAATTTCCATATTTTCATACAAAATGAAAACATTGAAGCTGAAACAATGCAATGTAGTAGTTCTACATGCCTTAATTAGTGTGTCTCTAATAAACGCCTCTTTCAAGAGAGGGGCGTCTAATAGAGGGGGGCGTTTATTTAAAAATCTCCTGAAAAAGGGGGGCGTCTATTCGAGGGGGGCGTTTAAAAGAAGTGGGGCGTTTAATCGAAGCATTACGGTAATAGAAACGGAAGACTATATTTTTGTGATGTCTAAATGTAAGTTATAAGTACAAAATCTTATTTCGTTGCCATGAAAAATACAGTTGTTAGTATTCTTATATGATAAAAAGAAATGCCTCGTTCACAGCTAGCATGACCATTTCAAAATTTTTTTGTAAGCGCCCCTCTCCAATTAGCACCTCTCTCTAATACGCGCCCTTCTAATTTCCAAAAATATTTTATAAGGGCCCAGGCGCTTATTAGAGAGAATACGGTATCGACAAATATTTAGTATTTACAGACCTTCCATCTGAAATTGAGATAATGAATCTCATCTTTACTGTGGAGTTTTTATATAGGTTTTACAGTTGTTTTATGCTTAAAGAAACTTTGAATCACTAGTTTATTTTACAGCTTTGACAAGATACAGTATGTTTTGTTATTTTTATTTTTCTGTTAATCCAATATACATTGTTTATTCTTGCTTCATATTTTGTTTTGCTTTGTTGTTGTTTTATTTAAAGTTTATAAAGGTTTTTGTCCGTGCAGCTTCGCTTAGTTTTTTTTCTAATCATTTTGTTAAGTTATCTTCCGTTCAGCATTTAAGGAATATATAAAAATTTAAAACTGAATTTTTTCTCTTTGTCTTCATATAGACATATATAGTTCATATATAGTTTTGGCGCAAAAAGATGCACCAAAATAAAACTGCACCAAATTTACAGTGAGCTGATTAAACGTTTTGTTTATTAACTCTGAACTTTATCATTTTGTAATTACCTTAAGTGAAGAAGTTTTGGCGCAAAAAATTGCACCAAATTTACAGTGAGCTGTACCAAATATATAAATCTTTTCTTCGAAAAACATAAAAATAGTCTAAAATTAGTGTAATTTTTGACCAAGAAGTCCAACTTGCGCCAAATTTAAAATAATCTTGGCTGTGCAAAATCAAACCAAAATTTCTTCATTTAGGTATTTTGCCAAACTCATATTTTCATTTGGGCAGTTTCTCTATTTGAGCCTTAAATTGAAATTAATTTCACTTTAAAAATATAGAATGAAAAGTTTAGAAAGGGTCGTTTACTTTTAGCATTTTGCATGGAATTTTTACTCCATATTTTAAGGTTAATGCTACTAATTTTAGATAATATGTGTGGTTCCTTAGTATTTAATCCTAAATTTCAGATGTAAATATTTGCTGCTAGTTATTGTATCATACTTATATAACCATTTCATTTGTTTAGTTGTCTGTTGTCTGCTTATACCCCTGAGTGTTGACATCTTTTGTCCAATTTTTGAAACTAATGACCTTTCATAACTACCGTTCTACTTAACTTTTTTGACTGAAGTTTTTATATTAAGCCTGCATAAAAAATTTTCAAATTCAAAAATTTTCGAACAGCAAAATACCAATACCGACAAATAAAAAAACCCATCAAAATACATGCTAATGGTCTTATTTTGAAAGGTCGGCGTAATAATTTCAGAGACCTCTAACACCCGCCCTAATACCGCCACTCAAAAAATAATGCCATTAAAGGCCAGTGTAATAAGGATCGATAAGGTAAATACACCTTTCCCGTAATTGATTGCGCAATACTTTTTACCATACTCCGCCTCGTTTTCGCAAAGGTTGATATGGTAACAGAATGGCACGGGACTCATTTCAGTAATGAGCAATTAGTGTAATGATTGTGATAGTGTTAATGATTGAGCACGGGAGATTCGGTTGTCATGGTATAGCATATTGAAAACGAGGTAGAGCATGATAAAAATATTGCGCAATCAATTACGGGAAAGGTGTATTAAAGTTCTGAAACATTTGTAAGTTTCAAATACCGTATTCTCTCTAATAAGCGCCCGGGCGCTTATAAAATTTTTTTAGAAATTAGGGGGGCGCTTATTAGAGAGGGGCGCCAATTGGAGAGGGGTGCTTATAAAAAATTTTTAAAATGGTCATGCTAGCTGTGAACGAGGCATTGCTTTTTATCATAAAAGAGTAAAAACAACTGTATTTTTCATGGCAACGAAATAAGATTTTGTACTTATAACTTAAATTTAGACAACACAAAAACATAGCCTTCCGTTTCTATAACAGAATATTCGTGTTTGGTTCAAAGTTCTAATTACCGTCCGGGCGCTTATAAATTTCTGAGTAATGTCTAGTCACTCTAAGCGCCCGGGCGCTTATTGGAGAGGGGCGCTTATAAAAATATTTTTGACTAGAAGGGGGCGCTTATTAGAGAGGGGCGCTTACTGGAGAGGGGCGCTAGTTAGAGAGAAAATGGTATGCAGATTTTACCTTTTGGGAATGCATAGTTCAACGAATTAAGAGTTGTCAATTTATATAAGCGTTCACCCTTCAAGATTGAACATTTTAAAGCATGACCCAGCATGGTTGGGGGGAGGTTTACCTAACCTACTTTTCCGCTGAGTGAGAAGAAAAAGCATAAGCGTATTTTTCGACGCAATTCCAACACATAAATTTATTATTATATCACATTTTATTTTAAAATTTCAAATTAAAATATCTACAAATAACCCTTAGTTTTCACGCTCCTCGGCCTGTCTCAGATGTCTACAAACTCTAGAAATGTAGAGTAAAAGTATATAATACAGTTAAAATGAAAAAACATAGCAAAATAAAAAACACCTATTCTTCAGGCAATAAATAACAGTAAAGCTTAAAGTCGTGACCTGTTGCAGCCATGCGGCTTGTTAATCTTTAAAATAATCTGCAGTTGTTTTTGCATGCTTTTTTTTCATTGTCAGTGAAGAAGGGCAAAAATTATGAATGGCATAACCACTCATACAAGCACTTGTATATATGTTTTTTTATAATATATCAGTTATCTTTGTAATGTGTGTGAGACGTTTGTTTTTGAACTCTTGTCTTGCCACTTTGAACTCTTTGTTATCATTATACGGTCTGCATGAAATTTACTTCAGAAGTATACTCTAAGCATTTTTAAGGAATTGGTTACTTCTTTTGATTTTACAAGCCTGTTTTATTCGCAATCCGATTTTATTCAATTCACTTCAAAGGTAATCCCATTTGTTTCATTGTAAAGACGTCCTTAGATATACATAAAACTGTACACAAAACTCAACGAGACATTGATAAGTGTTTGATATGCTTTGTATCTTTAATTTCTAGATAAACATTTTTTTGAATTAAGTTTTGTTACAATGACACTGGTACATGGACACAATTTTGAGAGCACACCTGTTTGGTTTTTATCATTGAATGTCTTATTCCCACTATTACATCACTATTACTTCAGTTATCTCATGAATTCCTATTTTGACCTTCCTGGAACAAAAGTGTGATCACTCCATTCTGCTTCACAGTCAAACATTTTTCAACTTTGCCGAAAGTGCTGACCTTCAGGCCTCTTGGCCTCTTGTTTAACTTAATCTTGACAGCTTTGCAATTCATTATGATGTTTCGGGGCCAGAAAAACAGTTCACCAACATCTTGCGCATGATGTTTATTCATGAAATATGAAGAACTTTCAAAATTTGGTCCAAATTTGGCCCAAATTGTCCAATTTTAGTCAATTCTGACAAAATGACTGTCAAATTTGAAATCAGCACCTTTCAATTGTAATACATGCAAAATTTCATGAAATTTGAAGAACTTTCGAAATTTGGTCCAAATTTGGCCCAAATTGTCAAATTTTAGTCAAATCTGACAAAATGATTGCCCGAATTGAAATCACCACCTTTCAAATGTAATCAAAACAAAATTTCATGAATTTTGAAGAACTTTCGAAATTTGGTCCAAATTTGGCCCAAATTGTCAAATTTTAGTCAAATCTGACAAAATGATTGCCCGAATTGAAATCAGCACATCTCAAATGTAATCCATGCAAAATTTCATAAAATTTGAAGAACTTTCGAAATTTGGTCCAAATTTAGCCCAAATTGCCCAATTTTAGTCAAACCTGTCCTAAGTTCCTAGCATAGGTCAGTCATTAACAATTCTGAATAAACAAACAATCCGAAATCCGAACGGACTTTCCGAAAACGACGAAAAGTTGTGACAGAGATAGATAGAATGTGTAAACCAAACAAATTCCTACGCTATAAGCACTGAAATTGAATTAAGACAACTATTAAGACAAAAGCAAAAAAATATTTTGTTTCATGATACTCTTTTTTTTACTTATCGGTTTTTAAACATTTTGATTGCTCGAAAAAAAGTTCACCCGTCTCAGACAGTCAGGCAAGCTTTAGGATTACACTGGCAAACCGCACATGCTGCCACGTTCTGCCACTGCTGCTTTTTGTCCAAAATGTTTAATCAGTTAGTTTCTTTGTATTTAGTTGATGTATTGTTTTCGAAGCCAGGTCAACGTGGAATATAAAACTAACAATAATAATAAAAACAAAACGTTTTTAGATTTCGCTAAGCGAAAGATATTGGTTTCGGCGGCGTTCTATCTATCTATCTATCTATCTATCTATCTATCTATCTATCTATTTATCTTATTATACTAATTCGCGATTGTGCATCCGGTTTTTATTTTAGAGAGTGACATATTTAGTTTTAATTTACGGTCATCGTCCTCTTATGTGCGCGTAAAACCACGTAGAGGCGAGAGACACTTTTTTCACGATCATTCCAAAAGCACGTGGCATCATTTGACGTCAGTTTTTTTATCATCACGGGGAATCATTGCATTGCATCCCCAATCGAACGCGACGTTTTTGGGGAAATGTCTCGAGAACCAATAGGGATAACTGACTTTTTTTACGGTCCGCGATACGGGCGATGGGGTGACGCAACATTTGGGTCTAAATTTTATTTGGTACTGCGGATATGACGTCATCAAAATCTTTGATCGACGATATCTCTGCAACGGTTGGTCGTAGCGAAACAATCCCATACATTCTTTTGATCAGTTTTTCGAGCTCTACAACATGGGTATACTTTTGAGTTGCGATTCTATGATTAATTTTTTCGTCACGGGGTACGTACACGGGAATGGCGGATTTGACCTAACGTTTTCGAAGTTAAGTTCGGTAAAAAGGTTTTACCCGGGATACTAGTCTACTTATACTAATTCGCAATCGTGCATACCACTTTTATTTTAGAGAGTGTGGTGTTTTTTTTCAAATTTACAGGTCAAAATCTTCTTAATCGTGGTCATTTTTTCGTTAGACCATTGACATTTGACGATTAGTATAATAGCACGCGGCGTGACGTCAGTTTTTTGCCCCCGCAGCGAGCGTAAGCGAGCGAGGAGGCATAGTAGTTTCACGAGATAGGCGAATGTCAGTTTCCGATTTTGTTCATCATCATCATCATCATCTTCATCCTCCAACTTTCGTGTTGACGTTACACGGTGGAATACAATTATTAGCTGACTTTGCTTTTTTTCCGTTTCAAAGCATGGTACTGTAAGTGGGAGAGACAGAATGTTTTTTCGTATCTCTTTCCTAATTTATTATTGTATTATACTATGTTATTTAGGAAGATCGTATGCTAAAATTGCTTGGACATTTTTCGTGTTACTTTTGTGTTGTTTTAGTGAAGTGAACGACAAGGATTTTGAAGCACAGGTTGAACCATACATTTTATTTTTGTATATATATGTTTTAGCTCTAAATATTTCATTCAATAAACTTTGTTCAACGCACTAATTTTTGGCAAAGACTTTAATTGGATTTCTGTGTATGCAAGAAAGCTATATTACAAATTGTCTTTCTTCGTGTTTTTCTATTTTAACTGTCCTCCTCGCGCCAAACCTAATCATACTTGTGTGTGATCATGATCAGTAAAAGCTTTTTACATTTTCTTGTTGTTTTTTTTTATAAACATTGGCTACTTTTTGTTTTGAATCAAAGTTTAAAACGCAGATTTCTAATGGATTTTTTGCTTTGATTTTTTTTTAAAAAGTTTGTTTTTTTTCTTTTGGCTCTTACAGAATTTCTTTAACAAATCTTGTTTTGATTATAAAATACGTATCCATGGTTTCAGTTCACACATTTCTTTTGTTTGTAGCAAATACTTTCTGATATTACTTGTTAAGCCTTTATTACACTTTTTGAAAGGTATGTTAGCATCAATAAAAAAAAGTTATCCTAAAGAAAGTTTAACTCAATTACAACGTAAGTGAAAAACCGTGAAGACCATCCGTCAAGGAGTTTTCAAATCTGATCTCCCATTTCGAAATGATCATGCTCACAATTCTTCTTGTTTTTATTGTGTTTAGTTTATACAATGTTAACAAAAGTTTAAATGTATATATTTGTTTCTGTGTAAAGATTTGCAAAAACATTCATCTGAATTTTTTTGAGTTTTCGGACAAAAATTTGTTTTTGTTTCCGTTGTATAGCTTGCAATGTATAGCTTGCTGTGTGTACACATTGGAATGCTTGAGCGCGGGGGCATTTTTTAGCTAATAGTCCATGAGATGGAAGCCGATTTTTGGAGATTTGCTTTCATTACGGAGACTAGACTTTCTATATACCAAAAGTTCGCAAATTTAATGTAGTTTTCGAAAATCAATGTTAGCAGGCTCAGTTTTGGGGCTATAACTCGTGGTTTCGCTTTTTGTAACAGTGCCTAGAATGCAAAAACACAAACTGTGCCTAAATTTTGTTACAAAAAGAGTACTTCAAACAAGTATATTTTCATGTTGACTAATCCTATTGCTTTCAAACTTGGTAAGTGGCTTCTGTATATGTAAAACAAAATTTCAATCACAAAAAAAATCAAAAAAATATTTTCCGGGGGTAATTACGAGGGGAAATTGCCCAAACTGACCGAAAATCTTGTTTTTAAGCGATTCTTTGTAGATTTTTGCTCATGCTGATTTGCAAATTGTATGTATATTAGTTCTCAGGCTGTTTACAACTTGTAGGGTCAAAATATGTTAAGGTTGAAATACAAATAAACAAAAGATATTTAGCTTTCAGGGGGTAAAAACCTAGATTTCCATTAAAAAGTAATGAAATTACTACAGTGCTCTCTCTTTAATTCGAACAGCAAAGGGAACGAAAAAGCGTTCGATTTCGAATTATGGAGGTTCGAGTTATAGAGATTCGACTGTATTTTTTTGTGTTGTTTATTTAATAGTTGTATAAGTATTTATGTGTCAGAAATGTCAAACGATTCACCTAGACCCTCCAGACGAATCGAAGAGGTAGGTGCTCATATTGCTTTTATTACGTATATCCACTTATATTTTGATTATGTATGTATCTTTTTTAATGCTTTGCTTATCTATCTACTATCTATCTACCTATAACTTATAAAGTCTTATTTATTAAGACGTAATTTTAAATGCATTCGTAGATAGGTTGCTGCATTCATTCTGTCAACACTGATGCCAACTTAGTTACTTGTCAAAGAGATTCAACATGGCAAACATTGAGAGAGGCTGCAATAGTGAGGGATCATCCAATTGCAAACACTGAAGATTATCGTCAACTGAAGTACCATCGACAATGCTATCAAAGCTTTACACTGAAAAGAACGTTGGATAACCTTAGAAAACAAAAAGCTGAGATCCAGTTACAGCTTGAACAAAGCCTTGAAACAAGTACCATAGATGTCCCTGAAAGGAAAAGGAGGACCGGAGCTTCAGCTACTATATTACCATTAAACTGTTTATTTTGTGGTAAACTCTCCAAAAAGTTCAAAGGTTCCCCATCTAAAGAGCCACTTAGATTATGTATTGATGACCGTGCAGTAAAAGCAATTACCGCTGCCGCAACCAATAATAACGATACTAGAATTTTGTCAATTAACGATTTAATTGCTTCTGAGGCTCATTATCATAAATCTTGTTATGACAAGTACATTAGAAGTACAAACAGTACTGCTACTACTACAGGAATGCCTCCACAGCTTGATGCGTGTCAAATTGCAGAGAAAATGGCAATGAAAACATTTGCAAATTTTATTTTCCACCTAGAAAACAATCCACGAGTTGTCAAGTTTTCTGAAACGACTGAAATGTTCGAGAGGGAGTTCAATAAAGGTAATGTTGAGTTTGATCGAAACAGAAAGAATAATTTAAAACGAAAGATTGAAAGAAATTTTGAGTGCCTCGTATTCACAAAAGTGGAAGGGAGTTTGTACTATTATCCCAAGTCTTACAAGTTTGATAAACTTCTGGTTGATTTGATAATTGCCAACAACAAAATCAAAACTTTGGAAAAGAGATTAAATGATTTCCTCGGAGATGACCAGAAGATCGTGAACAGTTCAAAACTAATCAAGGAAGAAGTGAAGAACATGAAAGATAATATTCCATGGCCACCTAAACCAAAAGATTTACTGCCAGATCAATTCAAAATACCTCATTCACTGAATTTGATGCTAGATACATTACTTTGTGAAAAAGAAAGCCTCAGTGAAAGAAATGTGATTTTGAAACAATCTTTTGCCCAGGACCTGGTATTTGCTATGACACACGGCCGTGTAAAAACACACAAATCTATATTACTACCCACGTTGATAAAAAGCTTAACAAACAGTACTGAAATCATCAATGTAGTCAACAGACTTGGTCATGGTGTTTGTTATTCAACTTTAATGGAACGCAGACAGAAAATGCTTACAACGTGTTTGACCAGCAATCACAAGAAAATGTAATCTTGCCAATCGAATGCAGCTCAAATACGTTTACAATCTATGTAGCTGACAACATTGATCGAAACGAGGAAACATTGTCAGGTTAGTTTTTTAACAAAATATCTCAATATTTTATCTATATTTTATTTTATTCATTTATTCATTTATATTTTTTTCAGGCAGAGGGACAACTCACAAGGTGAACAATCTTTTAGTTCAAAACGTTACTGGCAATTACGCATCAACCGTACAATATAAGACATCTGATAGGAAATCGAGAAGAAGATCTTTCAAGCCATCAGAAGTACCAAGTCAGCCTAATAGATATTTGTCTGGAAAGCGTTTTGATCCACCCGTGACTAGGTTTCCAGAAAATGCAGAGGCTCAATTTCTGCTGGCAGATCGTGAAAAGGACAACTTTATATGGTCATTTTTGAGATATCAAGCTTCACCAAGCCAGTTCATTCCAAGTTGGACAGGCTTCTATGTCAGCATCCATGAAGGACTTCCTGTTGTCAAATCATCAGTTCATTACCTGGACTGCATCGATTCTCCAGCAACTGAAGCAACAACAATATATCAGGTTTGCAAGTGTCATTAATGAACTCCAATAGTGGCACGAGTTGATATTGTATTTAATATCTATAAAGAAAATTCAATCAAAGATGTAGAAAGGGCTCGCAGGTCAACTGGTTCAATAACGCTGAAACGCATCATACCTTCGTCTCTAATCAAGCAATGGGGCGATCTCTTATCATCTGGATCATTCAAAACCATGCTTAATGAATTTTTGGTTGAAGAGTGGAAGAAGTCAGGAAGTGAGAAGGTTTTGTATGCAACATTTGGGCGCCAAACAATCAGAATACACCATAACAACAGCGAAATAGTTCCTGAATTAGAGTCAGACCATGAAGAAGCCGACACACGGATGTTGTTACACGCTGCACACGCAAGCTCCACATTCAGCGATGTAGTAATTGCAACTCCAGATACTGATGTTTTCATGATTGCTTTGGCCAAACTTGATGAAATCGATGCAAATTTGTTCTTTCTAACCGGAACAAAGGATAAACGAAGGTTCATCGATTTGAACGCTGTGTGCCGTGATGCTAATGAAAGATTCAACAAAACTAACTTAGCTAGTCATGTGTTTATGAAAGCCTTGCTTGGATACCACGGCTTTACTGGCTGCGATAGTGTCAGTTCTTTTAGTCTACGTGGAAAACAGAAGCCACTTTCGATCCTTGGTTCAAATGATTTCTATATCAAGGCCTTTTCGAATCTTGGGAGTTCTTTGGACATACCTGACGAAACATACAATGCGATGGATACCTTCACTTTTTACATGTATGGGGAAAAAAACGCTGGTGAGGAAGATATTTCGATTAACGATGTTCGCTATGCAATCTACTGCCAAAAGGCTGGAAAAATATCATGTGACGCCCTGCCTCCATGTTGGAATTCGTTGAAACAACATGTGAAACGAGCAAATTACCAAGTCTGTGTGTGGCGATCCTCTTTACGAGCTTTTATGAACATCCCAGATCCCTTTGGACATGGATGGATAATGACTGATGGCAAAATTGATATTGAATGGATGACTTGCAGTCCTGCTCCTGAAGAGGTAATAAATTCTCTAACAACACGAAATTTTCAAGGAAAAAAAGATCACTGCGTGTAGAAAAAAAAGTCATATTATTAACAGTTCAATTTTTTATTTACCATTTATTTAGGTACTTGACTTGATTTCGTGCAACTGTCGCAATTGTAGAGATAGCAACTGTCCATGCCAAGAGCTGAATTTACCGTGCACTGACGTTTGTAATTGTAAATCTTCCCAGAATAAACAAGAAGAATCGGACGAGAGCGATGAAGAAGATGGTGTTATTGGAGATGAATACTACACCAGTTCCGACTCAGACTAAATTCATTTTCATAATATTACTTTTTACCTTGGGTCTGGCACTCATTTCGTTCTTAACATTTAAAATCGTATATACATTATTTTTAGATTAAAAGTTTGGAAATTTGATAACGTTTTACCCCCTTTTAAAATGAAGTAACTTTTCACCCCCTTAAAGTGAAAGTCCCTCGTTTATTTGCATTTCAACCTTAACATATTTTGACCCTACAAGTTGTAAACAGCTTTATAACTAATATACATACAATTTGCAAATCAGCATGATTTTTGTGATTGAAATTTTGTTTTACATATACAGAAGCCACTTACCAAGTTTGAAAGCAATAAGATTAGTCAACATGAAAATATACTTGTTTGAAGTACTCTTTTTGTAACAAAATTTAGGCAAAATTTGTGATTTTGCATTCTAGGCACTGTTACAAAAAGCGAAACCACGAGTTGTAGCCCCAAAACTGAGCCTGCTAACATTGATTTTCGAAAACTACATTACATTTGCGAACTTTTGGTATATAGAAAGTTTAGTCTCCGAAATGAAAGCAATTTGACCTCCATCTCATGGTCTATAAAGCTACATGCTAGTTTTACCTTATCTGGGGGATTCATTGCATTGCATCCCCAATCTAACGCGACGTTTCGGGGAAATATCTAGGGAACCAATAGGGATAACTGACGTTTTTTAGAGTTGGTGACACGGGTGATGGGGTGACACAACATTTGGGACTAAATTTTATTAGGTACTGCAGCTATGACGTCATCACAATCTTTGTGATGACGTCAACATTTGGGTCTAAATTTTATTTGGTACTGCGGATATGACGTCATCAAAATCTTTGATCGACGATATCTCTGCAACGGTTGGTCGTAGCGAAACAATCCCATACACATTTTTGATCAGTTTTTCAAGCTCTACAACATAGGTACACTTTTGAGTTGCGATCCCATTATTTATTTTTTCGTCACGGGGTACGTACACGGGAATGGTGGATTTGACCTATTGTTTTCGAAGTTAAGTTCGGTAAAAAGGATTTACCCAGGATACTATCTACTTATACTAATCCGCGTGCGTGTGTAACACATTTAACTTAGACAGTGTTTTGTTTTTGTTTTTTTAATGGTCAAAATCTCCTTAATCGTGGTCATATAGCGGCAGTTCGACCACGCAAGACACAATCACGATTAGTATAATAGCACGTGGCATTTGACGTCAGATGTCTTATGATCACGGGGAATCATTGCATTGGATCCCCAATCGAACGCGACGTTTTTGGGGAAATATCTCGAGAACCAATAGGGATAACTGACTTTTTTGGAGTCCGCAATACGGGTGATGGGGTGACGCAGCATTTGGGCCTAAATTTTGTTTGGTACTGCAGCTATGACGTCATCAAAATCTTTGATCGAGGATATCTCTGCAACGGTTGGTCGTAGCCAAACGATCACATATACTTTTTGAACAGTTTTTCAAGCTCTAAAACATCAGTATTTCCAGTCCCGATTCCTTGATTGAAATTTTCGTCACGGGGTTTGCACACAGGAACGCGGGATTCTTACACATCCGTCTCGAAAAAAAGCCGTAAAAAACTTTTACGCGAGTTACTAGTCTACTTATACTAATTCGCAATCGTGTGCAACACATTTAACTTAGAGAGTGTTGTGTTTTTGTTTTTTTAATGGTCAAAATCTTCTTAATCGCGGTCATATAGCGGCAGTTCGCCCACGCAAGACACATTCACGATTAGTATAATAGCACGTGACATTTGACGTCTGATGTTTTTAGGATCACGGGGGAACCATTTTGATCAGCATCATTTGGTCCTAAATTTTATTTGGTACTGCGGATATGACGTCATCACAATCTTTGACCGATGATATCTCTGCAACGGTTGATAGTAGCAAAACGATCCCATACATTTTTTTGCTCAGTTTTTCAAGCTCTACAACAACCCGGGATACTAGTTATACTAATTCGCATTTGTGCATACCACTTTTATTTTAGAGAGTGTTGTGTTTTTTCTAAATTTACGGTCAAAATCTTCGTGGTCATTTTTTCGTTAGACCATTGATAATTGACGATTAGTATAATAGCACGCGGCGTGACGTCAGTAACCCTAACCCTAACCCTAACCCTAACCCTAACCCTAACCTTTGATCAGTTTCTCGAGCTCTACAACATGGTTACATTTTCGGTTTCCAATTCCTAAATTGAAATTTGCATCACGGGGATTGTTCACGGGAAAGGCGATTTTGACCCATCCTTTTCGAAATTAAGTTCGGTAATAAGTTTTTACCCGGGATACTAGTCTATCTATCTAATCTATGTACGGCGAAGGTTTTTTAGTATCGCACTTACTAACTTAAAATTCTTTTATTTCTATTTCTTTTTATCCTTGCTCTCATGACCATGATATGTTTTCGTATATTTCGTGAGCTGTAAAGTGTATTTACCACAGTCACAAAAAAAGGATCTTTCCCTAAAGGAAAAACAAAAGGAAGGGTTTCAATTACTTTTTTGATTCGAAGTACCACTGTGAAATTTAAATTAAGTAAACTTTAGTGACGCTTTTGATGTTGATATCTTTCAAAGATCAACTGCAGTGAAGAAGAAGCTTTACAAGCAGTTTTAATTTTTAACTCTAGCTTCAAACCGTCTATTACAAACAAACTATTTGTTTGTTATTTGATTTGTTTATTTTGTTTGAGTATTTTGGATAGATTTTCGTTTTTTAAAATTTTTTCGAACAAATCTTTTTTTTTTCTTATTTCTTTTGGCTCACGTTTTTCTTATAAAATCATTTTTTAAAAAAAATTCATGGTTACAGCTCATACAAGTATATTTCTTTTGTTTCAATTTGCGATGTGATAATAATTGATATTAATAAAGTTAGGTTTACACAATAAAACTTTTTTATTTCTATGCTTACACTAGCAGATCTTTTTAACAAAATGCACAGTAGTACAACTAGGCTTAGAAACAGGGAGTTTACGCGGAAATACGAAAACACGTATCACTATGGAGACGGGTTTATTATAAATTCTGCTCTGCCACCCAATGAACCCTCAAGTATGTATTTAGAATGGGCGTTATTTATAGGTCGCTATTCTTAAAAAAATATAAGCGAAATCTTTCGACCATCCGGTCGTCTTGTTCCTATTAGTTCATAAGCCAAAAAAAGTCGCGTTCGATTGGGGTTGCAATGTATTTGCTTCGAACTCACGTCGCTCACAAAAAAAGAAATAATTTCGCTCACAACTCAATCTACCATTTTGCGTGACTTACAAACAAAGAAACAAACAAAGAAACAGACAGAGAATCGGCTATTAATATATAGACTTTTTTATAAGATCTTTTTCAAAATTATGTATTTTTGAGTTGCATTTTCTTCATCACATGAAAACTTAGGTGATCTAAAATATTTTATGTCATTTGAATAGATACCAGCCATATGGCTTTCCTTCTGTTTATACTTGTCAACGTTATAATCCTTATTGTATTTTTTGATTTACTTTTTTGCTCAATTAAAGCAGTAAGGTGTGAATTTTTTCAGGTGTGAAAAAATGTCACACCTGCGCTGAACTCAGCCCGGATGTGAAGTTTCTTTTTGATTACAAGTGTTTCAGTTAAACGATGGGATGGAACTACAGCCCGGATACACGTGGAAAATTTCATCCCGCGATGAAAATTCTCCATATAAACAACCCCTTAAACTCAAGAGAAATTTATTACAACAACAAGCATGACAACAAAACATTTGCTTTCGTTAATAAGAAAAATCAAGGGTTTGAAAATTGAGAATGTTGACGTCAACAGTAGTGTCACCTCTCCCCCTTCCTCGTCAAGCAGCGTCAACTTTAGCATAATACCCTCAGGGGAAATATTGTCTATACAGCCCCGAATTTTAAGGGTGTCTTTTTCTTCCTGTGATATATACTTCTTTATATCAGGAGAAAGGCATGCACTTTTTTCTCATGATGATATTTGATCAATCCAGTGTTGCAGACGATTCGATATGAAAAAGTAAAAAAATTTAATTAATGAAAAACATTAACAATGCTAACAAAATCTTTATTTCGAAGAAAAAGTTTTGGATACTGAAACCATGTGACGAGAGTGAAGCGGTAATAAACTAGATCCGACTTGTATAAGAGCGCGCCTGCGCTGACTCGTTCACCTAAGCATTTGACAGTGATGTTTGTTATGGTGGACAATGATGTTTGTTATGGTGGACAGTGATGTTTATTATGGTGGAAACGATAATGATAATAATAATGATAATGCGCATTTAAAACGCCCATAATGCGTCTTCAGAAGACGTCTTAGAATCAGACGTTTTGAAGACGTCTTATTATCGTTTTCGCAATGCCGTCGAATTCATGTTTTAAAGGAGGACTTGGAAAGACGTTTTTAATGCGTATTTAAGACGTCCTTGAATTTCGATTTCGCGCGTGGCGGGAAGAAATGACGGGGGTAAATATTAATAGTGTATTCGTAAATATTGATATAAAAGTTTCAAACTTGTCAGTTTTTTTTTAATTTTACAAAAACAACTATCATATCTTTCTTTTAAGTAGCAAAAAATTTTACATTTCATTGGTAAAAAGCTTTGAAACATTTTCTAATATTATTGGATCTCCCGTTCGTCAATTTTACAAAATATTTCTGGAAGTTGTGATTTCTCATTGCATAAACCAAGACTTCGCTGATAAATCGGTAAGTGTTTTTTACTTTTTAAATATAATTTTAAATATATAAATCTATATGATTTTGTTACTTGAGATTAAGTCAATGTTTATGTTAGTTTGAGGGTGTGAGTAGTCAGTAGTGGAAGATTTATGCTTTATTTATAAAGATCTCTAACAATATTTCAAGTTTTGAGTTTTGTTGTTTAACTTTATATTAGCAACTTATATACTGACTTTCCTGTTTCATTCCGTGAGTGATTTTTTCTGTTTCAATTTGCTTTGTCGTTGGTTTAATGTAGTAGTAGAAGTGTAGTAATGTAATGAAGTGATTTGTGGATGGTTGATAGATAATGACTGTGATGTTTTTGCTTGTAGTTACTTCAGAATATTCATATGATTAAAAGTGATCCTAGCAGTATAGTATAATGTAGTACCATGAAATTATGGAATCCTTTTTGAAGGATAAAATCATAAGTTATAGTTTTTAGTAAATTAATCGGTAATTCATCACAAATTTATCTGTAGTAATCATTTCTGATTAATAACTCACTACCAATAAGTAGAAACCATCCACAATGACATTGCAAAAATTTTAGAACAAATTTTCGAACGCATGAAATATTTTTTTCCATTCAGAACTTTGAAGTTGTACGAAAAGATGAATTTCTTAAATGATGGTTGTTTTACTATGATGGATGCAAAGTTTAGTTTAGACATTTAAAGTTTAGACATTTCACTTTGATTAAGATACTCTAGATTATTTTATTTTACCCAATAACTAGCACAAACGAGTTTTTGGAAAAGTTTGTCTGTCATATTTGTTTTTATATTCAAGATTTAAAAATAAGATTACATCAGTATCTATGTTATTCTTGTGTTTGTTGCAGTGATATTTAATTTTTGTACGCTGTTAATTTAATACTGAAATGGTAATTAACTTCTTTAATTTAATTTTCATGCTTATCTATGCTTGCTGCACACATTACTTTATTGTGTGTATCCTTTCTGCATTCTGTTTGTTCTGTTCTGCTAAAAGTGTTTGTCATTCTTTATTAGATTTCGCTAAGCGAAAGATATTGGTTTCGGCGGCGTTCTATCTATCTATCTAATCTATGTACGGCGAAGGTTTTTTAGTACCGCACTTACCAACTTAAAATTCTTTTATTTCTATTTCTTTTTATCCTTGCTCTCATGACCATGATATGTTTTCGTATATTTCGTGAGCTATAAAGTGTATTTAACCACATAGTCACAAAAAAGGATCTTTCCCTAAAGGAAAAACAAAAAGAAGGGTTTCAATTACTTTTTGATTCGAAATACCACTGTGAAATTTAAATTAAGTAAACTTTAGTGACGCTTTTGATGTTGATATCCTTCGAAGATCAACTGCAGTAAAGAAGAAGCTTTACAAGCAGTTTTAATTTTTAACTCTAGCTTCAAACCGTCTATTACAAACAAACTATTTGTTTGTTATTTGATTTGTTTATTTTGTTTGAGTATTTTGGATAGATTTTCGTTTTTTAAAATTTTTTCGAACAAATCTTTTTTTCTTATCTCTTTTTGTTCACGTTTTTCTTATAAATTTTTTTAAAAAAAATTCATGGTTACAGCTCATATAAGTATATTTCTTTTGTTTCAATTTGTGATGTTTATTAATAAAGTTAGGTTTACACAATAAAACTTTTTTATTTCTATGCTTACACTAGCAGATCTTTTTAACAAAATGCATCAGTAGGGCAACGTGATGTTTATTAATAAAGTTAGGTTTACACAATAAAACTTTTTTATTTCTATGCTTACACTAGCAGATCTTTTTAACAAAATGCATCAGTAGGGCAACTAGGCTCAGAAACAGGGAGGTTACGCAGAAATACGAAAACACGTATCACTATGGGGACGGGTTTATTATAAATTCCGCTCTACAACCCAATGAACCCTCAAGTATGTATTTAGAATGGGCGTTATTTATAGGTCGCTATTCTTGAAAAAACATAAGCGAAATCTTTCGACCATCCGGTCGTCTTGTTTAGATTATTTTCCACCCAAGTTGCTTACTGTTCTCTTAACATGATAACAAAAAAATGAGAAGAAAATATTATATCAAGCAGTTACTGGTATGTGTCCTGTTTACTCTAGATGTTTTCATTTTTGTGATTGCTATAACACCTCTCATCAAATAGGGTTTTTGTATTTTAGATTACTGGTTTCTGTCATTCTGAGTTTTAGTTGCAGTAAAATCAAATAAGAAACAGTTCCAACCCATGCCAATTTCTAAAATTTGAACATTACTTCGATTTAGCTAACCCTTTTTCAAGAGTCGTTTTTATACCTTTATATTTTATGAAAGACTATACTTATGTTTTACGGAATATTTTTTAATAATGACCAGCTTTAAACTTTGGCAGTGTTATGAGCTATTTGTTCCCCAATTAATTTATAAACTACATGTAAATATTTATTTGAATAAGAAGATTTTATCATCAGTTTTCTTATTGATTTCTTTATTCATTCATTCATTCATTCATTATTACGGTAGCAGCGTAAGCGAATACCGTATTAAAACACCCTTGGACTCCTACTACTCCTACTACTACTACTACTACTCCGGCCGAAACGGCAGTTTTTAGCCTACGATTTAGAGTATGCGAGTCCCCACTAAAAAC
Source organism: Turritopsis dohrnii (assembly GCA_027922465.2). NCBI lineage: Eukaryota > Metazoa > Cnidaria > Hydrozoa > Anthoathecata > Oceaniidae > Turritopsis > Turritopsis dohrnii. The sequence continues at coordinate 338,966 of BQMF02000304.1, forward strand.
TCAATATACATTCTAATGAACGAACGCAGCCTTTTGAATTTTCGAAGGTTTTCAATCACATACATTTAAAATACGTTTTCTTTGATATTTTATCACTTAATTGATGAAGGAATGGATATTAATCAAATAGGTCTACACAAAACTGGGACTTTTAGTTATTTTTATGGTACTGAATCAATGAACTTTGGCACTTGAAAATAGATATGTTTTTCGTGTCAGTAAAACACAAATCAGACTTTCTTATTACTTTCTACGTTTGTTAGCTATCTGTTCTGTCTTTGAACATCAAGGTTTTCAAAAATCGAGTTAAAAAAAGGCAGTTATCTGTTTGAATTCATTTTCGGTTTCAAAAAATTATAATTCAAAACATACATTTTTTTTTCGAAGAAACGCGTTTTTTTTTCTACATAAGGTCTTATAAAAAAAACGTACGTTATAAACAGCTCATGCATGTATAATTCTTTTGTCTTCTAATAAATTAAATTGCTGGTGTGTTGCGATTAGACCCCATTTACACGAGTTAGTAATTTTAAACATTATAATATCGTTTATGCCTGTTTTCCACCAGTAAGATATCTCAAAAAATAACGTTTACAGAACGTTTAAGAACTTTAAGTAAAATTTCAAATTTAAAAGTATTCTTGTGGCAAGTACTGTTGCTGCTACCGTTTTGCGCCATCTGGCTCTTGTTACTGAAACATAAAGACATTGAAAAACTAATTATGAGTCTTCTGTTACCCAAGGAGAAACGCACCTTAAAACACATCTTAAAGTGGTTTTAAAAGCGTTTTTAGCAGATAAAATGACGTCTTTAAAACGTTAGAAAAAGACGTCTTAAATCCGTCTTAAACTAGTCGGACTTGTCCGTTTAGAAAACGTCTTTTTACAACGTCTTAAAGACGTCTTGGAAAGACGTTTTCTAAACGTCTTAAAGAAGTTTTAAACGTCTAAAATGCGTTTTAAAAACGTCTTAAAGACGTCTTGAAAAGACGTTTTCTAAACGGACAAATCCGACCAGTTTAAGACGGATTTAAGACGTCTTCCAAGACGTCTTTAAGACGTTTTTAAAATGTCTTTTTGCCGGCTGGGTAGTACAAAAACAATGTGAAAAGCTGAACAAAATAAAAGTAAGGGAAATAATTACAAATCATACGACGAAACAAAAACATATTTCTGATATGCATTTTTTTGAATGAATGATTAACAAGAGGCCCATAGGCCTTAAGGTCAGCGCAAAATATATATGCTCAAAAATCAAAAGATTATAATCACTTACTTACAAAACGAAAGAATTGCTTTTTAAAACCTGGTACGCCCGTTTTTGGTTGGTAGGCATGCAAATCGAAATAGTAAATCTATTCACCCAAAACAAAGATACATTAAAACCATATGCGGTGGAAAGGACCACGTTACGTTAGCACTATTGAATAGGTAAGTCATCGAATGACAACTGGAGAAGCCTGACCACACATATAAGTTGTTTCCTCTAATCTAATATTAGGATATATATCTCATGCAGACCGTAAAGGCAATTTCCTAAGTGCCGAATAACAAGTGCCATAATATATCACATGCGCATTGTTTTCTAACGGAAGTACCAAAGTCAAATTCATATAAAAACATAAAAGTAAAGAGTAATCATCGGTAAACGTTTTGAAAGAAAACCAGGTCGCCCGCGCGTTTCCAAAACGATCAATGAAAACCATAGTCGGGTAATATTTACAGAAATCAAATGGACAAGAACAACTACAGCAATAACAGATACTGTAATCGATTTTATTTCAGCTTCAATTTTTACTTTCCAGCTTTACGTTCTTACAAGCATACGAGTTTGGCTAATCGCGCAGGTGAACTTTTCTTTCTACCAATGTAAGTGGACAATGAAGATCCAACACCAAGCAGTTGCTGATTACTAAATATAAAAGTATAAAAAGTTATGTATAACTGCACAATGCACCATTTAATTCTAGGACCATTTAACGAAATTCAGACCTAACAGAAACTCACAAACAGATATACAAATACTATTTTACTTAAGGGAAAAGCTGAATTTATCTATTTCAGGGTGGATGGGGTAAAATCCAGTTCATGACAATTCATGGAAAAATTTTTCATTTTCTATGGTTAAAAAGAATCTGAAAAAATTTGTATTAAATTTTGTATAACTGATGGAGTATGCAGACAGACAGACAAAAAGGAAATATGCTATTAATATAGACTAGCCGCCAAGGCGGCGTCGTTCGCCGCCCATGTCCATCTGCTCTGTATCACTGTATCAATAAACGTCAAATTTCCTTATAAATGGCTCGTACAACTTGTGTTCAACCAGAAGCAGATTCGAAGTCACAACTTCTAGTGTGCATCAACAGTGTTACATCACCATTTTCAGGTTTTTCATGATGTGTTACTTATTTATTTTGTAAAACCAATCGTTGATCAGTACAGCAATACACTCAAAACGTAGGGAGAAAAAACATCAACTTATTATTAGCTTTTGTTTTAAAAAAGTCACGCGCTCTAACATGGGTGCTATCAAACAGGGAGGAAATGGTTTCTCTTCTTAAAAAGTTCACACAGGAGGAGAGAAAAAAGGCACGTGCTAAATGAATAAAGTGAATAAAAAAAACGTTCGATCTGAAGCGCATAACAATTAAAAAAAGAAATTAAATTATTAAAAGAAAAGAAAAAAAATTTTTGTTTCATGATACTCTTTTTTTACCTATTGGTTTTTTAACATTTTGATTGCTCGAAAAAAAAGTTCATTCGTCTCAGACAGTCAGGCAAGGATACGTTAGGATACACTGGCAAACCGCACATGCTGCCACGTTCTGCCACTGCTACTTTTTGTCCAAAATGTATAATCAGTTAGTTTCTTTGTATTTAGTTGATGTATTGTTTTCAAAGCCAAGTCAACGTGGAATATAAAACTAACACAACAATAATAAAAACAAAACGTTATTTCTATTAGTTCACCAGTTAAAAAAAGTCACGTTCGATTGGGGTTGCAATGTATTTGCTTCGAACTCACGTCGCACACAAAAAATGAAAAAATTTCGCTCACAACTCAATCTACCATTTTGCGTGACTTACAAACAAACAAACAAACAAACAAACAAACAGACAGAGAATCGGCTATTAATATATAGACTAGCCGCCAAGGCGGCGTCGCTCACCGCCCATGTGCACCTGCTCTGTGTCACTGTATCAATAAACGTAAAATTTCCTTATAAACGGCTCGTACAACTTGTGCTCAACCAGAAGCAGATTCGAAGTCACAACCTCTGGCAAAACCAATCTTTTATTAGTGTAACAATACACTCAAAACGTAGAGAGAGAAAACTTCAACTTTTTATTAGCTTTTGTTTTAAAAAAGTTACGCGCTCTAACATGGGTGCTATCAAACAGGGGGAAAATGGTTTCTCTTCTTAAAAAGATCACACGGGAGGAGAGAAAAAAAGCACGTGCTAAATGAATAAATAGAATAAAAAAACGTTCGATCAGAACGCTTAACAATTAAAAGAAGAAATTAATTTATTAAAAGAAAAGCAAAAAAAAAAAAAAACATTTTGTTTTTATATGATACTCTCTTTTTACCTATCGTTTTTTAAACATTTTGATTGCTCAAAAAAAAAAGTTCACCCGTCTCATACAGTCAGGCAAAAGTTAGTGGCAAACCGAACATATGCTGCCACGTTCTGCCACTGCTGCTTTTTGTCCAAAATGTTTAATCAGTTAGTTTCTTTGTATTTAGTTGATGTACTGTTTTCAAAGCCAAGTCAACGTGGAATATAAAACTAACAATAATGATAAAAACAAAACGTTATTCCTATTAGTTCACCAGCCAAAAAAAGTCACCTTCGATTGGGGTTGCAATGAATTTGCTTCGAACTCACGTCGCACACAAAAAAAGAAATAATTTCGCTCACAACTTAATCTACCATTTTGCGTGACTTACAAACAAACAAACAAACAAACAAACAGACAGACAGACAGACAGACAGACAGAGAATCGGCTATTAGTATATAGACTAGAGGCAAAGACGGTGTCGCTGGACTCCCATTCATGAATGCAGTATTGGCAAACAAATTGCCTGGGATTAAATAAGAGAACAAGTTTAAAAAGGCTCCAAAAAAATCAAATTCAACTGTCTGTAAATGAAAAACCTACACCTGTCAATCAAACAATAGTTTCTGCTATAGTTTATGAGTATGATGTACATTCATCATCAGAATCTTTTCGCATTCAGCAAAATTAGGAAGGTTCACGGTACACCATCACTACACTGCCAGAATGAGTTGTTCAAACTTATTTCCTTTTTTTCTGTCAAACGTCCTACCTTTGGACAGCCTTGTTAACTTTAGACATTGTAATTAGCCACTTTCATAGATTCGTGTTTTACATTATACGAAACTTTCTGTGGGGAAATTTAGAAAATAAGCTTTTTTAAAATACCCGTGTTAGAGAGTGCAGTAATTTCAGCTGACAAATTAATTTACTGCCTTGGGATTTTAACAATAGTCAAATGTTTAAAAATCCATAGCAACAGAAACATTAACTTAATGTTGATTCTCTAATTAAAAAGTCTCTCAAACATTGAGACTTTTAAAAAACATTTTTGATAAAAAGTCCATACAAATTCGTAGTCATATAACTGGAACACGAATCTTATGAAAGCCGCTAATAAACAGACCTGTCTGATAAGCAAATATACATAACCAAGTCACAAAAAATACTAAAATAATAGATGAAGCAGATAAAAGATGTTGAAACGCAATAAGTATGAAGAATTACTGGTTATATTAATAATGCTAAGAACTTTTTTATGATTTTATTTTTTTTACAAAAATTCCATATCCCCTAGCGTATTTTTGAAACAAATAACTTTGCCAGAATTCAATTATCTTGCACGATAATGTGTCACAAACAAAAAATGGCACTTTATAGGATTCTAGTTTTGCTTCTGTTTTTCACCTCCTTCCCAGGACTTTTACTGATTGAGGATTTACAGAAACAAATGGAACGCACAAATGCTGGAGAAAAAACATACCTTATTAAACGAAATTAAACCGCTTACCTAAGTAAGACGGTCAAATTTCAGCCACACATTAATTAAGCCGCAATGGACTTAGTGAAAAAATGTGTTTTAATTAAGAGGCACCTAAAGAAAAATTAGTTGAAAAACAAAAACGGATAAACTCATTTTTTGCAATTACAGGATTCTCTTACTCATGAAAAAATACATGTATGGATCAAGTAAAGAATGTTCACCACACGCTTTCAATGGCTTGGATGATACCAGCTGATCGAAATTCAGAAATGATTATCTTGTTGCCAACTTTTGTATCAAAGAAACTAAAAATCTTTTTAACTATCTCAAAATGGATAGGTTTCAATGCAGTGTCTAATCTTAAGATTATATCTGGGTGTCGTGCCGGGCCACTCTGCAATTTCATTTGGACACACTTAGAAATGCTTACAAATTAGAAAGAAAGAGCTGAAATTGCAAAGACAAACATTATAAAATTCAATTCTCTTGTAATGGAAATTCTTAAATCATGTTTATATACTTTTTTTCGCCTGTCCATTCGGGCCACCACAACACTGGTTTTCAAAAATTTTGGTGGCCCGAACTAATTTTTGACTGTCTCATACAGTCGGGCCACTGCTAAGATCAGACGCTGCAATGTTGTCAGTCGTGGTTATGAGTGTTGAGTGTTAATCAAGCCGCAATAGAGGCTGTGCTAAAAATTAAGCTGCATTTAATTAAGACTATTTCCATGCTATGCGGCTTAATTAAGTACATGGTTTAATTTCGTGTAATGAGGTATTTGTTGATTTGCGGAAAATTGAAAAGTGAAAAGGGACCTTCTTAAGAGTCTTCTAAAAATCCAAACAGACACTATAACTTTCAGATAATACGGGAAAAGGCGAAGTAAGAAAATGTGAGCAGGATGTGGAAAAGCAATGTCATACACATCACGATAAATATATGCAAAGTCTGCGTGAATTCCATGGATCTGATGTTTAGATAGAGCCTCAATAAATCACGTACGTTGCAAAGCTCAGATAAGTTTTGGATTTAGTTTAATTGACCAGTATTGATTATTATTGGTGTGGTTTGTGTATACATATATTGCAGATTTGCAATAATAATGTGAACCAACCAGGATGAATTAAAACAAGGAAAAAAAAAAAAAACGACAAGTTTCTTCGACACATCCAAGTTTATTATCTTAATACGACGTTTCGAACGTTCAACGCCCATTATCAAGTACAGATTTTTTTACAAGGTAGCTATAGCTCTTTTATACAAAAATATAAGTGTCGTGAAGTGATAAATCTTTTCCATAAAAGGAACTAATACATACAAAATAATCTCAAAGGAGTATAATTTAGTTAAAGAAAATTAACAAGCGTGATAGAAAAAAGAAAAAAGAAGCTAATTATAAAGATACATTGGAGCAGAACGTATAGTCCGGCTTAAAACCGGATTTTCTCGTAAAATAAAAAAAGACTCTTTAAGTTCTAATAAATATGAACTATTGGCGTGAGCAAGAATGCTAAATGCATCATAACCAGCCGAGTGTCCAGAAGTAGACACATGTTGGCGGATAGCAGTGAGAATTCCACTAGAAGTAGCTTTGCCAGTAAGTGCAGAAATGCCCATGTGCTCACTCATTCTGACTTTAAAATGGCGCTTAGTTTGGGCAATATAGGAAGCATTGCAGCGACCACACGAAAACAATGCCAGAAATGAGATCTTTGCAAGGACGACCTTTAAAATGGAAAGAATTAGATAGTCTGCACGAGGCTTTAAAGACTAATTTAACTTTACAACAAGATAAATTCTTTGAAATAATTTTGTAAAGACTAGTTCTTATTTGGTCCGAAATGGGACCAAGATATGGAAGAACAATGAGAAGTGATTTTTTCTCAGCTGTACTAACGGTGACTTTAGGAGTGTGAAACTAAAAATGTTTTGATGCAACGGTCAATAAAGGAAAGTGGGTAACCGTTCTTCTTAAAAATACTTTTAACTTTTCCAAGTTCTAAGTGAAAATTACTGTAACTAGAGCATAATCGAAAACATCTATATATTAAATCATACCAAATTTAAACACTGAAGGTAAAAAACTATCATAGTGTGTGTAAACGCCACTAAAAGTGGGCTATCTATAAACAGATGTGGAAAAGAGTTTGTTATCTCGAAAAATTTCAACATCTAAAAAACTCATCCTATTATTCATTTCAGACTCAGAAGTAAAAGAAATACTAGCATGACAAGTGTTCAAATATTTTTTAAAAAGGGGCAAATGATCGGCTGACTTAAACAAAACAAATATATCGTCAACATAACGTCGATAAAAAACAGGTTTAATTCAAGAGGACAGTTTTCCAACCATATCTGTTCATGGTGTGCCAAAAAAGCATTAGCTAGGTTGGGACCTAGGGGAGAACCCATGGCCACTCCATCAATCTGTTGGTAAAACTCCTTATCAAACATAAAATGAGATTCTTTAGTAGCTAATGATAATAAAGATTTAAAATCACTCTTTGATAAACCATTAATTTTCTCAATATTTTCAAAAAGTTTGTCAGTACAAATATCAATAGTTTCTTCTAGAGGTACATTGGTAAATAAAGAATCAACATCTAAACTGCCCATAAAAAGGTTAGAGTCCTGTGCAATTATTTCTGAAGAGAACGAAAAAGAGTCTTTAACTGTGAATACGTTGGTGCTTATACCAGACAACAAAGGTACTAAAAATTTGGCTAATTTGTAAGTAGGAGTGACAATGGCTGATAAAATCGGTCGAAAAGGTGGACTTCCATCAATCAGTTTCTTATGAACTTTACACAAACCATATAAAACACCTGGTTTGGATCCTACAGGGCTTAAATCATTATACGTTTTAATAGACAAACAACCTCTACTTTTAAGAGACTTGAGAATTTCCTTAACTTTCTTTTCTTGGTTAATAATGAAATTCAATTCCTTGCCAGGTTTAACAGCAATAGGTTTAAACTTGGTTCAGTCTTGAATCACACTTTTAACCCTTTCACAATACATGTTTTTATCGGTGACAACTACAGAGTTTCCTTTATCAGATTTTTGTATAACCAAATTATTGTTTTTAGATAAACTATTAAGAGCCTTAATTTCCTCATCAGAAAGATTTTTAGGCACTGCTTTGTTATTACGGTAGCAGCGTAAGCGAATACCGTATTAAAACACCCTTGGACTCCTACTACTACTCCTCCTCCTACTCCTCCGGCCGAAACGGCAGTTTTTAGCCTACGCTTAACAGTCGATCAGATTTCGTTCAGAAAATCATATGAAATCTCACAAAGGAACGCAGTCTAAAAATATTCGAAGGTTTTATCATGGACGTCCATGGTTTTATCCAGCAAACATTCTAAAATAAATTTTTCTAATATTTCATCGCTTAATAATACATGAAGAAAGAGATATTTTGGTAGTAAGGCTTTAAGTTAAAAGTAGTAAGTAGTTACTTTTACTAAAAATGCTTAACATTTGGATTTGGATGTAAGGTACGATTTTATCGTCGGTAGTTAAACCTTAACGAACTTTTTAATTACATCTACAGTTTGTCAGCTGTCTCTAAACCGTCATTTTGCATTAAATATTTCAAAGATCACAGTTTTTGGGAAGGTTTCTTGAGTCCATGGAATCTTTGTTATTGTTTTTAATTTTTTTCGAAGCAGACGCGTTTTTTACACATAAGTTCTTATAATTTTTTTCTTGAAAAAATTCGACTCATGTATGTACATTTCTTTGTCTTGAAAATTATTTGCTGGTGGCGTTTCTTAATAAGACCCCATTTACATTCGATAAGACCTCTTTACACTAACTATTTTTTTATGGCAATTTTTGGTCGTGCTTTCGAAAGTATGCTGCTTGCTGCTACCGTTTTGCGCCATCTGGCTCTTGTTATAATTGCGAAAAGATGTGAGGGCAGTGTCTTTAATTTGAGTTTTTCTGAAATCTAAATCTTCTGGTGATAACACTCCTAAATTTTTGATATCTCGATAAAAAAGTTCAAAATTGACGAGAATCTCCATAATTGAGTTTTTTAGGAGGTACATCTGTAGAGTGCAGATGTGCTCTTGTCTCGTATCTTATGCTTGCCAAGTTGGTCATTCATATGTAAAATATCAAGCCTTCGCCTTCTTGCCGCTGATCTTTTAACCTACTTTTTTTATATACGATATTCTGTCTTTATAATATGCCTCCTAAATTAAATCAGGCACAGTTCCAAGAGCTCACCGACAAAATTGATATTACTTGCAATGACATTTCTGAAATAAAAAATTCTCTTAATGAAATTATAGAGAACATCATCCAGCATTTGCTGAATGAAAATAAAAGACTGAACGAGAAAGTTAAGAATCTCTTATTGAAATGGAAGCAGAAATAAATCTGACAAATCAATATGGTCGTCCCAACAATCTGGAGATCTCTGGCATTCCTGCTGCCATGGCAGAAGAAGCCCTTGAGAACAAAGTGATTGAGATTCTGTCAGCTGTCAATATTAACGCCGATTCGAATGACATACAGGCATGTCACCGACCGTATTCGAAGAAAAAAGATAAAACGGTTATTGTTAGATTCACGAACAGGATGTTTACAGAGCAGGCTTTGACAAAATTCAGGTTGTTGGAATCGTGTGACAAATCGGACTTTGGTTTTCCGAGTGATACGAAACTTTCCTTTAATTCGAATCTTTGTCCTGCGTTCCAAAGAATCGCTTGGAAATGTCGCTGTTTGAAACGTAGCCGCATAATCAGTAAAGTATTTGTTAATAATGGGTGTGTTGCTATACGCGTAACGGATCGCTCCAAACTTGTTAAAATCACACATGAAAGCATTATCGACCAACTATATCCGGACTTTGAATACCCTCAATCGAATTAATTATGGTATCCTGGCAGCGTAGTCGTGTAAGGTTCACCGTGATAGCAGTATTTAGTACTGGTGTAGCTCTCCTGTATAAATATTTGATAAATAAATAAATAATAATAAATAATTGGCTTAGTTTGCATTTTTATTCTAGTTTATTTTCTTCTTGCTATCAGTTTTGCTGAATTTTGTTGGGTTTTTTTTTTTTTTTTCCTTTGTTGTGCGTTTGCGTTTTCTGCATCCCTTTTTATGCCAAATCCCTTGTCAGTGAAATTCTTTTGTCCTGTCTGTGAAAAACTAGTTCCTGAGAATTGTAATACTTTTTTTTGTGAAAGCTGTTCCCTGTGGTTTCATAAAAAATGCAGTCAACTAAGCATTAGCGATTTCGATTCCCTAGCTAACTCTGACCTCTCATGGCGATGCAAAACCTGTATTGCTGACATTTTCCCCTTTCAGAACACGAATCTTGAAACTGCTAACCCTCCGCTTTCTACTAATGATCTCCAAGGCTTCAAATCTTTGTTTTCTGACCTCAACTCTTTAAGCAAATCTAACCTTAACGCTTTTGATGACTTTACAATAAACAATCTAAACTGTAAGTACTATGATTGTGATGAATTCCTAAAGATTGAGAATAAATCTAAGTCTTTCTCTGCTCTCCATCTCAATATCGCTTCTCTTAATGCTCATTACGACGATCTCTGTGCACTTTTGGCTCAATTAAATCTCCAGCTTGGTGTAATTCCCATCACCGAAACCAGAATTAAATCCAAAACTCCTCCTCTCAATTTTGAACTTCCCAATTACTCTTTAGAACACATTCCTGCTGAGTCATCAGCTGGTGGCACCCTCTTATATATTTCTAACCAATTTTCCTATAAACGTCGCTATGATTTATCAAAGCTATTATATAAACCCAAGCTTCTGGAATCAACCTTTGTCGAAATCCCCCAAAGAAAAAGAGGCAATATTTTAATTGACTCAATCTATCGCCATCCCTCAATGTCTATTGAAGAATTTAACGATGATTTCTTAATACCTCTCCTTGGAAGAACTGGTATAGAAAATAAAACTCTTATCTTGCTTGGTGACTTCAATATTGACCTGTTGAAATCTGATATCTCTCCTTACTCTAATTTTCTTGATATTTTAGGCTCCTACTCTATCCTTCCCTCTATTCTTCTTCCGCCTCGAATTACTCCTTCTTCTAAAAATCTCATTGATAATATTTTTATATCTACCTCCAAATTTAGAACCCTTGCAGGAAACCTTTTATTTAATATCTCTGATCACTCAGCACAATTCATACTTCTCTTCAATGACACTAAACAAAATTTATCTAACCAACCAGTCTACAAACACGATTGGTCTAACTTCGACAAAACTAATTTCATTTTAGACTATTTTGATATTGACTGGGATGAAAGACTTAATCTGTCTGATGGTGACGTTAACTCCTCTTTCGCTAAATTCTTTGATACAATTGATGGCCTTTTTGACAAACATCTCCCCCTTATCAAACTGACAAAAAAAACAAATCAAATTCTTGTCAAAACCTTGGATTACACCAGGTATAAAAAAGTCTATAACAGCTAGGAATAAACTTCTAAAACAATTTATCAAAACAACTGATCCAACTTTGAAATCTAAGCTTCACAACGATTTTAAACGTCATAGGAACCAAATTGTCTCTCTCTGCAGAATTAATAAAAAACAATATTATTCTGAATACTTTAGATCTAGCCTTAATAACATTAAAAATATCTGGATTGGTGTGAAAGAAATAATATCTGTAAAATCATCTCACTCTTCTAATTCCTTCTCTATATCTATTGATGTTTCAATTACATCTGACCCTTCTATATTAAGTAATGCCTTTAACAACTATTTTTCTTCTATAGCTGATACTATAAGAACCACTATACCTTACACTCCAAAACACTTCTCTTCCTATCTGAGGCAACCTGAAAATTTCATTGAAACTTTGAAATTATCTCTTGTTACCCCTGATGAAATTACTAATTTAATCTCATCCTTACCTGATAAAAAGGCTAGTGGTCCTTATAGCATTGATGTAACCATTCTCAAACTTCTTAAACATGAAATGTGCAATCCTCTTCAAAAAATCTTTAATCTTTCTTTTTCTACTGGAGTGTTTCCTACGCTCCTTAAAACCTCTTCAGTTGTTCCAGTCTACAAAAATAAAGGTTCTCCTCTGGAAATCTCTAATTACCGTCCTATTTCACTTTTGTCAACATTGAAAAACTATTAGAAAAACTCATGTACTCTCGCCTTTCTTCTTTTCTTGATCAACATAAATACCTGTATGAGAGACAGTTTGGTTTCAGAAAAGGACACTACTAATCATGCCCTAATCAATATCACTGAGCGCATCCGCAAAGCTCTTGACCAAGGTCAGTTTGGTATTGGGGTCTTTGTCGATCTCCAAAAAGTCTTTGCCACTGTAGATCATGAAATTTTATGCAAGAAACTTTCATTCTACGGAATCCGAGGTGTCACCAACAGACGGTTTAGGTCTTATCTTTCCCAAAGATCACAATTTGTCAAAATACTGAATTTTAAGTCTGATTCAAAAATCATAATTCATGGTGTTCCGCAAGGGTCTGTACTTGGACCTTTACTCTTTTTAATTTACATCAATGATTTACATTATGCCCTTGCCTACTCTGACATCTACCATTTTGCTGATGATACTAATCTCCTTCAATTTAACAGGTCCCTGAAGTCACTGAACAAAAGAATTAACATTGACTTAAAACTTCTTTCAAGTTGGCTTAATGCAAATAAAATCTCCCTCAAAGCCAGTAAAACTGAGTTTATCCTTTTTAGACATAAATCCAAAGTACTGAATTTTAACCTCAAGATCAAAATTGGTGGGAAGAAACTACAACCTAGTCAGTTCATTAAATATCTTGGTGTATATCTTGATGAGGTTCTCACCTGGAAAAAACACATTCATGAACTTTCAATCAAACTTCGACGAGCCAACAGTGCACTGAGTAAAATCCGTCACTTCCTGCCTGAATCTGTCTCTCTTTCTGTTTACCATGCAATCTTCTCCTCTCATATGCGCTATGGCTGCCAGACCTGGGCCTTGCATGAATCTACTAATAATAAACGCATTCTTCTTCTCCAAAAACCTGCAATTCGTCTCATTACTTTTTCCTCCTTTAGATCTCATTCTTCTCCACTCTTTTCCAAACTTGGTTTACTTTCGATTTTTCATTTGACAAGAACCCTAAATATCCTTTTCATTCATCAAATTCTCAATCACAGAATTCCTGATCACATTCATAGTGCTTTCACTTTTTCCAAATTGTCCCATTCCATCAACACCAGAGGTAAGTCAGCAGGATTTCTCTGTAAACCTAATATAAACTTTAGCTTATATGGTATGAATTCTTTTACATATCAATCAATATCTTGGTGGAATCACCTCCAGTCTACCTATAAACACATCGACCTAGCTTCCCTTTCATATAACCATCTTAAACAGCTTATCACTGATTTCTTTCTAAGAAACTACCTAACATGCAATTAGTTCATTTATTCTCTATTTTCTACTGTACTTATTTATTCGTATTTTTTTATTTATTGTCTATTTGGTGGCCACCTCCTTTGTTTAGATATATCTACTGGGGTGGTCTCCAGTCTCTATTTCATTAACTACTTTGTAGCTAATTTATTTATTTTTTTATGACGAATAAATATTATTCTATTCTATATTCTATTCTATTATTTTGAACTGAAAAACTGGAATTTAGCAATAACGGGCACTTTATCAGGGCGTGAACAACTGCGATCTTACTAACTGACTGACGGACTGACAGAAACGGGGAAATGAAAGATCAGCTACCTTGCGGCGCTGACCAATAAGCCTTTTCTATTTTCAGATGTGATGAATGAAGACAGTCGAACATTAGCACGATTCGCACGTCACATTGATTTCCATTTCTTAATCACTTAAAATGGCCCCAGTTTACACAAGACTTAACAAAAATCGTGGCATAGATTTTTATGAGTCAGTTAAGTGTTCTTTGACATCAGAATATCCCGACAAAGATCTATATCCAATTTCTCAAAAAAAAAAAAAAAATAAAAATAAAAAAAAGAGTTGCGTGAAGAAAGAGTAGAGAGCTCATCTTAAACATCCACACAAGTTCAACAACCGATATGTTACAAACGCTGTCCAGTGATAGAAATTATATTACCTGCTGCATCAATACGTCAACTCATCACAGGCTTGGGAAGATGTGGCAATGAGAAATCTGTAATGGCATGTTTTCGGTGATAAACGTGAATTCTTCCCATCTTTGTGTCATTATTTTGACATAATATACCATATTACGTTTCTTTTGTTAATTTGTTGATTTATTTAGTTGCAAAGGAATGACGAGGAACTAGTAAAAAGTACAATGCATGCAACGAATCAATTTGTGAATTTTTCAATGTAGGTTGTTTGAATGGTTTATGGTTTTATACAGCATTAGTTCAGTCTTGCCTATTATTAAGAAACATTATTGACTCTCAATGCGACAATATTATGACGTAAATTCGACACCAAAATCTCATTTATCAAGTCATTGAGTCGTTTTGTATGTAAAAATGCTCAGAACTATTGTATGGAACTTTAGAAGGTCAACATCACCAGTGAGAAAATGCAACTTACTTACAGTAGATGGTTTGTTAAATATTCCTTGTTGAATTCAAGATATATAATGTGATGATGTCACACAATGTACTCTTCTGGAGATAATACCTGGAAGAAATACCTGCGGAAGAAAGGAATGTGGAATAAAAGATTGGGAATTTTGGGCGAAATTTTCTGGTCAAGTTGGTGATTCGCATCTTCTTTCGCATTTTTTAAATTAATTTTGGCGAAAAGATAATCAACTTTGCGCTTTTCAAATTCGCCATAAAGGTGCTATCACCTTTAATTATAAGATCTGTTAACATAAATAATTTTCTGTGTGACCCTATTTGTGTGATTTGGCCAATTTTAATTTCACGAACCGAAGAGAAACATAATATGCCATGAAAGATTTATCTGCGAAAAACTCAGTTATTTGCAATCATGAATTTCTCATTTTCCAGGAAAGCCTCATGATTCACATTTTTTCTATGCGCAGTTATTTCTTCCCTTAAGGAAGTAATTATGTAAAATCCAGACCGAAAAATGCAGACCGAAAAATGCAGACCAAAAAAGAAACGGCTAACTTAGTCAACTTGTTTTATTTTCATGAAATTTGACATGACAATAGACATGACAACAGACATGAATAAACTCAAATTATAGATGACGTCTTGTTCATCAATGCATGTGGTTTTTCTCTCGATAATTTCTTAAAATCCCAACATGAAACATCAGTGGTCATTTTCTAACGACTTGCGCACCTATCTTGCCAGGAGATTAAAATGCTTAGTTCATGCTTTAAAACGTTGTCTGTTGGTTTAGTTCTCTAACATCATCTCTGGGCCATTTTGACAACAAGTGTGTCCGAAGTGTGTCCGAAGTACAACTTTTTAAATTATTTACTTACCTCATCGGTAAAAACTTTTCGGCCGACAAAGTTTAAATAAACATTTCCATAAATGTGTAATTTGGTCATAGAAAATAATCATTTCAAAAACTATATGCTCAGTCATCAGTCATATAATCGGCACAAATATATTAAATTCAATAAATAACTCAAAAAATAAAATATCAGAATATCATTCCCAAATTACAACTTGGCTGCAAAAACTATCTAACAGATGTAATCAAAAACATGTAATTAAAGATAATGCCTTGTTTAACAGTATTTACAGGTTTAAAGCTTGGAATACATGATCCATTTAAATGGCTCATTTTCACCTGTTTCAGTTAAAATGGAAAGCGTTTGAAAAAGTTGAACGTGTTCAATTGTTTTCTTAATTCCTGTTGTTTTAAATAAAAGAACATAGCGAATTAAATAGAAATATAGTTCCAGTGGACAAAATCGTCATAAAAAAACGTGTAGTTAGTTGCGTTTGTTGGATAAGTGTAGACACCTGCGTTCGATCAGTTTTTTTCTATCCATTTAAACTGATCCATTTAAACTGATCCATTTAAATGTATTCCAAGGTTAAGGTTTATAGCGTGCTCATGTCATGTCAGCCGTGCCAACTCCTCATTAGGGCAATAAAAAAAGAGTTAGGAAACAAGCAACTGAACAGCCTTAAAATATTAACACACAATGCAAATGGTCCTTTTTCTACTATGTTTCCTATGAGCCATTGCATGAAATGTCTGTTAAGAAGGTAGTCGAGTTCATATTTAGTTGATAGTTGTTATTCCAGCGGGGGAACATTCGGGTCATCTATAAAGTCGATGTCAAACACCTCCGATGTGGATGCCACGTATCTGTTTTTTTTGGATCCGAAGATCAGTTTAGTATTCCCACTTTGCTTAGTTGTTTCCTCATTCGCCACAATACTGTAGATATCAACTGCAGGTTTCGTCTCTGTTACATCGAGTAAATCAATCTTACTACGCACACTGCTTGTTCCGTCATGGCTATGGGAATCAGTTGATGTTTGTCCTCTATGCTGATTCTGTTCTTTTCGGATTGGCTTGACTTTCTGATAAACATGAGAGTGTATCTTGGGAAGAGTCAGAAGCAAATGTCCGGTCGTTTGAGATCTCTGTGCTATCACTTGATCTGGACTGATCTCATCATTGAAAACAAGTTGAAATATTTTATCTTTAATGGTGACCCTCACAAAGGTTGGGTAAGGGTCTACATTTATCAAGGTAGTATCTAAAATTAACGAAACACAATTATGGTTTAAAAAACGTACTTGGGAGCATTATAATTCAGTTATATAAGATATACAAAAAAGGCTGTTATACTGAAATAGAGTATATTTTTTTATAGAGTGGCGACATCGGAACATCTGAGTTTCATTTTATAACGAAGCTAGCAGTAGCCTCTAAAACTCTATTTACTCTATTTACTGCCGAAGTCAAGACAAAACGTTTAACCAATGGAATTGATATTCTTAACTGACATGAAGGGGAACGCTAATGCATATATCCTATTGCATCATGGCAATTGTATGACATACGAATGGAGACCATTGAAAAAGGAGAACTACTGTCAATTGACTATCTGGAAGAACGTGGTAAACTTGAACGAACATTTTCAGAGACTGGTACACGCGTGTTGGAGCAAAAGCTGAAACCAGTTCCATCATAAAGCTGCTAAGAGGAAGCAGTTAGAGGTAGTTCGTTGATTGGGACCTGTCTTTTATTAGATCATTGATCTGGATTTTTATACGACCACATCGACAAATAATTACCATCTAATTTCAGTGAGAGCACACAGGTGTACACCAATCTGCTTCTTCACTTAATTTAATACAGGAATACTTGTTGTTAGCGTTTGAAAAGAACACGACTTAACACAATTATGGATATATAGACCCAAACAAATGTCATGTGTTAAGTAAATTTTAGTAGATTTTAGTAGAAATATATCATATATAATAATGTTATGTTGATTAGCGTAATTGTTGATGTTAAAGATAAAGAACTCGATATGTAGAGCTGAGGAAACCCTATGCTGATGTCAGTAGAAATAGAACAATTGTGAAATGGTCTGGGAACGAGTAGCTGTTTATTATTAACAATGCGCTCAAACTAAGGAAAAAAAGGTTATCTTGGAGGTTATCTTACAAGAAAACTGCTGACACATATTTTCTTGACCTTATGATAGTTCATTATCTTTCTAAGTCATACAATATAAACTGTGTAAAACCTCGTGAAATTCAACAAGAAATCAAGAAATCAAGAAACTTTAAGAAATATGAAAAATTAAACTTTGAAATATTAGTTAGTGAAATATTAAAAAAAAAAAAAAAAAAAAAAAAAAAGTCGTTAATGTTTATACGTTCGTCGTAATGCACAAACACAAAATCTTTCGCATTTTGAGATGAAGAGGCATTGTAAATATGGAAATGCTCAGAATAAATTCCGTTATTGGATTTCTGCGTAAGCAAGAAAGCCTTTACGATCGTCTTTGTTTTTCTTAGTTTTTTTGGATTTCTGCGTAAGCAAGAAATACTTTACGATCGTCCGTGTTTTTCTGATTTTTTTTTTTCATCTTACTGTCCAAACCTACGCATTTTTGTTTCTTAAATTTCATTGGTTCATAAAAAAGCCGTCTCAATCGTGATTGGTGCATAATGCCCGATTTCTACGAAAGGGTGCTAATATAGCCACCTTAACTTCAATAGCGACAGTTTATTGGCTTGATTTCCGCCATGTGATCATCCGGGTATTTTTCGACTTTATCTTTGCACGCCGTTTGCATAATGGCAGAAGAAACCGAAGAAACCCACATAGACTTCCACATTGATTGATCAATACTGAATAGATTTAAAAGAAGATTTACACTTTCAAAACCAAAAGTAAAGGGTAGAAATTTATAATTATCTTATAATGATTCTACTGCGTTCATTCCTTTTTAAAAACAAGTTCTCAATGTTTTGTAAAAACAGTGGGTGCAACTTTTATTTTTTGGAAAATGTCTGGGATTCTTTTAAGCCTTTCTAGACACAAAATACCGTTTGTTTCATGTGTGGGCTGTAGTGCTTTTTAATCTCTGGATACATACAGCTCAGCTCAGTTTCCTCTTCAGCTCCAACAACATACAAGGAATGTCTTATCTACCCTCTGTCTGTGCATCTCATTTTATGTTTGATGTTTTTCTATAGCTATTTCAGCTTATATACTTGTGTAGTTCTTGGCTATATTATCAATGGCCTGAGTTAGGAATGGGGACTTACTATTTACGATAGCAAATTGAAACTTACCTGGATTGTCTGTAAATTCTAAATACTGGACAACTTTTAACGCAAATTTCTGTTTTCAGTTATAGTTTAGGTCATATTTTTCATAATCCTAATCTTTGTTTACTTCTTGTGTTTGGGAAGTCTTTTCATAATTAGGAAGATTGACCGTACATACGTAATCACAGTGATATCTGAAAGCATATAAATTTGATGTTATTTTGTTCGTTAAGTTTATTAGGAGTTAATGTAAGGTTCGTATTGTGTCAGTGATGCTTTCATAATGCCCTGGCGTGTATACGTAATTAAAAATTTATTGCTTTTTAAGTTTCTCAATCAATTTTTATAATCTTTTCAGGAAATTTAGCTCAGATATTGCATGTTTTCAAATTAAAAAGATGGCAATGACAGTTACGTACGTTTCGTATTGTGTCAGTTATACTTTCATAATGCTCTGGGGTGTATGCGTAATTAAAAATTTAACTTTTTTAGGTTTCTATATAAAATTTTATAATCTTTTAATGAAATTTAGTTCAGGTACTGCATGTTTGTAAATTAACAATATGGCAATGACATATTGTTAATCAAACTAAAGCACAAATTTTTGTTTTCAGTTGTGTATATATATTGATTTTTTAGGTATTTATTTATTTATTTATTTATTTATTAACGAATATTCATACAAGATAAGAACACTTCAACAATATATACAATAAAAATCGTAACATATCGCTGTTATCAACGTGTGTCCTGTTGTAATAAACGTAAAGGTTAAAAAGTTATAAAAGTAAGGTTATAAAATCAAGGCTAAAATATAGAGAATAGATTTCACTGGCAGTAAAGAATTATTGCTGAAAATGTTTTTTCAAAACATCTGTAAAGATCTTATCAGGGCATTTCTTTCTAACATCTATTGGAAGTTCGTTAAAAAGTTTTGCTCCCATATATTGTAATGATCGTCGGCCATATTCCAATTTCACTTTTGGTACGATTATGAGGTATCCGTTGTTTCGAGTGTTTTTATTCGTGTGGTGTATGCTGTAATAATCGTGAAATAACTCGCAGGTATTCTTGTTGATGACATCGTAAACAAAAGAGCAAATTTTCCTTTTCATTATGTAAACAAGATTAAAAGCCGGCATATCATGTTCACTTCCGTTATATATAACTTCCATCGCACGTCGTTCTAGCGAATTTATTCGATTTTGTTGGGTCTGCGTGTAATTTGGTTTTAGCAAACTGCAATATGATAACAGGGGAAGAATGACGAGGCTGAAAATGTTGTTCGCAGCATCAGTGGTGAGAAACTGTCGTATTTTGCATAGAAGCTGCAGTCTGGCTGTCATTTTCTTGTATGTTTTGTCGAAATGACTGTTTATATTTAAAGAGCAGTCTAATTCTACACCTAGGTACTTATACGTCTTTGTTACGTTGACCCGTTGATCATTAAACGTTACATTCAACTCTTTATTTGTATGAGCAAGACGTTGGTGGGTGCCGAATAAAAGAACTTCCGTTTTACCAGGTTTTAGGTTCATTAACAGTTCATTTTCTTCAAACCAGCTGGACAGGTTGTTTAAATCGTTATTCAACCAATTTTCAATCGTATAGATATTTTTATCACTACAGTAGATCACAGTGTCGTCAGCGTATTTGATTACTTTCGTGTTATGCAGATGGTAAACCATGTCATTGAAAAATATAACAAACATTAAGGGTCAAAGGATGGACCCCTGAGGTACTCCTGTGTATACTGGTTGGACTTCAGACAAGACACCATTGAAACATACACGAAAATGTCGATGGAATAGGTAGTTTCTAAACCAATCAAGTTCTTTGTCATGTATATCATAGCTTTCAAGTTTACTGATGAGTTTGTTGTGGCTATGGTGTCGAATGCCTTGCTGAGATCGATAAAGCAGGCACCTACTAAATGACCTTTGTCAACATTCATTTTAATATTGTCAACGAGAGAAATAGCAGCAAGCTCAGTCGATTTACCTCTTTGAAAACCAAATTGGAATGGTGAAATTATTTTTCCTTCCTCTAGGAAGTCCATAAGTTGTTTGTGAACCTCACTTTCCATGACTTTTGATGTTACTGAAAGGACTGAGATCGGCCTGTAATTTTCAAGTTCCATTTAATTCCAGATTTATAAGTTGGAGTTACTTTGGCTAATTTCCAATCTGTTGGTATCTCTGCGGTACGGAGTGAAAGATTGATTATATGTGTTAATGATGGTGCAATCTCCAAAGCAGCGTCTTTCAATAGGTTTGGTGGTAAAAGATCCAGTCCACATGCTGTGTTTTGTTGCAGTTTCTTTAACTGCTTTATAACACTAATTACAGGAACATGACGAAACTTGAAAGACTTGTAAGTAAAATTCTGACACTTTTTAACGTCTCTCCAAATTTTGTTATGAAGGGATAAAAGTGTGTCCTTGAATAGCTTCCATGCTTGATTTACACACGTAGTATTATGGATTTTGTGAAGTTCAGAATTACGGATGTCATTACACATGTCTTGTGGGTTGTAATTTTTATAATCACGGCGCTGGATTGTTCTTGCTTCGAATTTTGTCGCATTAATTTTATATACGCACCTTATCATATCGTGATCTCCGATCGACATTGGAATAACTGCAGTCTTTACTATAGATGACGCGTTTTTGATTAGGATGACGTCAATTAGAGATGATGATTTATGGTGTAAATCGTAACGAGTAGCTGATTTTATTACTTGCGATAAACCATACAGCGATAAAATATCCTTTATCTCTTTATGGTCATTATCGACTAAATAGTTTACGTTCAGATCTCCAAGGAGAATGAGTTCTTTGTTCTCTTTAACTGCTTTCCGTAATGTGTTAGAAAGTACAACTGTAAAGTTTTTTGCGAGATGCTTTGATGAATCCGGGGGTTTATAAAGTATGCATAGTAGCATATTTTTTGAGTTTTTAATTCGTATTTCGATCCAAATTGATTCGATTTGATCACTTTCTAAATCATTCCCTCGTATAAAGTCTAGCTTTTTATCTATATATACTCCAACGCCACCTCCAGATCCAGATTTTCGAGGACGATCAATATATGTGTACCCCGGTATATCAAAAACGTCAATGTAGTAATAAATAAAACAAACTTTTTCGACTTCCGCGTATAAAATGTCTTTGGTTCTCAACAAACAACGATGAAAACGAATAGGATTCTGTAACATTATTGCACTTGCCAGTCAAAGTAACACTTATGCCATCTGGTTGACAAAATGATCTTTTTCTCACCAAAAAACTAACATACATAAGAAAGATTATCGCAGCCAAGCAAAATACGCCCGTTCGGCGTGCTGCCATCATTGCTCCACCAATACGATAACAAGTTTTTGTTTACACTCAAAAATTAATCACGAACAGGGTCCTATTAACTCCTGCCCCAGTCGTAGTCGAAAGTTGGATGTATTTTGCATGATCAAAATCTATGATTTGCTTTTTGTGCTTGTGATTTAGTAATTCTGTTAGGAAGATTCACAAGAAATTTAATATATATTGTGGAAATGATTCAACCTTTCCTAAATTTCAAGAACGTCATAGTCTTTGTTTTTTCATAATTCAGCTGATTTTGCAGAAATCCTTACGCTTGTAAGGGCATCTTGTTGGATTTCTGCGTAAGCAAGAAAGCCTTTACGATCGTCTTTGTTTTTTAGATTTCTGCGAAGGCAAGAAAGCTATTACAACCGGCTTTCGTTTTTTTTTTCTTCTTTTTTTTCTTACTGTCCAAACCCAGCGGTTTTTTTGAAATTTCGTGCGTGCACTTACATGAAACCAAAGCACCGTGCATTTTATGTCAGCGATATATTTACAAAAGTTTCTTTGATCAATATTAAATATATTTTAAGACATAAAACATATTTTAAGTTAAAAAAGAAAATTTGTAGAAGAAACTAATAACTATCTTCGACTGTGATCATCGTTTCTTACTAAAGTTTATTCCAAAAGCTTGTGGACACTTTACTTTTTTAAACTTTTCTCAGCACCGATTTATGCTATATTCAAAAGTTATACACCGTTGGAAAGCTGAGAAAATGTGGGATATTCTACGCGAAAAAGTTTTTCAAAATTTTCATAAATTGAAGAAGAAAATCGAAGAAGAAAAAAAGGTCGTTTTTTTCTAAGGGTGGTACAAGCTTGATTTATACATAGTTGGAAAGAGGAATCCTTGGCGATTACGATTATGTAATTTTTTTTTCAAAAAATTATTTATTTCGAAAGATACAGGAGGGGAAAGTGACCCATGTAAATAAACCAAAAAAATGACTTTTTTGAAAAAAACCGGGGGTATGAAAACAGTCATATAGTAGAAAGTGTCATTTAGTATTTAATCATCTTCTTTATAATGTTGCGTCGTAAAACATTAGCATGAATCTTTTTTTTAAATTTCAATAAAGCAATTACAGTGTGTCCACCAGAAAGTGGGCACCTTGTTTAAAACACAAATAACTTTTCGAATTTTCAACAATACAATGCCGTTTTTATACCGTTGGAAAGAGGATTTTTTGAGCTTTCCAAAAATATAAGTTGTTATTTATAGAAATTTCTATTTTAAAGAATATTAAGTATTTTTTGTTTCGATACGGTTGTTAATTTTGTAATGATCAATAAAACAGACTTTTAACGAGCAATTAACCTTTTGTTTCGTTGAAACAAATGCTGTTGGTGGTGTTATGCTAATTTTGTCACGAAATTTTTTTAGAAGGCACAAACTTTTTTTCATTGTGTATTCCTTAAATTTTTTTTTATGATTTAACAATTTCATATTCCTAAAGCATTGCCAAAATCTTTATAAGCGAGAAAAACTTTTTATGAAAGTCATTCAATCATAAGAAGAAAGTTTCATGAAACAAAAAGTTATGTAACTGTTAGTCAGGCTTTTAGACAGCAGTTTCTGGGTAGAAATCCACCATCAAAAAGCACGATTCTAAGTTCTTAAATCTTTGTAAAAGAGTTTTAGAAATGAAACTTCATGTTTCAAGCTTGTAAAAACGTAAAGTTTTCCTTGTATAAACGCAGCTTTATTACAATATTTTAGCTTTTTATGATTTCCCATGCTAATCGAGTCATTAACTCCTATTCAAGCAAGCGTTAATTGATCATTATTGATTTAATGTCATAGTTTCATGGTAAAATCGATTATATTTCCCAAAAAAGTGCTTCCTCTATGAAAAAGGTCATATATTTGGAAAGAGCAAAAAATTTTCTTTCTGTTAATATAAAAATTGAAAAAAACAAAGACGAAAAACAAAAGATATGCTTATTGAAAGTTAGGTGCCCACTTTCTCGTGGACACACTGTATATTGAAAAGAATTCACATTGTACAAAGCATTATAAATTTTACATTGCATTTCAAAAGAAGTGTAACAGATCTTCGTTAAATCCCAGAGGAAATTAAAAATTGTTACAAATTAATTAATAACAGTTACAAATCGTTTTGAATGTAAACAGAAAAAAAGTCTGTTTTCATACCCCCGGTTTTTTTCAAAAAAGTCATTTTTTTGGTTTGTTTACATGGGTCACTTTCCCCTCCTGTATCTTTCGAAATAAATAATTTTTTGAAAAAAAAATTACATAATCGTAATCGCCAAGGATTCCTCTTTCCAACTATGTAAAAATCAAGCTTGTACCACCCTTAGAAAAAAACGACCTTTTTTTCTTCTTCGATTTTCTTCTTCAATTTATGAAAATTTTGAAAAACTTTTTCGCGTAGAATATCCCACATTTTCTCAGCTTTCCAACGGTGTATAACTTTTGAATATAGCATAAATCGGTGCTGAGAAAAGTTTAAAAAAGTAAAGTGTCCACAAGCTTTTGGAATAAACTTTAAAAGGAAATTCTCAAAGTTTTGTAAACAGAAGAGTCAAAAAAGCTTTATAATACAATAACGAAATACATGTACTTCCGTGGCACAGTTGGCTAGTGGACTTGTCTGATAACTGAAAGGTCGGTGGTTCGAGCCAACCTAGGTCGTTCAAGATTTTCTGTCGAAATTTATAAATTTCATAACATGTTTCATTTTTCATGCTTCAAAAGATTTTGCAGAAATCTTTCTGCCCGTAAGTGCATCTTGTTTTTCTTACTGTCCAAACCTAGCGTTTTTTTGAAAATTCATGCGTGCGTTTACATGAAACCAAAACGTCGTGCAACGCATGCCACCCAGCGAAGAAACCCTTTTAGATTTACAAGTTTCTTTGGTCAATATTAAATGGATTTTTAAGAGCATATACATATTTTAAGATGAAAACAAAATCTATAGAAGAAACTTCTAATTGTGCTCATTCTTTTCTAAAGAAGATTTCAACATTTTGTAAACAGAAGAGTGAAAAAGATATATATTTGTTGTTTGTTTTTAGTTAAAACACAAAACATCTTCGTTTGTTTCATGTATGGGCTGTTATTCTTTTTAAGCTATGGATACTGAAGCTCAGCTTAGAGTCCTCCTCAGCTCCAACATAAAAAATGTGGGTCTACTGATGTTTTAATGTAATGTTTTAATGTTTGATGATAATTTTTTAATGTTTTAATGTTTGATTTCTTTTTAAGTTATATATCGCGCTATACTAATCCGCGTGCGTGTGTAACACATTTAACTTAGAGAGTGATGGTTTTTTTCAAAATTTACAGTCAAAATCCTCTTAATCGTGGTCATATAGCGGTAGTTAGTCCATTCGCCAATGGGTTTATATACCCAAATAAAAAGACCGAAATGAAACCGTTTCCTACTGCATCAAAATTAGGGAACGGTGGTTTTGAACAAGGCTCTTACATATGGGGAAGCCCCGAAGCTGATCGTTTTGATTGGCTAATAAAGGAAAACTCTTGAAATGCGCTATTTTGATTGGCTGAAGAATTCATAGCAACGGAGTTCGTTAATAAGGTTCTTCATTTCTGCTGCTCTTTTGAAGAAGAAACGGGAAAGTTTTTTATATATTTTTTATTGTTAAACTTTTACTGTTATTGTTATTGTATTGTAGTTGTATTGAGTTATCAAGTATTACTATACAGACGTGCAGTGCAAAGTGCAGTGAAAGTTGTTTAAAAATGGCTGCAGAAAAGATAATGTTTATTTTGTTACTTGCCATTTTTATATACGATGAACTTTTGATGGGAGGTATAAAAGGTATATAAGGTATATAAAAGGCTTATTATTAATGGAAGATTTACATAATAAACAACATAAAAACAGTGCTGGGGAACTTAGAAACCAGTGTTTTCGTCTTTGAGTGTTATAAAAGACAAATTTCAGTTAACGAAAAAATAAATATTAAAGAGAGTAGGAGCAAGGATATTTAGTGATATGTGTTTGCAGTAGAAAAACGTGCTGGAAAGTAAATAAAGTGTTATAAAAAGTGTTATTAAAATTTGTTTACAGGTATGAATATAGAAAGTAAACAGTTTAGAAGTGTTTGAAAATGGCTGCAGAAGATGATCAGTTGTTTACAAACATGATGATGTGAATTGGTTTTGAAAGGTATCCTCTTATGTTTGAAGTTAAACCAAAGTTAAAATAGTATATATCTATTTAGTTAGAACACAATTAGTATATTGAATAAATAAAGAATGCAGGTTTGTTTACTGTTGTGTTTTGAATTAGCTAGGAGAGGAGAATTTACCCTGTTTTCAAAAATTGCTCCACAGATGTTTTCAGTTGTTAAAAATTCTTTAGCTATACAAATTTTTGTCTTTACGTTTGTGTTTTTAATTACTATTTTTAAGGTAAATTTGTTCTCGAACATTCCCTTTGTTTTAAACTTTTTCTTTCAATATCGACATAATACGATTAGGTTTTCTGTAATATCAATATGCATTCAAAATATTTTTTCTTTTAGAAAATAAAAATAAAAATACAATAACAATGAAAAAAATGAAACTCATGGTTTGATATCATGATGTTGATGGTTGGTCAAGAACAGATTATCCATTTTAAAAATTCTGAAAAAAAGACACACAGTTAGAAGGTATAATTTGTTTTCAATTCACATATTTGTAGTTTATTTAATGTTTGCTTTTGTGTGGCTGGGTATATAGTTCTGTGTTATGTATTGCTGTGTTTTACGCTTAAGTTGAACACTTCTTTTATTCAATATTATATAATATACTTTACTTCTTTGTTATATTACTATTGTTAATGCGTTAAATCTTCTTTATGTAAAAGCATGATTTTGGACTACGGTATTTTAATGCGATGTTTGTTTGTGTTTCATGTCTCCAGGGTAAAAAATAATTTTACAACTCTTATTCGGTTTAGCTCCAGTGAAACTATACATTTATACGCATTTTAATGGTGGCATGCTAGGGTGTATATAGTTTTATATCAGTTTCATTATGATTTGTTTTACATAGAAGCTATTTTGCATTTTCTGCTTATGAAAAATATATATAGTAGGTCATTTTAAGTGTTGCAATCTTTGGTTATGTTTCACATCTCCAGGGTAAAAAATAATTTTTATTCAGATCAGCTACATTTTAAACATGAAGTTGTTGGATGCTTGGGTGTATAGCTTTGCATCAATTTTGTTATGATTTGTTTTGCGTAAAAGTTACTTTTGAAAAATTGGTTTTCGGTCAATACATAGTACAATATTTAATTGTTTAGATGATTTAGTTTCTTTATCATTTTGATGTTTTGGTTGTTTCATGTCTCTCGGGAAAAATGATTTTAGAATGCTTTTATTTTACGTGCTGCACATTAATACCAATTATAATTACTGGCTTTTGTATATCTTGGTATTTTGCATTATGTTTTCTTCTTTTCAACTTTTGGGTATAAAAAAAAATGGTGGCTAGTCTACTTATACTAATTCGCAATGTATGTAACACATTTAACTTAGAGAGTGTTTTGTTTTTGTTTTTTTAATGGTCAAAATCTTCTTAATCGTGGTCATATAGCGGCAGTTCGACCACGCAAGACACATTCACGATTAGTATAATAGCACGTGGCATCATTTGACGTCAGATGTTTTTATGATTACACGGGGAACCATTGCATTGCATCCCCAATCGAACGCGACGTTTTTGGGCAAATATCTCGAGAATCAATAGGGATAACTGACGTTTTTTAGGGTCAGCGATACGGGTAAAGGGGTGACGCATCATTTGGGCCTAAATTTTATTTGGTATTGCGGATATGACGTCATTAAAATCTTTGATCAACGATATCTCTGCAACAGTTGATCGTAGCGAAACGATCCCATACACTTTTTTGATCAGCTTTTCGAGCTCTACAACATGGGTACACTTTTGAGTTGCGATTCTATGATTTATATTTTTGTCACGGGGTACGTACACGGGAATGGTGGATTTGACCTAATGTTTTCTAAGTTAAGTTCGGTAAAAAGGTTCTACCCGGGATACTAGTATATACTAATTCGCATTTGTGCATACCACTTTTATTTTAGAGAGTGATATATTTGTTTAATTTTTACGGTCATCATCCTCTTATGTGCGCGTAAAACCACGTAGAGGCGAGAGACACTTTTTTCACGATCATTCCAAAAGCACGTGGCATCATTTGACGTCAGTTTTTTATGATCACGGGGAATCATTGCATTGCATCCCCAATCGAACGCGACGTTTTAGGGGAAATATCTCAAGAACCAATAGGGATAACTGACGTTTTTTGGGGTCAGCGTTACGGGTGATGGGGTGACGCATCATTTGGGCCTAGATTTTATTTGGTACTGCGGATATGACGTTATCGAAATCTTTGATCAGTGATATCTCTCTAACGGTTGGTCGTAGCAAAACGGTCCCATACATTTTTTTGATCAGTTTTTTTTAGCTCTACAACATGGGTACACTTTTGAGTTGCGATTCTATGAATTATTTATTCGTCACGGGGTACGTACACGGGAATAGTGGATGTTTCCGAAGTAAAGTTCGGTAAAAAGTTTTTACCCGGGATACTAGTATATCTTATTATAATAATCCGCGATTGTGCATCCCACTTTTATTTTAGAGAGTGATATATTTAACTAAATTTTACGTAGGATTTCCTATATTGTCCGCGTAAAACCACGCAGCAGTGAGAACGTTTTTTCTCTATAATGACGTCAGATTCTACTGTATCATTGATTTGACGTCAGTTTTTTTTATCAGTACATACAACAACTTTTATACGCGTACACGGGATTTGAATAAAGAGATCATTTTCGAAATAAAAACCGGTAAGAAATGTTTTACCTGAAATGCATGTCAATCGTTGGCGGCGTGCGACGACGCCTTGGCGTCTAGTCTTTATTCTAATACGCGCTGTGCATCTGCTTTTTTCACGCTTTCACTCTCTAAAATTTCGGGTCGTTTTTGCGGTCACTTATTCATAATCGAATGTCAGACCACGGCGGTTAATATTTTTCTACGATTAGTATTAGGGGAAAACATTGCATTGCATTTAATAAATTAATAAATTATTAAAATGAGTAATATCCAAACGTTATAGGAAACCAATATTCTGTATGTAGGTTTTGCACAAGCGACAAGGACAAGCATCAGGAGTCCATTTTTTTATGTTATTTTTAAAAGATTGTAGTGAATCTAGTTGTTTGATAGGTAGTGGTACAGATTTCCAAAGTTTTGGTCCTAAAAAACTTAAGCTTTCTGTTCCAAATGTGGTGGTATGTACTTTCGGAACTTCAAAATCCGCTTCTATACGGAGGTTATAACGTGATGCTTTTTTTATTCTGAAGATTTCATTCATTAGCGATGGTGCAAGATTTTTTTTTACTTTAAACACTTCTGTCATTGGAATTTGTATATTGCGTTGATGGACAGTCACAGATCTATCCTTTTCTAGCAACTCGTTAAAGGATGATGATTTATCATCATAAACCATTCTTAGTGCTCTCTCATGCAACCTATTTATTCTTTTGTTATGGCTTCTACTGTGACACATCCATACTAATAGGCAGTAGTTGAATAAAGACTTAAAAAAAAAAGGAATTAAAGATTTCCGTTTGGTTAATCTTATTTCTGGTATCATTCTTGCAATAGCATTAAGTTTTTGCGAGGCTTTGTTACACATTTGATTAATGTGGCTATTGAATGTTAGATTATTATCTAGCGTGACACCAAGTAATTTCTCTGTTTTACCGCTGCCTATTTCACACCCTTCAATATTAATGGTATTTCTTTCATTAACACTGAGTAATAAGTGACACTTATCCGCATTTGCTTTTAATTCATTGTCGTGGAACCATTGAAACAATTTGACGTCTGTGTTTTCAAGTTGCTCGATGACATGGTCAACATCTTTTCCTTGGACATAAGGAGTGTTGTCATCGGCATAACTAGCAAAATTGATGTCGTTAATTATAAAAAATAGATCACAGAGAAAGATGTTAAAAAGTAATGGTCCCAGTAAGGAGCCTTGCGGTACACCGTATAGTATTTCTAGCCACGAACTAAATGTTGTGTTGACCTTCGTTCTCTGCCAGCGATTAGTTAGATAATCATGAATGAGTCGAAGTGATGGTAAATTAAAACCATATGCATGGAGCTTTGCGATCAGAAGCTCGTGTGAGAGAGAATCGAATGCTTTAGAGAGATCAGTAAGTAATGCTCCAAACCGATTCCCCCTATCCATAGCCCTTTTCCACTTCTCAATCATTACAATGTGTGTTTGCTGAGCACTGTGTCCCTTACGGAAACCAAATTGGAATTTAGAGAGTTTTTGCTCAAAATAAGATGTTATTTGCTTGAACAAACATCTCTCAAACAGCTTGGAAAGATTGGAAAGAATACTGATTGGTCTAAAATTCTCCTTGTTATTCTTTGAGCCTTTTTTGTAAGCTGGAGTGATATCAGCCTGCTTAAGTGTAGCCGGGAACTTAGATGTTTTAATGGTATTATTAATAGAAATTGTGATAACTTCTGCAAAAATGTCATTATTTTCTTTGATTATCCTTGTGGGTATGTCTGAGTCCTGTGTACATTTGGACGAGTCGAGATTTTTAATCTCCAACTCAATGTCCCTCTGGTTCACTTCAGAAAATGAAAAGCTCTCATTTTCAAATCTCTGCCTAATAGTTATAATGCTAGGATGGTTTCTATATTTCACGATTGCTTTAGTAGTTCTATCAGTAATAATGTCTGCAGCTGGATCACAATTTTGGTATTTTGTGATATTTAACTGCGAGACAACATTTGTGAAGAAGGAGTTCAGAATTTCAGCAGTTTCTAGGTCAGATTTAACTATATTATCGTTCTCAACAAGAGTTATTTTTTCTTTTGTTGGACCCTTGTCTGACAGAAAGGGCTTAATAGTCTTCCAAAATTTTTTATTATCAACAATTATCATTTACCTTTAAGCTATTGTAATAGTCTTTTTTCACTTTTCTCACTAAAGACACGCAATAATTTCGCTGTTTTTTGTATAGGATTTCATTCTCCTTAGATGTGTTACGAAAATATCTGTTCTTAAGTCTTGTTCTTTCCATCATGGCCTTACTAATCTCCTTATTCATAAAGGGGGATTGATTTCCTCTCACGTATCTTTGTTTTACTGGAGCATGTTTATCTAGCGTGCTCTTGCAAGTGATTATAAAATTTTCGAAACTATCTTGACTAATTGAACCAGTTTGTCTAAATAGACTATCACTTAAATCTTGACGGAAGTCTTGTTGTGAGAAAGTCTTGTAATCTCTATAGCTAATGATCTTTGGAGGCAACCTCTCAAACTTTGATTTTAAAGCAGTGGTTACCATTTTATGGAAGTCAGACAGACCTGTTTCTACCGTACAGGTATCTCGGAAGCTCCTCGGTCTGTTAGTTAAAATTAAGTCGATACATGATGGGTTCTCCGTATTTTTAAAACATGTCGGAGCTTTTACAATACTCGTTAGTTGATAGTTTTCACAGAACACTTTTAATGCATTCGTATTGACACTTTCATTGAGGTCTCCCATTAATATAATGTTATCGTACTTCGTGGAGAGTAAGTCTAACGTCTTAGATAAATTATCTAAATGTGTCACGATAGCTGACTTTTTCGGATTGTAAGAACAGCAGATAAGCCACTTTATTTTTCGCAGGTTTAGCTCAACAGAAAAGCCTTCAATATTCTCTTCAATATTCAAAATCCTGGTAGGGATGTCTTCCCGTACGTAAAGTAGCATCCCCCCTCCATGGGCATTTCGATCTAATCTTACAGCAAGATTATATCCCTCCATACAGAATTGCCTGTTTGTAAATGACTGGTCAAGTTTTGTTTCTGATATCAAGAGGATATCCACATTTCCTCTGACTAGTTTTCGTAAATAAAGAAATTTATTGCGAATTCAGTTAATATTTATTTGAGCAAATATCAAATTTTTGAGGTTTTTTGCTCTAAGGCTCTCCAATCCCCCAGAAGAGTTTTTGTCTTTGGACCTAGATACCCTTGAGATAAAGTTCAGACTCATTTTTTCATATTTCGAGTAAAAAACTTATACCTGTCGCTTGTTGGCATCACTTTGAGCGTAGATGTCGAATAAAATTCATTGCTAGTCTTCCACAGCCCCGTTCATTCAAATGCAGTTTTTTATTTCCCAAGTGCTCACTTGTCAAGTTGTCATTTTTTACCAGCTTTAGTTTCAAGTCGTGTATGTGTCGTTTCAGACAGCAACGAAAGTATTGCGCGAAGATTTATTAATGTTTTTAAGGTAAGTACGCTTTAGAACTTTTTTGTTTGTTTGTTTTGTTTTTCTTATAGTATTAATAGAGTTTCTACGTCATTACTTTTCAAATAATACGCGATTGAGGAAATGAATATCATGGTTTTTAATCATGACGCTCTGGATTCGTAAAGAAAATCGCAATTGTTTACGATTCACATTTTTGCACTGTTACGACTTTCGCGTTTGGCCTTTATTTACATGGGGTTGTGGATTCTATAAACAGTTACAGCGATTTTAATCTTTTTGTTGTTTACCTGTACCTACTGCATATATCGTATCGTGAAAGATTTATTACGAATATGTTGATGTGTTTCGGATCTTCTGATTAAAAAGTTTTTTTGTTCATAACTCCAGTGTTGAACTAAATATGATTTAGCCGGAATACCTAGAGATTTTTAATCAAAAGAGTAAAGAGTGTTTTTTTCTGTATTGACGTTAGATATCTTTAATCAAGGGGAACCATTGCATTTCATCTTCAATTTATTTTACAGAGTGAAAAATGTAAAAAGTGGATGCACAGCGCGTATTTTTATTTTTGATGAATTAAAACCTGTGTTCTACACACTGTTCTACACGGGATACTAAATTCTAAACATTCTACATCTAAACTTTATCTTTATCATACTAAAATTCATTATACTAAGCCTCTCTGTCTGCTCAGCTCACATAGATTAAAACCTGTAAAAACTTTTTACACGGGTTACTAGTATACATATATTGTCAATGTCCTTTATTACAAATGGCTTTCCTAATTACAGTAGCGAATTCAAACATCTTCCAATTGCCTGTAAACTCAATACACAGCAAATCATGTAACAACCCAAAATTTTCCTTTCAGTTATATAAATACGTGTGTGTGTGTGGTGATTTAGAAGTTTAGAGCATGCATAGGTATATATATTATTTTTTAAATGATCAAAATCTTTGTTTGGTTTTGTGTTTGCAATATTGGGAACTACGTTTGTAATTAAGGAGATTGATATACATATCAAATGTTTAAAGTTTATGATTTACGTACGTAGTCACTGTGTGACATCTGAAAATATCAATATAAACATAAGCTAATTTTGTACTCCCAAAAGAGTGGATGTTTTATGTCATTCAGATGCAATTAAGTTTATTGGTGGTGTATACGTACAGTGTGTTTCGTAATGTTGGAAATGGAAATTTTAAAGTTGTTTTTTAAAATGAATATACTGAATTTCAAAATAATTTTTACATCAATGGAAAGCCATTTTCAAGCTCTTTAGGCTAGCATATTTTTGTGAAAAATGAAAAAGTGGGTTTTGAAAAAATAAGGAAAATGTCTTGGAAAAATGTAATTAAATTTTTAATGGTCGATTAACACGTAGTTTAATTACATCGTGCTTATTGTTTCAAAACACTGAATCCATTCAAATTTTTTATTAATTTTATGTTTGCGCTGAGACCCCCAAATTGATATTTTAGAACATAAAAGTTTAACGTTTTTCGTGAACACACAGCTTAAATTTGTTTATTGTTTTCCAAATTGCTGTCATTGTTTCAAAAAATCTTTTCTTTTCACTCACATCTTAATCGACCATTAAAAATTTAATTACATTTTTCCAAGACATTTTCCTTATTTTTTCAAAAATCACTTTTTCATTTTTCACAAAAACATACTATCCAAAAGAACTTCAAAATGGCTTTCCAACGGTGTAAAAAATTTTTTAAAATTTGGTATATTCATTTAAAAAAATAGCTTTAAAATTTCCATTTCCAACATTACGAAACACACTGTATATGCAATGAAGTTTCGCGTAGTGTCAATTACAGTTTTGCAATGCCTTTGGGTGCATATGAATGTAATCAGAAATGTAATGTTATGTTGTAAAAATCATTCAACCTTTCTTAAACTTCCTACAGATTTTTTTTAAAACTGATCATGAATTTCAACTTTGATGAAGAATGTAAGTCCATGCCATATTGTTAATCAAACTAAAACAGAAATTTCTGATATGAGTTAACTATATTATGTATGTTGATTTTAGTCGATATAAATGTATTTTGCATGACCAAAATTTATATGTTCTTTGAAAAATGTTTTGAGTTTATGAGTTATGATCATACTCATTAAGATATCTGAAAGGATCCATATATCTTTTCTATTATTCTCTATCAACAAACATGTTGTTCAGTTTATTGGCAGTTACATACATTACAATAAAGTTTCACATTGTGTCAATTATGCCTTCAAAAGCACGTAATTAGAAATGTAATACAGTGTGTATCAAAATGTCTTATCCACCAACTTTCAAGGCGTATATCTCATTACATGTCTTGTAAAATATTGGGAATTTTATATCACAAGAAAGAGCTTTTCATGCTGTATCCATTAATATAAAATGTTTGCCAAAATATTTGTTCTTCGATAAGATATTGAAGAAAAACTCAACGATTTGGTTCATTAAATTCTAAAAAGTCAATTAACTGACATGCTAATGAATTTTTAATGGTGTAATTTTCTTTTGTTGTGCTACCTTTGCGTATTAATTTCCCATAACAACTGATCTAAAAAATTTCAAATAAAAATTTTTTACTGTGTGATGATTTTTAATTTTTTTTATTGTGTTTACAAAATGGCATTTATTGTAAATTGAGTTAATTGACATTTAAGAATTTAATGAACCAAATCGTTGAGTTTTTCTTTCATATCTTTTCAAAAACAAATATTTTGGCAAACATTTTATATTTATGGATAGAGCATGAAAAGCTCTTTCTTGTGACATAAAATTCACAATATTTTATCAGACATGTAATGAGATATACGCCTTGAAAGTTGGTAGATAAGACATTTTGATACACACTGTATATTGTAGAAATTATTCAACCATTCAATGATTCAAAATCATTCAAGTTTCAAAAATGCTATTATAGTATTTCATTTTTTTATATTTTCAGTTTCCAACTGATTTTGCAGAAATCTTTCTGCCCGTAAGGGCATCTTGTTTTTTGCATTTCTGCGTAAGCAAGAGATACTTTACGATCGTCTTTCTCCTGTATTTCAATTTCCGCGCGCGTAAGCGTAGGAAATTGTTTGGTTTCCACATTCTATCTATTTATCTGTCTCTGTAACAGTTTTTCGTCGTTTTCGGAAAGTCCGTTCGGATTTCGGATTGTTTGTTTATT
The DNA here is from genome assembly GCA_027922465.2 of Turritopsis dohrnii. Taxonomy (NCBI): domain Eukaryota; kingdom Metazoa; phylum Cnidaria; class Hydrozoa; order Anthoathecata; family Oceaniidae; genus Turritopsis; species Turritopsis dohrnii. The sequence continues at coordinate 374,570 of BQMF02000304.1, forward strand.
CAGAATAGTTAATGACTGACCTATGCTAGGAATTTAGGACAGGTTTGACTCAAATTGGGCAATTTAGACAGGATGATGATTTCGAAGTTGACAGTCATTTTTTCAGACTTGACTAAAATTGGACAATTTGGGCCAAATTTGGACCAAATTTCGAAAGTTCTTCAAATTTTATGAAATTTTGCATGTATTACAATTGAAAGGTGTGGATTTCAAATTTGACAGTCATTATGTCAGAATTGACTAAAATTGGACAATTTGGGCCAAGTTTGGACCAAATTTCGAAATGCCTTCAAATTTCATGAAATTTTGCATGCATTACATTTGCAAGGTGCTGATTTCAATTCCGGCAATCATTTTGCCAGATTTAACTAAAATTGGACAATTTGGGCCAAATTCGGACCAAATTTCGAAAGTTCTTCAAATTTTATGAAATTTTGCATGGATTACATTTGCAAGGTGCTGATTTCAATTCTGGCAATCATTTTGCCAGATTTGACTAAAATTGGACAATTTGGGCCAAATTTGGACCAAATTTCGAAAATTCTTCAAATTTCATGACATTTTGCATGTATTACAATTGAAAGGTGCTGATTTCAAACTTGACAGTCATTTTGTCAGAATTGACTAAAACTGGACAATTTGGGCCAAATTTGGACCAAATTTCGAAAGTTCTTCAAATTTCATGAAATTTTGCATGTATTACAATTGAAAGGTGCGGATTTCAAATTTGACAGTCATTTTGTCAGAATTGACTTAAATTGGATTTGGGCCAAATTTGGACCAAATTTTGAAAAATCTTCATACGCAAGATATTGGTGAACTGTTTTCCTGGCACAGAAACATCATAGTGAATTGCAAAGCTGTCAAGATTAAGTTAAATAAATTAAAGAAGGGAGTAATTTGATGAATTCCAGACTGTATCAAATTATGAATCAGTGTACAAGTCATTCAGATTTCTTGAAAATTAGCCTAAAGGAATTTTCTCATGGGCTGATGCGGAAATTGGTCAAGCCTAATGGCTTCTAGTTTCATCTTACTGTCCAAAATACTGGACATCCTTTAACTCAAATTTCTGCTTTCAGTTATGTTTGCTAATTCTGGTAAATGTAGGTCGTAGTTTTCATAATCCTAATCTTTTTTTACTTCTAGATGTTTGGGAAGTCTTAGTAATTTGGAAGATTGACCGTACATGCGTAATCACTGTAATATCTGAAAGCATATAAATTTGGTGTTATTTTGTTCATTAAGTTTTTTGGGAGTTAACGTAAGTTTCACATTGTGTCAATTATCCTTTCATAATGCCCTGACGTGTATACGTAATTAAAAATTTAACGTTTTTTAAGTTTCTGAATAAATATTTATAATCTCTTCATGAAATTTAGTTCAGGTAATGCATGTTTCTAAATTAAAAAGATAGCAATGACATATTGTTACTCAAATTAAAGCACAAATTTCTGTTTTCAGTTATGTATGTTGATTTTGTATGATGTATTTTGCATCATTAAAATCTACGCTTTCCTTTTTGTGCTTGTGAATTAGGAATTCTATTAGGATGGTAGGCATTTTACATTAACTTACATTGTCTTATCTGAGTTGATCACTGAATCCTTAATATCATTTCGTGCCAACAAAATAAAGAACATCATGTCATTCAGATATAATCAAGTTTATTGGTGTTTATTGGTATAAAGTTTTGCATAGTGAAAATTATGTTTTTTCTTGATTTTTGAGGAGTACATGATCTTTTCTTAAATTTCAAGCATGTCAATCATAGTCTTTCATTTTTCAGACTTTAGCTGGTTTTGCAGAAATCCTTATGCCTGCAAGGGCATCTTGTTATTATTATTATTATCAGTTTCTCTAGGTTCTTTTATGTCATGTATAGGACGAAAGCATGAATTTTATTCCTTTCAAACGAAAGAGACTGAAGGGGAAGAAGAATAAGAGAATGAATGTAAGCTGAAAATAAGCATTTTTCAGGCCAATTCCTGCATGTAAAAAATATGGGGAAAACCAAACCCCCTGAACTTCAAAGTACACACCCATACTATTGACCACTGACATGCCCTGATGAATTCTCACCACACCCATTTTCATCTAGTCAAAGGGAAAGTCCAAAATTTAGGGTCAATGCATAAGCTGAAAATAAGCATTTTTCAGGCCAATTCCTGCATGTGCAAAATATGGGGAAAATTGAACCCCCTGAACTTCTTTGGAAATAACTTCTTGTCTAGCGAAGACATGATTGAAATTTAAATTCAAAACAAATTTATAAGCTGCATGATAAACAATCACAAGTGTTGTGCAAGTTGATGACGTCACTCTATTTTAATGGTTGTACTTTTTAACAGATTTGAATAAAAATAGATTTTGATGAAAAATTTCGCATTATAAGCAATCCTAAAATAGCATGCAAAAGTATCTTATTTTTACACGAAGCTTTTTTAGCCTACTTCAGTGCTGGACAGATAGTTGGGACCTTTTTATTCCGCCTTCGGACCTGTAGTAATTATTTGGTGAAAGCAATAAAGTTGTATATATGTGTAATGTAAATACTCAAAACTGACATACCTAAGTATTTAAAGCAAGCGATATCAAGTTTGTAGAAACCATTTTCATTGTCCTCTTCTAAAACGAAATCAAGTTGTGATTGGTTGATATTCAATGGCCTCCCCTCATTATTGAAAAATCGAATTTCACGTTTGGGTGGGCGATGGTCAGAAAACTTGGATTTCGCGTTCTCCTTTCTTTTTTCTTCCATGTACTTGTGCGTTTCGATTCGACTCTCGGGAGTATATGAAGTTGGTTTTGACCAAAAGTCATCCTTAACCTCATCTTTCTATAAACAGAAATGCGTCAAGAATATTCGCGAGAAAGTTTGAATAATGAAAAATAACTTTGTTATTTACAAATTTTTGAAACCTTTTGTCTTTGATCTTGCAAATGTGCTCCTTCAGTGTTGGTATACCAATCACTCTGAAAACCTTCATCAGTTTGCTTGTCCCGTTCAAGTTTCAGAAGATAGCTTTTTTCTTGACACAGCATATCACATCGAAGAGATGGTAAGTTTTGCAATGCCACAATACGTTCTGAGCGATGGATCTCTCTCCCATCTAAGTGGGTTAGAGAAGGCAGCACTGCTATTACATAGTTTCTGTACCCAACAAAATCGGTGCAAGGATTTCCAGTCAAATATAACTCTTTTAGAAATGTGTTAGCCTTTAACGTTTCTACGGTTGTAACTTTTCCAATGAAATTGATAGTCAGGTCAAGTTTATTAAGTGATTCACAAGACTGAAGATTTTCGATTACCGTGATGTTGTTAAGAGCAAGATTTAAATATTCCAGTTTCTTCAACCTTGACAGGTTTTCAAGTTTTGGAATAAGGTTAGATTGTAGATACAAGATCTTCAGTTCACGACACCATTTATCAAGGTTTTCAATTCGTTCAATGTCTAACTGATGTAAGGAAATTTCTTCAAGCGTCGAAATTTCACAATCATTATGCTCAGCACGTCTGCGAATCAAGTCTTCAGTGATAAAAACCATTATTGAGAGAAACGCATGCACTATATATTATAACTAAAAAAACAATGACTAAAATAATCGAGAAAAATCGCTGTGAAATAACTGCGGAAAGAGTATTACCATATTTCCTCTAATAAACGCCGCCCTCTAGTAAACGCCGCACTTATAGCCAAACATTTTTAGTAAACGCCACCCTCCAGTAAACACCTCCCTCTGTTTAACGCCGCATCTTGAAAAGCGGCGTTTATTAGAAAACAGGTAAAACAAGAATTATAAAAAAGCTTTCATCTCATACAAGAGACCGGGACAGTGATCTTCTTTTCATTTTCGTGAACATATCTTTTGTGTAAAACATTTTCACACAATCTTTTGTAACGTTTTTAAGGATAAAGGAACATTGTTTAAGTTTGCTTCTGTCCAATTATTTCATTTTGTAATAAACGCCGTCCTCTATTAAACGCCGCATCCAAAACTTTGAATTTGTAATAAACGCCGCGGCGTTTATCAGAGGAAATACGGTAAGCAATTATACCACTTTAAACACAATTGCTGTGCTTATAATCATAACAAAAAATAATGTCTGAAAACTAAGGTTTTTCTTCTATTTTTAAAACAACCAAACTCCAGCATACAGCAAGGCAAGTTACAATAACTATAGCATAAGGGAAATATTGGTATAGTCGTTCTATTTATCTCTGTAACATTTTGGACGATCTCACAAAAGTTAACAAGAGCCTCATGGCACAAACACGATTGTAAATCTTACTTCAATGTATGCGTTATTTATATATTGACATTAGTCAGGGAATTCGTAACCTTCCTTTTTTTGGACGAAACTATGGTTTATCAACCGAATATACTTCGAATGCAGTGATAACTAAAATGAGGGTGATTAAAGAGATTCTTGCGTCAAAATTTTCATGATGGTAGAACAAAGTTGTTCATGAAGTCTTTTTTGCAGTTTTCGGAAATTCTGTTTCCTTGGGGTGATATTTCTATTTAAAAACTAGCATGTAGCTTTAGCTAAAAAAACCCCCACTCTCAAGCATTCCAATTTGTACACACAGCAAGCTATACATTAACAACGGAAACGAAAAAAAGTTTGGGAAAATTTGGGACCTGATAAGTCGCACCAAATAGATTGATATTTTTAAAAAAGAAAACAATTCTTACTATATGCTTAAATATTTCCACGAAGCCAGTTTTTAAGGAAGCCTCAAAGGTGCTCAACACACACTCAAAATCGTTTTAGAACTGTCTTGCATTATCATCAAAGTCACGACAGGTTCTTCCAGAGGAAGGTAAGAATTGTTTTCTTTTTTAAAAATATCAATCTATTTGGTTGGTAATTTTGAAATAGAATTAAAAATTTAGAGCTTACTACAAGTCTGCCATTTCGAGTTATGTAGAGCATTCACCTCAAACAAATTCTCAAGTCCCTAGAGTTTACCTTTAAGAAACTGGCATAACTTATGCTACTTATTTCGAACTTTGCTATTTCGAAGAAAATCTCCGATCCTTTGCGTGTTTGAAATAATGAACGTCTACTTTATAGTGAAAAATCCCTTAAAACACCTTTCCCAATTCATGTTCGTACTAAATGAAGCATTTCAATTCTAATCCAACTTTGTTTGATAAACGAGATACCTAATCATTAAATTGGATTGTAAAAAATCGATCATTAAAATACGTCTAGGTAATTCCAGCGGTCGTCCTGTGAAATCAAGGAAAAGGGATGGCTTGGCAGTTGATGTCGAAAAACTTGAAAAATGTTACAGTTTAATTAGTAATTCTGCATGTTCTGATATGGAGAAACGGAAAGAAATTACAAAATTGTATTTCAATTTGAAGTACCCAAGTTTTAAAAAAGTGAAGCAGCTTAGAAACGTTTATGCTACGCATAGAAACAGTGATACCATGAGACAGACCGTAAGCGCTATTGATTCTAAAGGAGAGAAGAGAAAATTTTGTAGTACTCCAAAAAAATTATTTAGGAAAAAAACTTGCGCGGGAAAAGGAAGTAACGTGAAGAAAGGTAACCAGGCTGAAAATTTCAGCTTGTTGAAAAATCGAGTTTGTAAAGAATTCAGAGGGGAAAGATTGGGAAGTACTGTGACAAAGTTTAAACATAGAGAAACGAATAAGGAAATTCCTGTAAAAGACAGGAATTGCGAAGATGAAAGAGACATCAGAGAAAGGAAGATTGGTGACCTGGCTGCTAAGATTTGTGCCAAAATTGCTGTGGTAATCTCGAGGGAGATATCAGGACCCATTTCATCCGGTTCAAGACCCCCCAAGAAATTTCTTAGAACAGATTGCGAATTACTAATAGAAGATAAAAAGAATGATGAAGAACCAACTGATGTTAACGTTCAAGTTAGCGCAGGAGATAAAACGAATGATGAACAACCAACCGATGTTAACGCTCAAGTTAGTTCAGAAACTAGTGGAATTGAAAATTTTTTCGAAGAACTTGGTTTAGACAAAGAAACTGTGAACACCATGACAAGAAGCAACATTCCTAAAGAGGGTATATTTCGCCGGAAGCTCACAAAACATGTTACCCACGCCTTACCGTCTGATTGGGATAAAATAAAAATCATAAATAAAGGAACGCACAGAATTTATGATTATACGTTTAGAGAGTATTTGATGCCAGTTATAAAACAGTATAATAAATTTTGCAACTTCATAGTCAAACGCCAGCGACTGCAAAAAGACAAATCTCGAAAAAAAAGGAGTAACTACTGGAAAGCTTCTTTGATGTGCAAACGGACTGAGTGTCCTGTGAAGGCAACAGTAGCAATTCGCTCAGTTGGAAGCAAAAATTTAGAGATAGATTTTGATGGAAATGTTTGCCATAACATTTGAAAGGTATCTGCCGATAACATGAAAGGTAAAGAGCGAGATAACTTGAAAATGTTTTTTCAAGAAAAATATCATTTTCCACTATCTAAATTATATGGAGAAAAAATAAACGATATATCACCAGACGTGTTTGCAGCTGCTAATAGGGAAAGTGCTGGCCGATCTCCTGACATCATTCGTAAGATCAAATCTGAAGTCACCTCTCCTCTTACCAAGCCAGAATATCTACAAATGAAGGTTCTGGATATAGCGATTGGGTTTGTTGTGACCTATGTGATTTCTGGTTTCACAGTAAGTGCTTAAATGTGAATGCTGCCTTTACCGCTTCAGTAAACTACTTTCACTGCGAATCATGTGTCACGATTCGATTCATGCCATTCCTGAAGTATCTTTCGTACCATGCTATCGAAAATCTGGATATCACTAAGCAAAAAGATGTTGGTAGACTTTATGAAAAATGGACGTCAAAGACAGAAGAAGAGAAAGACACAGTGAGATTTCAGACACTCAAGGGAAAGACTAAAGTGACTGTCGAACAAGACATTTCCTCCATAAGAGGAATAACAAATATGTATAACAACTGTTGGCTTTCAGCAATTTGTCAAGTTGTCTGCGGGACATCCATGTTTGAAATGATTAAGAAGTCGTGCATAGATATAGAGCCAAGTAACACAATAGAATTATTGTCATCTATAAATAATGCTCTTCGGGAAAGTAGTCCACCATCAAAGATAAGTGAAAATCCAAAAGATTTACTTAACCTAGCATCAGGTTTGGGTTTTTGTGTTGCCGATGGTGTACAAGAAGATGCTGCAGAATTCTACGAAAAGTTGGTAGACAGAATTGTAGAAAAATGTATTTTGGAGGGATCTTATCTTTTGAGAGATTCATTTAAGCTAAATGTCGGATACTTGAATCTATGCAGATTTTGTGGTAGAACAAGAGGGCATGTGGAAGAAAGATGCACGTACAAAGTAACCGTTATAGATGCGGAGACGACAGTTTCTTTGGAGTCGTTGCTCTGGAATTCCGCCTTTTGTCGATATATCTTTGGATCGGAAACATCAACGGGCATTCAATGTGATTGCAACGAGACGAAAGTTGAAAAGGTCATGTTTAATGAGCTTTGTGTTCCGCTTGATGCACCATCGTTGCTAGTTGTCCATATCGACAGATCAAATGAGAGCAGCAACTACAAAGTTGATACACCAATTTCACTACAGCCTACTCTGTCACTTAAAATCTGTCCGGCTACTGGTTGGTTATAACAGAAAATGCAGACATCTGAATATTAACTGTTAGCAGTTGTAAATCATCAAGGTAAAGAAATTACAAGTGGTCACTATACTGCTACACTTTTTTCCACAGATGGCCCTGAAACATTTGACGACGCTGAAAGAAAGAAGCTGTCTCTCAACATTTTGAAAATAAATCGTTCCAAAAGTCAATTCACATGATTTTTTACATTCGAAAAGCAGAAATGCACGACTCAGTTCTGGAAAGACCATGGACTATTCCAAAAACAGATAAGTCCATTATAGAGCAGATTTGGTTTGGTGATCTTGACTTAAACAATGAAGTCATAAGTGGTGATGATTTAAGAACATTGTGTCAAAGAAAATGGTTAAATTCTGATGTCATCAACTGTTTCCTTAAAGAGTTGGCAACCAACGAAAGGGATTTTAAAGTGAGAGTGTTTGACACATACTTTTACACATCTCTGGAACAGCAACGACCAACTCTGGCAGGAACTAATGCGAATGGTGAAGAACTGATAGCCGATGATTTAATCCTGATTCCTATACATCATCGAGGGGCATCAGTTTATCGAAACTGGTCAATAGTGGGGATTTATATTCAAGAAAGAGTGATGTGTCATTTCGATTCTTTTCACAGAATGTATCCAGAAGTTTTATCAACTGTGTTTTCGTTCTTAAAGCACGCCCTCAATCGTTCAGGCTTAGAAATAGATATTGACGAATGGAAGTTTATATCCCCAACAGATATTAACATACAAGAAAATGGTTATGACTGTGGTGTACATCTGTGTTTTAATGCGTATTGTATGGTTAACAGAAGTATGGAAAAGCTTGATGAAGGTGATTTTGCCGAGTTACGCTACTGGATAGCGAACATGGCATGCTGTTGCACAAGGGAAAAGAACGTGTACGAAAAGAAAGTGTTAACATCCATGGCAACCGATCCAGACTTGGTTAAAAGCAAAGTGATTTCACGTTCATTCAAATGTTTTATTGATACTTCAAGTTCAAGCTATTCTGCTAATGAAGAGTTGGAAAAGAATGTAGTAAACAGAGAGGAAATTGTCAAGTCACCAAAGAAGAAACGAGTTCGCAAATCTTTAAAATGTCTCAGACCGTCTTGTAATGGCGAAGAAACTAGGTTTGGTTATGCATTTCTAGCAATTATGCTTGGACTTTGTCGTCGTTATGTATTTTGTACATATTCTAAAAAAATGTTCACCTTTAAAGTGGTGTGACGACGCAACCAGCTACGAAGACAAGCTCTGAAACAAAAACTGCCAACGTCGATGATAAACAACGTTTACATTCTGCATGGAATGATATTGATACTTTACCAGGTAAGCACTGATTTCTTGCATACGCATTCAGACATTCTGATCTATTTTTACAATGAAATATGTAAATCATAATTCGCTTAATTACTTAAACTCTTCTTTTGTGTTAACAATCCCTCTGAAATTTGCAATAAACGTAGGAAACTTCCAGTTTGTTTTATTTACGTTATTTTGTATTAATAATATTACATTTATAGTTAGCCACAACGACAATTACAACAAAGAGAGTGAATATAACGACGTGAAGAATACAGTGAGAGAAGGTTACTTCCCATTCCAAGGAGAAATCTAAAACAAAATCATCATTCTCGTTATACCTTTTTCTATTATCATGAATGATTCTTTCCTAATTTTAGATCTTGACGATGAAACCAACACAGATCTCCTTACTTTTATTCGCTCAAAGAAGTCGTTTTTGATTGACCTTATCAGCGACGATTTAAAAGGGTATCACAATTCCGAAAGGCTTGACGCCCTTCGTAATACGAAGTCCATTAGCGCCTTCAAAGCTAACGCTAAAAAAGAGGAAAGTATTTATATAAACTCGTTGAAGTCAATGTTTGGAGATACCACAGAACAATATATAAATGAAATACATAATATGTTGCTATACGAAAGAAACAGGGACGAAGACAACATTGTGGATTTTGGTGGTACCGAACGCACGGAAATGAAAATCAACATGGTTTCTACTTATCATGACACAATTCGTTTTGTCATATTTCCAGAAGTTATAACATTGTATGTAATGGAACTTAAACATACTAGTTATAAAGAAGCTTCTAAGTTCATATATGGCACCTACCTTCCTACAGCACATCATTCCCAGTTCCTCATGAATGTAAGTACACAATCAAAAATGTTTCCAAAATTTGAAGCAAACTATTTTAATATCATATCCAACTTTGTTAAGCAACTATATTTATCATGTATTAAAGGAACAAATATGTGCAATGAGTTATTTGAATCCGTCCAAAGAAAAAACCGTTGTGATTCAAGGTAAGACACTGTATCTACAAGTTCAAGGAAAGGGCTCCTTTTTCGATTGAAAGTAACGATGCACATTTTCACTGGTTAATCAATTTAAAGATAGATCTACTTAATGCTTTTACTTTTAAGTTTTAAACAAAGATATTTCGCTTGAACGAACACATGCAATTGTAAACGCAGCAAACAGCAATCTTGACCACGGAGGAGGTGTAAGTTCCATTTTTCTTTCAGTACAAGTTTCATGTTCAACTGCTTTGATTACAATTGATTGTTAATATTGTTATTATTGACATTAATATTTTATCATACTGTAGGTAGCAAAAGTAATTGCCACTCGAGGTGGACATGTTATTACTGAAGAAAGCAGGGCTTATGTTTCAAGGAACGGCACTTTGTCGGTTGGGGAAGCAATTGCCCTTAATCCAGGGAAACTATGCAGCTAATATGTTATCCACGCTGTAGGTAAGAAGCAAAATTTAGTTTTCAGTGCTAAATATCAGCATAAAGAAAATTGAACACAAATCAATAGATTTTTTTCTGCCCTTTTTTCTATTCTAGGACCTCGATGGGGGAAAGATAAACCCGAACCAATTTTGCTTACCAAAGCAATAAAAACGTTGCTGTTAACAGCTGACAGATTATCCTGTCGCTCTATTTCCCTGCCAGCAATAAGTTGTGGTATCTTTGGAACTACCAAAACATTGAATGCATCTATTGCAACGATCAAAGACGCCATCTTTACTACGATAATGTTTGAGAAGTTAAACAATCTGGAAATTATAAGAATTGTAGTAAATGATGAAGACATTGTGAAAAAATTTTACAATATTGACCGGTACTTTAGAAAAAAACTTAAAAAGTAATTTATCAGCATGCTTCATTGTTACCTAGTCTCCTTGTTTGGTTCTGAAGATATGTAGTTCCTGGGCGTCAGAGGTATTTCGATGTTTGGAATTTTTACGCCAAGGTGAAGGGTGTGGCACAGTTTGTTTTTAGTCCAAAGTGACCCTCATGGGTTGGGCATTTGTCTAATAAGAGTGAAAAGTTGTATCAATTTAGTTCCCAGTTCCCAAATTGCAATGTTCTGAAGATATGTAGTTCCTGGGCGTCAGAGGTATTTCGATGTTTGGAATTTTTACGCCAAGGTGAAGGGTGTGGCACAGTTTGTTTTTAGTCCAAAGTGACCCTCATGGGTTGGGCATTTGTCTAATAAGAGTGAAAAGTTGTAACAATTTAGTTCCCAGTTCCCAAATTGCAATGTTCTGAAGATATGTAGTTCCTGGGCGTCAGAGGTATTTCGATGTTTGGAATTTTTACGCCAAGGTGAAGGGTGTGGCACAGTTTGTTTTTAGTCCAAAGTGACCCTCATGGGTAGGGCATTTGTCTAATAAGAGTGAAAAGTTGTATCAATTAAGTTCCCAGTTCCCAAATTGCAATGTTCTGAAGATATGTAGTTCCTGGGCGTCAGAGGTATTTCGATGTTTGGAATTTTTACGCCAAGGTGAAGGGTGTGGCACAGTTTGTTTTTAGTCCAAAGTGACCCTCATGGGTTGGGCATTTGTCTAATAAGAGTGAAATTTCTATTGCTAAGTAATTGTTTGGGGGATGGAGGAATTAAAAATGTGGTGCTGGAAAATGTGGTGCTAGAAAAATGTGGAGCGGAAAATGTGGTGCTAACTTCACGTTGGTAAAAGGGTTTCTTCCTGCTGACATGCATGGCACCGTGCTTTGGTTTCATGTAAATGCACGCATGAATTTTCAAAAAAACGCTAGGTTTGGACAGTAAGAAACAAGAAATGCTTTGCATATTTACAAATCGTGTTAAGGAAGACTTTTAGATCAACATAAAAATTTATATATATTTATGCATGTAACTTATATATATATGCTCTATAATTTCTGAATTCGATATATAAGGCTGCCAAACTTCCTGACAAACTTCCTAAATCACAACCACAAAAAGAAAAACATAGGCAAAATGCAGACATAGACAAAAAAATAACATAACTGAAATCAAAAATTTGTGCTTTGATTATAAGTTATTTAGGTATATATTACAATTTATTTATTTCGATAATGTGGCAGGTACCATGTTTTTTATCTACAAACATTCTTGAACAGAATTGACGTTCAAGACCAATATATCAAAACTTTTTATGAAATTTGAAAAAAGATTGAATGATTTTTACAAATGGCATTAATTTAATTATACAATCCAGGGCATCGTGAAATTTTGTATATAGTACTACCATGAACCAATGACGTAAAATAATATTAAGGTGATCCTTCAGATATCAGTGATTATGACATACGTAAATCATATGCTTTAAACATTCGATATAAATATTCTTCCTAATTACGAAAGGACTTCCTACATTGTAAAGCAATTTACTAATCACTACATATAAAGCAAACAATCATGAACAATACATGATCCAAACTTACAAAAATCTGCACAAATATATAACTGAAAGCAGCAATTTGTGTTGAATTCAGGTTGTGCAGTGTTTGAATTTGTAGTTGCCATGGTGCATGGTGATAAGGAAGGCTGATCTTAGTAACTAGTAAAAGTTAAAAACTGATATCACAAATGAAAGGTAAATGGAAATAACAACTATTTTATACTGTTGGGCTAACAAATGGTGCCACACAAACTCATTTAAATAGCTAGAGAAACGCCAAATAAAAGTGATGCAGTAGACAGAAATTTTTGATGTTGGAGTTGAGAAGGACATTGAGCTGAGCTGTACTATAATCCAGAGCTTAAAAAGCAATACAACCCACATCACGTGTACAAGCGAAAGCACAAGCCTTAGACATTTAAAAAACAAAAAGCTCGTCTTTTTCACTCTGTTTACAAAACATGGGAAACGCGTCATTATTGGAAACAGTCAAAAACCAAGATGTTTTAAAAACGTACAAGATAAAAAGCGACCCTGTGGCACATATTATTATAGTAACAAAAAAGCCTGGATGGATTCAGAGCTCATGGAAGAAATTTTAAGAACTCTAAACAGAAAATGCGCTGCAGACGACTGTAAAATATTGCTTTTCATTGATAATGCTCCAAGTCATCCAGAATCTTTTATTGATTGTTTCTCCCATGTCAAAGTTGTCTTCTTGCCGAAAAATACAACATCCAAATTGCAGCCACTTGATGCTGGAATAATAAAGAATTTCAAAGTACTTTACCGCAAGCAACTGCTACAGCATGTACTGGCCAGGGTTAAACCGGGATGTAAAGCAACTGATGTGATAGGCAGTGTCAAACTTTTCAAGTCTATTGGGTGGGTAATGAAGGCATGGGAAAAGTTAAAAAAGAAACGATTGTCAATTGTTTTTCTAAGTGCGGTTTCACTGAAGCTACTCTTGAGTTATTCACAGATGATGACGTTTATGCTGAATTCGCAGAATTACAAAGTTACATCTCGGAAATATCTCCTGATTCGACAGTCGACTCCTACTTAAATCAAAACGACGATGCAGTGACATCAGTAGACACAGTCGATATACATTCCACAAACAGGAAGGAGAACCTGAGAGAAAAAGCAATTGGTTGCGCAATCGAAGGTGATGACAAGATAGAAACGCCAGGAGAAGTCGAGGATGATTTTGATATTGAACGACCACAGTTAAAAATAAAGTCAAGTCAAGCAGCCTTATCTATTGTAGATGAATTGAACAACTTTTGTGAAACATTAGGTGATGCTGACTTAGTAAGTGCTTTGAATCTTGTCACACTACGACTTGAAGCACTTAGGCTTAATGTTTCACAAAAAAAGTAACAGATTATTTCAGTAAAAAGTTGTAACAAGATTGTAGATTGTACTGATAAGATACATGTATTTACTTGTGTTTATTTTGATCATGAATCATTCTTTATGCCCCTCCCACCTCTTCCGACCAGCCTTTTTGATAAAAAAGTATATTTATATAAAACCTCCATACATCGGTCACCTCTAATGCAACGGCCACTAAGCTGAGTCCCCCAAAGTGACCGCTATTAGAGGTTCCACTACATATCTTCCTAATTACGAAAGGACTTCCTACATTGTAAAGCAATTTACTAATTACTACATATAAAGCAAACAATATCATGAACAATACATTATCCAAACTTACAAAAATCTGCAAAAAAACTATTTTATACTGGTTGGGCTAACAAATAGTGGCATAAAAACTCATTTAAACAGCTAGAGAAATGTCAAATAAAAGTGATGCAGTAGACAGAAATTTTTGATGTTGGAGCTGAGAAGGACATTGAGCTGAGCTGTACTATAATCAAGAGCAATACAACCGACACCACGTGTACAAGCGAAAGCACAAGCCTTAGACATTTAAAAAACAAAAAGCTCGTCTTTTTCACTCTGTTTACAAAACATTGATATACAAAATATTCCTTACGATTATTTGGATCTTTAATTTCTTTTTTAATCCATTTAACATTGATCAAAGAAACTTTGAAATCTAAGTGGGTTACTGCGCTGGCATTTTGAAGAAACTGCACGTTTGCTTCATGTATTGATTTCATGTGAACTGATGCTCGAAGTATACACTTTTTGACGACACAACCAAATTGGCATTTCAAACACCTCGCGTATACGCGATTTAAAAAAACAAAAAACCAAAGCCAGTTGTAAATTATTCCTTGCTTTCGCAGAAATCCAATTACCTACTACCCAGCACACAATATATCAGACCAAAAGTATACAATGTGATATACAAAACAAAGTTGTTGCTTTTTTAAAAATATGCACAAAACAACATTTTGAAGACTCCAGTTAGCTTGCTATTTCTGCTTGTGGTAAGACATATTGAGTATATATCAATAACTTTTGTCATTAAAAAGACATATCTAACATAAAATAGCATAGGAAAATTTAATAAATAGTTATACAAATTTTAATCTGTAGGATTAACAATAAGTCTGGAAAATAAATGATATTGTAACTTAGACTGTGACGACGGTTCATATGAGCGTCAGCCTAAAACAAAAAAACTCGCTGCGGCACCACAACGATTTTAAACACTATTTCCACTAACATATTAAACGTGAATAATTTGATTAAAACTTTAGTAATAAAATCTTTCATTGACTTTAGGTTGACAAATTTGACCAATTTTCATGAAAATTAGCACAATACACAATTGAAAGGTGTTGATTTCAAATTTGACAGTCATTTTGTCAGATTTGACTGAAATTTGGCAATTCAGTCCAAATTTAGACCAAATCTCGAAAGTTCTCCAATTTTCATGAAAATTTGAACAAAGCACAATTGAATAGTGCTGCTTTCGAATTTGACAGTCCATTTTGTCAAATTTGACCAAAATTGGGCAATTCAAGCCAAATTTGGACTAAATTTTGAAAGTTATCCAATTTTCATGAAAATTTGCACAAAGCACAATTGAATACTGCTGATTTCAAATTCGACAGTCCATTTTGTTAGATTTGACCACCAAAATTGGGCAAGTTCACCAATATTCATGCATGTTGAAATAATTTTGACTGAGCATTGTACTTGACTTTTTTGCTGTTCAATAAGAGAACATTACTTTTAACATATAGTTGTTTTTGATTTCCTATGCCTGTATATTATAAACTGTTTTCTAATTTAGTAATCAAGAATATTTTAAGAATAATTCAAGGCTCGAAATTGAAATTCTCGTAAGAATAATGAGACTCATTCCAATTTTTAGTATTCTGAAACAAACTCAACTGAGTATCATAGTTTTTATTACACGAAAACACAGTATTAAGTATTTTTGTTCTAAAAATAGTCTCACCATCACATCGCAACTTGCTTTTTTACAAAAATGATTTAAGTTATCAACTAACTCTCACATGACGTTGCCTTCTTCCCAGAATCAAGTTGTTGGAGGAATTCTTCTGCATCGATAACACGCCTATAATTTCAATCAAAATATTAGCATCAATCAGGTTATCAAGTAGACAACTTTCGATTGATATCTAACATAAAAAGTGGCATTCACACTTTACTTGATTGTACCCTCATGTTCAAAAGATGAAATAACTTTATCTTGTTTCTTGATAGCGTCTTCAGCTCCCTCCTCTGAAATTCTTGCTTTCCTATTACTTCTAAACAGAAGGTATGGCATGATTGGAGGGGCTTTTTTAAGTCAACTACTCTGTTAAATCTCAAAACATTTTCTTGCGTAATTTGGATGGATGGTCATGGACAATCATTACAATGAGAGCAACGTTCTGTATTTTACTAATACCATATTTCCTCTATTTAGCGCCGCTTAGTCGTTTCACTTAGTCAATGATTCTGATGAAGACATTGTAGTCTAGGTATTTCTTATGTGAAAAAAATGCTACAGAACGAAACTATGATTGTCAATTTCATGTTCTCTTTGTTTGTTTCCTGAGATCTTAAAAACAGGAATTTGAAATTTTGAAAAGAGCGCCGCACCTAAAAGCACAAAAATTTAAAAAGCGCTGTGACGTTTATTTGAGGAAATACGGTACCTATCAAGAAGACAGAGAGAGGGAGAGAGAGAGAGTGCATAAGGAAATACTTACCTGTTTCCACCACACTGTAGTCATTTTCACAACTGGCTAACTTGAGGTAAAGCCAATACGTTAGTTCCATTTTATACAGTTATATTAGTGACTTATAAACCAGTGGCAACTAAGTTGGACTTTTGAAAATACCCTATCTTGTCATTATTGATTCTAGTGGTAAAAGAAGGAAACAATATAACAATAAATAAAATATAACTTGAGAATCATTCACAACATTAAATGTTGAAGCATTAAATTTAAATCTAAGAAATCACATGCCTCTTTCAGATAATGTGATACATGAAATACACTATGTTCCATAAACACTGATAACGTACTGCTTACAATGAGTAGGTAGAAGAATAAAGTGAAGGATTGTGATGATAAAGGGGGATAACATTTCAGGGAATTTCTCATGGAAGGAAAAAAATATATTTCATATTCAAAAAACACACGCATATTATATTTTAATATCACATTGATCCTTCAAGATGGACTGGCTGATCTGTTGTAAGACCAAAGTTTTGAAATACACAAGCATCATATTTGGTTTGTGTCTTACGACAATTCCCAAAACGCTGGTTTCTGTAATCTAAACACTTCCAGTGATCAGTAAATTCTTTGTTGCATGTCTCCTTCATTTTCTTGAAAAATCTCAGGGCACATGCAGTGACAGCTTTCCCTTCTTCAATGGTAGCAGTTGGGTCCTTGGAAGTGAAACGCTTTTGCATGTAGTCTTTGAAATCTGCCTCACAAAATTTGCCTATTGGAAAAAGATAGCATTCTATGAGTACAAACAAAAAACTTGAAAACCTCTACATTTTAATAAAACCAACAGTTTCTTAAAAACTGTGACTATTGCCATCACATTGGTTTATTACATACTATGTTTGGGTATTGCTTTTACTATAGGCATTAGGAAGCCTATAATACTGAAAAATAAATGAAAAGAAAATGACCTAGCAAACGCATTGAAGTAGAATATTTTAGAACGAAATATTAAAACCAATGCCAGTCCTGAATCAAGGATATACCACTTTTGTCAACTCAACATTGATGCATTGGAAGATATTGCTTTCATTCTCTGCCAGTTTTTACGATTATTCCAGAGAAACAATAAGGCCAATAATAGAAATAAATGATTTTAGCTCAGTGTGGTCCTTAAACATTTTGGATCATTGTGATGGCAATAGTCAAGATGTTTTGATTGTTGATGATAGTTGTGAGAGTTAATGACACATAAGTAACTTATAAACAATAGTGTTTCTAGAAAAGTGGTATAATCTATCTAATCCCTTGGCAGACAGATGCAGGGTAAAGTTCATACAGCTTAAGCTGTAGTAAAATTTTGTCAAGTGAATAATTACCAAATAATCTACTGTCTTTTGCTCTATTCCTCAATTTTTGTACGCCGTCGCAAGCAAATTATTCTAAATTTTAGGCAAGCCATAACTGCCAACCACACCGCTTGATTGTTTTTCCTTTACACTTCGAAATCAGTCCCTTTTGATCTATGATGATACTTTAAGGGCATAAATTTTTGCGGTCATAAATTTTCACGTAATTAATTTTCACAATTTTTGTTCTAAATTGCTGAAGTAAACTCCGCAAAAAACATGCGAAAATTTATTTCGTGAAATGCGAATGTTTTTCTTGTTTTCTTTTTGTCTTCACTTTTTGTCCATGTCATATATATTTTATATACTTTTTGTAGACTGCTCTGCATGGCCTTAGGAATGAAAGAAAAAGAAGAAATCTTCATACTATCATCTTCTTTACTTGAAAAGTATCTAATCAATTTTAGCAATTTCAGGAAGTTCTACAATATTAGGAGAGTCAGAGTTGTCTACATTCATGGATTTCTTTGAGGAGTAACTACCGATTTCCTTCACTTATTCTCCTCCCTCGTGTTCCCTATTCATTTTTTCTTTTGAGGTTAAGGAGTTCTCTGAAGCTCTTTCTTTAGAGGTTTTCTTTGCTTGTGTCCACTGTATGGGGGAACAAAACTATCAAGCACTGCACAGCCATCTAATTCACTGTATATGATCTCTATCATTTCTTTTTAGTTCTAAATTTTTTATTTTTTTATTGTTTCGGGCATCAAAACTGAGTAGCAACAGGGTATCTCCAACCACCCTTGGACCAAAGGGAATCTTCAGAAATATATTCATCAAAGTGTGACTACAGTTCTTTGTAACAAGTATCCATCATAATGAAGATTCAGATGATGAGTGGATAAACAAGGATACTGGAGGGAATCTACATAATACAATCAAGGTGTTTGAGGATGATTGCATCTTGATACCTCTTCCTTTGAACTTTTAAGCCGATGCCCATATCAGCATGTATCACTTTGGCTGTCAAAATAATTATATATAATTATTCCTTTGTTTAAAAAACGTTTCAATATGCGTATTGAAAAAGTTGAATTCATTTAAATTTTTCACGTATCATTACGAAACGAAACATTACATTTTAAAAAGATACACATATCAATTTTTTCTGTTGGAAAATAGGCTTGACTTTTGTCAACGGTGAAATTAAATTCGACTTAATTGTGTAATCACGAAAATAAATGCCACAAAAATTTATGTATTAAGTTAGAAGTTTTGAGCTGTATCATTTCATCTATACGATACAGCTCAAGTTGCAATTCTGTGGTAGCTGGGCATCCATACTACTTCATATATTAATGTATTAATTCTTTTGTTTTACCATCTGCTTGAAAAGTATAGCTGTCTTGCCAAAAGTACGTAAGAAGATAATAAGTTTCAGTACTAAGTATTAGTGGTTATAAGCAGAATAGTGAAATACAGCTCAAACCTCATGTACGTGCTTCTTACGTGTCTCTATCCCAATTTTAGCATGCCTGAGTCAGTCATGATCGGGAAAAAAAAAAACGTTTTACAAGCACTTAGAGACCCATACCTGATGGAAGGAAACACAGATGCAATATCATTGCTTTGAAGTAAGTTTGTTTTTTTTACACATACTTTATCAGTGTGTTCTTTTAATTATTTATTTGAATTTGTTTAATTTAAATTTATCTAATTTACTTAATTTAACAGAACACAAATAAAGATGAATGTAAATTTGGATTCAAAACCTGTTATGAACATGATATCATGGCTATCATAAAAAACTACGAAGTTTGCAAATGCACATTAGCTTTAATTTTTGATTTTAATTTCATATATGATATTTTCAATCTTTTTTAGATCTCTGAGTGGTGATGGTGTCTATTTGTATTGCTCTGTTATTAGTTTCATTTGGAAACAATCAAACAGTTTGCTAAGGATTTTTACATCAACAGAACTTAAGGATATAATATGTGACATGGAAAGCGAAAAGGGACCATTTGCATATTACGCGTAATTTTATTTTTCTTACGGCGTAAGAAATCCACAAGGGATCATCAAACGAACAACTTAAAATAGAATTAAAGCGGACGGTTTCTATTTGTAGTAACTTTCGAAATAACTTATTGCATGTTTATCTTTAATTGAATGAGAACCAGGTAAAAAAGTTTTCGAACATCAGTGAAAAATACGATGGTTGATTATGTTGATTAAATTTGCATAAGATGTATCACTCTTTGCGCACTCTTTGAATATGTAAAAGTCAAATAAATATGCAATATTATAATAACAAAAAAAAAGCCTCAGCTGCCGACCATTGAAAAATAATTTGTAAACTGACTTCATATTAAAACTCATATTATGAATAATGATCACAAGAAATAATAGTTTTATGGACTTGTGTTTTATTGCTGAAACTTTTTTTTCAGGAAGTGACTGGGAAGTCTATTTATTTTCCAAAAACGTTGTATTAGCGGCTAATTTGTGTACATGAAAGATCATGAAAACTCATGATCATATAAAACATATTGATCATGTTTACCTCAAAATTCTTAACGTGAGCTTTTACAGATGTAAATAAGCTTTCCAAAAAAATGTATCATACTTGATGTAAAATTTATTTTATTAAAAATTACGCTCACGTAAGCGTAATTCTTCTTACGCTAGCGTAAGAATTTTAAAGTTTTTCTTACGGCTTACGCCTTACGCCGTAAGAATTCTAAAAATTACGCTGACTAAGCGTAATTTTTCTTACGGCCAACGGATTACGCCTTACGGCTTACGCTAGCGTAAGAAAAATTGCAATGGCTTGTCTTCCTTACGGCGTAATTTTAATGTGAATTTAATATGGAAATTACGCCTAGTCAGCAGAATTTATTACGGCAAACAGGTGTAATTTTCTGGCAAATGGTCCCTTTTCGCTTTCCATGTCACATATTGTCAATATTTGTCAGTCATTAGTCTTCCTGTACACGTATGTTATCCATTATGTAGATCAGTTCAAAACAGACTGTTGTTTGACCAGTTAGTACAGCCTTGTAAGCTAAATGAATTACTTTCTAATTTCATAATCCATATTTCTTTTTGTTTCAAGTTCTTGTGTGAACAATGACACCTATCACTTCTAAGTTGATAGTGTACAACTACAATACTCATGAAATGTTTTCCACATCCTGACTGAATTTATCTTCTTCTACAGATATCGCTGGGGAAAGTCACAAAGACACTGTAGAGCATACAGAATTAGAATTATTGGCTGTTAGGGTCAATCTAGATTGTCAAGTCCTGCATATAAAATCTTTTATATCCATAATGTTTCCCTAAAACATAGAGATGGTCATTTTAATTGAAATTGCGTGATGCTTATTCTTGGTTGTGTTACTACCCAAGTACAGATTGTGTCTACTATTTGGTTTGTGTTCTTTTTTGAAAGCTAATGAGTCAACTTAAGCATTACAAAAATGTACATTTCAGGAACTGGAAAACATCCCTTAAAAAATTGGATGTTGGCTAGACTTCATGTCCAATGGCTTTAGCTGTCTTGTTTAGTCATCTCCACTTACTATAGCTGGGAATAGGACATATTTTGTTGTGCTGACACTTCTGCTTAGTCTTAGTTATTTACGAATACTTCTGATTGCTAGCTTGAATAAATGTTGGCTAGACTTTGTCTATTTTGACATGAATGTGATCTCCATACAAGAAGTATTTAATTTGCATACTCAGCATAATGTAAGATATCTTAAAGAGGCATTGGCCGGCTTAAAACAATAGAGTTTGAGTTACTCTCGATTACTCAAATACTCATACGGATTTACTCATTAAAAAACAGACTTATCCAGGAGAAGAAAATAAATTTCGAGCAAGAAGATGGAAAATTTTCGTTGATGATAGAATTATTTTTTCAAGGTCTTGTTTTGGAGTTGTTGATTGCTATTAGAGACAAAATATTAATATGAATTATTACTGACCTCTTCCCTGAACATCTATGTACTAACATATCAATGGGAAAATCTATCATTATAAAGATACACTTGGATATATCTACCACACTCTTGTTTCGACATTCACGTAATGGATTTTTCGAAGCAAAAATCTAACTTTTTGTTTCAATTTTTATCTTCATTTTTGTGATGTCTGTTATTTTTATTTTTCAAAATGTAAAAGAAAATCCATTTGCTTTCTGACAATCACAGAAAAACATTTCCTAGGGAATAAGATTTTTTAATTACTGGCATGATTTCAAGTCAAGTGAGTGCTCTACAACTTTTGTGTCTACTTTACATATTTGCACACCGTAGCTGGAAAAACCTTTTTTCCCTAAATTTATTAATGGGAGAAAACCATGACTTCTATCATAGCTTAAGCAATACTCAAAGCCTATTACCCAATAGCCTATTACCCAATACTATTACCCAAGCCTTTTGCTTATCTTTTATATATTCTTGAAAATAGATTTTGTAAAAGTTTATAAAGAGAAGCCTTTTCAACATGGGCCTTGTATAAGGCAAGGCATTGTCAAGAGAGAAAATGAAATAAATTCAAACATTTGACGCTGTATGTGGAAACAATTTGTTTTCAAATTTGTTTGTCTCTTCTTAATTTTCATTAACTTACTTTTTTACTGTTTCCAAAACTTAAATAAGAACACAATCTTGGTTTTGTCAGAATGAAATATCTATAATTTCTGACTGAATTTTTCGTGTTTATACATTGCATCTGAATAATCATTGAAAATAACTTGAGTTTTTCTTTTAAACGTTTGAAATTTTAAAAAAATTTTTTTGCTCATTTTGGGCATTTGATTGCGTACTGGATATGAAAGAATGATCATATCCTTATGATGGCTCCATGCATGATTTAGTTTATAAACATTTTTCTTTTCTTGTTTTCTTGTATTTTTCTTTTCGATTCATTCAACTATATGATTTCCAATATGGTCATGGCTGGTTTCATTGTGTGCATCATGAAGAAAGAAGAACACTGATTCAATCTGAGATAAAACATTATTTGGCAAATTGAATTGTTGTTGTTATCTTGTCTCTTCCCGTCCCCACACTGCTGCATTCTTATAGGAACAGAATTTTAAAAATCGAAGTTCAATGCTTGTGTAAAATATTATTTCTGTCTTCACATTGAATCATATGTCACAAGATACATGTGTCAGGTGTATTTCTATTATTAAAAGCCATGTGTTTCTATTATTTTATTTTCTCACTTCACGCTTCAATAAACGATCCCATGTTCAAAGCGATCGCGATCTTCGCGCCATATTTGTTTTAATTTTATTGTTTTGATCACGTGAGAATAATATTTACATTTAAGCCGGCCAATGCCTCTTTAATATTGAATTTGTTCAACTTTTCCCTTTTTAGAAACAACAGTGACAACAATAGCAACTAACAACAAATGTCTTTATTTTAGATTAAACTTACATAAGGATTACTTCAAATACAGGGTTCACGTTGATGCAATGGATTTTTCTAATTTTCGCTACAGTTTTTCAAAATGTATTCTGTTTTCTTTATTTGGACTATTTTGTTTTAGCCTCATAGTTCAATCTTCTATTCCATTTTGTTTGTTTAAATTTCTCCTTGCAGATCATCATAATACAGGATTAAATTAATTGAAGTCTTGAACTGGAAGTTTTAATAATATAAATATGCTACAAATTTCTTGGTACAACAGAACTCGTACATTTGATATCAAAGTTTAATTTAATAAAGTTATACATAAAAGAGGCTACATTTTGTATTTATTTAATTATGTTGTGTTAATGTCGAATAAAGGTTTGTTTTTTGCTTCTATCCTTATGCCTCTATGCTTACATTGTTCAGTAAAAGCTAATTTTAGTGTTTGGGGCTCACTGCGACAGAATGCTGGTCTGCTTAAATTGTCCCCCATTTTCGGAAGGCATTTGTCCATAAGTTAGGCTCAGAGAATCAGAATTGTTTTTGGGATCCGAAAGGTCGATTTGCACCTAAAAAATGATACTGACCTATGGAAGGTTATTCCTTTATCCCTCCCTCTCTCCCTTATACTTTTGAGTTTTGATGAAAAATATTAGTGGCTCTTTCTTTGCTGCAGGACAATTGTCATCTCCAGCACTTCTTCCACCCATGTTATAGTATAGCTTGAAAAACTAATCAAATAGATGATGGTTTTGGTACAACCACATGTTACAGATAATATTGTTGATCAAAGATTACAATGACGTCACAAACGCATCACCAAAAAAATTTTGATTCACATTTTTTGTCACCCCATTACCAGAATCGCAGCCCCAAAAGCATGTCAGTCATCCCTATTGGTTCAAGATAGAACTGACATCATGACTCATTTCATTGAAAAAAATTTCAAAATAGCCTGAACGTAGGGGCTATTAATCCCAAATCACCTCGAAACCATGTTATTATTAATACTAATAACATTAACAATTTTTTATTTCTTTTGTTTCAAGTAAAATAATTCATTAGAACGTATAAGAATGTTTCATGGTTTGTTATTAAATTCTGCTGGAGCATCACAGAGGTGATAAAACCATAAAGGATAAAAAAGGATTGGGAATGAGGTTGTGTGACAACGAAACAGAAAGAAAGAAAGAAAGAAAAAATCAAGATTTCCTCTAATGTTGGCAGCTGTCACCAGTTGTTGTAGTCATTTCTGGGCTAATTTTGCATTCGTTTATATCTATACATAGTGTATTTTGGAGTTATGATAATGACATGAGCCTCTAGAAAACAATTGTAATCCTGCTTGTGTTTACAGATTGCAATGGTCACACAATGATAATTCTGCAGCAAATGCCTCAGAATTCTTGTATTAATTTTGATAATTTCTTACATATTTAATTAATCAAATTTAATTCAACTAAATCTTGAAAGAAACGTTTGACATTTGACTTTACAATACTCTCCGAGACGTGGCTAAAGGATTATGCAAACCTGCTGAAATCAGTTGCAATTCCAGGCTACATCAATTATTTTCGTAACCGTGATGGCCTTAAAGGTGGTGGGGTCGGCTGCTACATTAAGGACAACATCAATGTGAAGGGGAGAAAAGATCTCGCCAACCTGGATGTCTTCGTCCAGTGGATCGATATAATACAAAAAAAACCATTACCATCGGTAATTTTCACCAACCTAGTAGAAAGCAACAAGAGAAGTTCCAATTCCTTGAAAAGCATGAAACTATAATTTCGCATGTGGCACTGCTCCACAAGGGTCCAATCATCACTGATCCTCAGCATCAACCTTACGAAAGAATCTCCATAACTAGCAAGATAAAAAGACATCATCAACTCCTTCAATCTTGCGCAACATGGAACTCAACCCACCAGACAGTCGAGTTCACTCATTGAGTTCACACATTGATCATCTCCAACCAATCTATGAAGCTTCTTGATCAAGATTTGGTTTACTGTGAACAGATTTTGCACCATGATTTCCTGCAGTCATCAATAAAATTCTCCATCCAAATCCAACATCCATGAAAGTTGATCCCGATGAAGTCAATCATATCTTCAACCAAAACGCAACCTATATGACTGGGAAATCTTCCTGTAAAAGCCAATAACAACAACCTGTGAAATGTAACCCATGACGACGTCCTGAAAACAATAATAGCCATCTTAGCTGACATCCTAGACTGCCTGTTGAATCAGCAAGAATTTGTGCAAATCAACAACAAGTCATCTGGTCTTCTTTGGGTGGAATTTGGGGTTTCACAAGGCAATATTCTAGGACCAGTTCTCTTTAACCTTTACATCAACACCATCTTATCCATCAGTGGAAGCACCTATCTAGTTAACGCTGACCCTGCTATGACACTCGAAGGTCATCAACCTTCCCAAGACCATCAACAAAATGCAACAGGAAATGAACAAGGTGAACACCTGGTCGGAAGATATGAACTTTTATCTAAATAGCAAGAAGACAAAGGTAATCCTTTTCTCGACTTCATAAATGTATAAAGATCTCCAAAAGGAAATGATGCAAATCCATAGCCAAAATCAAAGTCAATCAAAATCAAAGTCTTTCAATCAACATCTGACATGGAGAGGTCATATAAGCTCAGTAACACAATTTTGTTGCTCTACCTTGAAGTCCTTGAGAATCTTCAAAAGATTCGCCAACTTTCGTCTGTGAAAGCCACTTCCTCAAGCTCTGATCCTGTTGAGAATCAACTACAGACCCATATTGCTCATGGGAGCCCCTCAAAAGCTCCAAAATGCTGCAGCTGGCTTTGTGTATGGACGGTGTGCCAATAACGACGTTATCAACTTCCTCTGCAATGGCACACAAAACCCTTTATTGCCAACTTATCTTGGGTCAACAAATTCACGTCCCCATGGAAGAAACTTTCGCTCAGAAATTCAACTCAAGAACAACATCGACTTGACTGATGCTTTTGAGGGTCCCTTTGCCCAACAAGCTGGTGGTTGTTTTAATGACCCTCCGAAACTTAACGAAACTTTTCAAAATGGCTATTTGTGAAAGTTAATTCTAAAAAAATTACGCGAGTTTTTGGGCTTGCGAAAATTAGTCTCTGATCAAAGTAGATAATTTTTTTTCTTGATAATGTTTCAACATAAAACATTGATGATCAAGTTATCTTGCAAATTAGAATTAGAATTTTCATTTTATATACACTTGAGAACATTTTTCTTGGTTTAGTTCTCTGAGAGTCATTTGGTAATAAAGTGAGATATTTTAATAATTAACTGGCATGGGCTAAGACACAATAAGAACAAGTATTTGGCCGAACTGGGGAATATCCAGGTGATGCATTCGCAAAACAAATAGTAAAAGTCAACGAGGACTGATTGTCAACAAGGACAGACGTCAACCAGGATGTATACGATAAGTCAACAAAGACTATGAGAACTGCCAACTAGGACAGGATATGTTAATGTACTGCTGTCAACAAAGATAGATAACTAGTGACTAAAATACTGCTGTCAACAAGGACAGACAAACTTGTAACTTAAATGATAAAGCTGTCAACAAAGACAGACTAACTTAAACCTAAATATATTGCTGTCAACAAGAACAGTAGATCACTATAACTGTCAACAAGGACAGTATATCACTCACACGAACTGATTGCTGTCAACAAGGACAGACTATAAACACACGAATATATATCCTACAATTGTCAACCAGGATGACCGAGCATTGTGAACAAAGACAGACACCCTAACACAACTACTTAAGGCTTAGAAAATGCACCCCCAAATTTCCCCCAGCTGACCAAACGAAAAGCACTAACGCAACGACGCTGCAGAAACAGTAACCTGGTTCCAAATATGTGATAACAGAGTAGGCGAAGAAATAAGGCATGACATATGAGTAATTGGGTCATCGTGGATATGGAGATACCTACGATACGCATCACTAGACCAACGACCCAAAATCTGAATAACACTGTCAGCAATCCCAGCAGATGCTGCGGCCGATGCCCCACCAATTCTGAACGAGTGCGTATTAAAGTCTGTAGCATAAGGCAACATATGAGTAAGTAATGTGACCATGTCCTGACGAGTCAAAAAGCTATTGCGTGAAAAACAATATAATGGTAGCCCAGAACCAGGATGACAACGGAGCCATTGTCTCATCAAACCAATTGGGCATAGAGCCTGTCCCAATCTGCCAATGCGAATTTCACAGCCCAAACGGAATGGATCAGTTTTAGATGCTGAGATGTGCACGTACATAACATAACATACAATGCAGATGCAATTTTCAGCAACAAACATTCAACAGGCCATTAATTGAGCGAGTCCAACCGGTAATGTATAGCAAGTAAGTGCCCAAACATGATTGGTTGGCGACGTGAGCGTGAAAAAGTTGCACCTTGAACGCAACGAATACCTCTCAGCGTGTAATACAGCCGCGACATCTGTGCTATCGAGCTTGGAAAACCTTCCATGATGGCAAAAAACTGAATACCACATAAATAAACCTTCAAAAAATGAAACAATAATCGATGACCAAAAGATGCCACGAACCGAACATATCCTGTGACAACGGAAACAAGGGTTGTGAAATTAAAGCACAAAACCTCCGGTATGATCCAAAGGCTACTGCATACGTGCATCCGGTGGAAGGAGCTAAAGCTTCGGCTTGGAAACGATGGACTTGTTGATAAATATCGACCAGATGACAGATGGAACTGGAGAGGGGCTGTGCTCTGACTTGTTGACTCTGGAACTTGTTGACCTGCAAACGAGACAGAGTATCAGCCGCTGCATTTGTATGGCCAGGAATATGTTATAACAATACATTCAGGTTTATACGTGCAGTAAAAACAACAAAAACCGAGCTAATGCCATAATTTCAGAGTCCCGACAAGAACCTGATTTCCAAACATGAACTCTTGCAATGTCTGTATAAAATTTGCTTATGACAGACTCCAAGAAACCACTGCAGCAACAATAGCAAACAACTCTCTAACATTAATATGGAACTTAGCATAATCCATGGGCCAAGGTAAACTCAGGGGCTAATACGGGATCTGAATTTGGGCGGCGGTAGCCGCACATTGAGCCTGACGAGCGAAGGGAGTCAGGCGAACAAATGCAGCTGGGGGTCAGGGGGCGCTGTAAGCCCCCTCTTTGGGGTCCGGGGGTGAAGCCCCGAAAAATTTTCGATTTGAGGGCCTAGAAAGGTCTAAAATGCGTTCTATTTTAACATACTATACATATTCTTAGTCCCTTAAAACTTTCTCATTTCTTGTTATTCGTGTCGTAACAGTCTTTCCTGTAGAATCTTCAAATGTTCTTCGAAATTCAATCACGCGAATCGGCGTGTTTACCTTCCGCCATTTTTTATTTCCTTACTTTGTGTATATTTTACAGGACCATAATAATCATTTCGAAAGTTTCAGTTCGTAAAGTAATCACCTAGCCTTGGTAACCAGGTAAGGAAAAAGTAAAAGAATTATTCTTATCGAATGCCGTAGCACCTGTCTATTTCGTTTTATCGCGTTTGTTATAAACAATGTATAATCCCCGTGATCGAAATTATCATGGAAATTATTAAAAGAGAAAAAACTTGTGTGGAAATCTATCCTGTCTCGTTCAACGTCGTCCCAGGGTCTTTTCTCATGTCTGAGGCGGTAATTAACCTCACTTCCGATTCTTTATACGAGTTTTGTTTCTCCTCGCGATTCCTTTTTTCCCTTTCTTTCGTTTTGCTTTTCTCACATTCTGTTTTGATCTTTTCAAAAAAAAATTTTTCCCTTTTTTTTTTGAATTTGGGCGCCTCGATCTTGGCGCCCAATAGCGGTTACCGCTATGAAATTTGACCTGTATTAGCCCCTGAAACTGAACCATTTATTCCCGTAATAAGCACCAAGACCAAGATCTGAAGCATCGGTATACACAGACATACTTACTGAAGAAACCGGGATAATGGACATACCATTCCATGATGGGAGAAAGTCTATCCACCAACGTAAATCCGCCCTAGCTTCTTGATTGAGGTAATGATGATTCAAACTAGACACTGAAGTTGACAGATCAATCAGCCTACGAAGAAACATATGACCGGGGTGAACTACCTTGCAAGCAAACGAGAGGAAGCCAATGAGACAGCAACTCTCGCTTAGCACAATTTTTCCGCCAAGGTAAGTCACAACTTGGGAAGGTCCCACGGTCTTATCAGTAGCCAGAGGGACACCCAATTCCGAACAGATTGTGATGACTGAAGCCATATTGGCCGCTACCTGCTCCTTAGATGAGCCACAGATAAAAAAATCATCAAGATTATGAATAATGAAAGCAATACCTCCAAAAACAGTAAAGATCCAAAGAAGACAAAGAAGATCAGCAAATGCATTTAATATAAAAGGAGACGAGCAGCTGCCAAAAGGCAACCGAATTCGATAAAGAACAAATCATGAAACTGATAACCTAATAAGCCCCACTGATCCAGTCGTACTGGACAAAGTGGAAAGGCATGTCTAATGTCAAGTTTCGCCATGAAGGCAGTAGAGCCCAAAGAACGAACAAGCCAATGGCTTCATCAAAGGATGTATAACGAACAGAATAACTATCTTTGGAAATACCCTCATTAATAGCGTCACCACGTGGAGACGATAAATCGAGAATTATTCCAGACGTACCGTCCTTCTTTGGAACCGCATCCAATAGTGAACAGTGCAATGGTGAAAGTGGTGGTACTAGTAATGGGCCTGAGGTATGTCCTCATTGTACTTCTTTACTAATACTTTCCCAAACCGGAGTGGGATTGGACCTGGCAGATAATAAATTATTAGGACATGTGGCCGAAACATCACCATTATAACCAATGTCGAAACCATAACGAAAACCATTCAAAACAAAAAACACTAAGTCTTGATTCGGATGAGAGACCAAACCGACATTGGTGAGGGAACCTGCACTGACTAATGTTGCATTGTCCATCATTGAAAAAGCGGCAAACATTGGCTGCAAATGTAACACACGTTCAATAAAGGAGACTGCCTAAGAATTCTGTTATACAAATCTTCGTCCACTCGATTCCATAAGCTGGAATCGTAAGCCAACTGATGCCGAAAAAGCCTATTGTATTCGATTCAAGCTGAGAACGTAAACTGGGATGCAAAATCACAAATTGTGGACTGATAGTGGAGAAGCTCAGCTGTGCGCTCCGGAAAAAAGTGATTATGTACTCGAAGAAAGTTAGACACGCAACCATCCACCATGCGAAATCACAAACTTTGGGTGAATAGCACGACCGTGGAACTAACGAAAGTCCCGGAGAAGAACCCCCGATAAACTGGAAGGTGTACTCATCAGAGGAACCAACTGCAGTGTGCAGAAGTAACGAATCAAAATTAACAAACTTATCAGTCCTTATTTACTCAATAACCACCGTGGGCAATGCAGGAATGGCAGAAGATCGCAACTGAAAGGCGCCATGACGCTGACTGACAGGAGCAAACTGGGTAGAACTATTGTTATTCACATGAGTAACATGAGCGGGATAGACAATGTTCATATTTTCGGGTGCTGACAACGACAGGCTGGTGGAACGTCGTGTGAAAAATAGTTCAATCTGTCGTGCGATACGCTCATCCAACGAATCTTGATCCAACGAGGATGCACCAGGAGGAACAGGAACAGGATTTGAAACCCCATTACTAGTGGATGCTACCCCTGGAGTGGAGGTAGCGATAGGTAGCGATACCACATTCGATGACGTCACAGAAGTAATGGTTATTTCCGGATTATAGAAAAGAAATAATCCGCGGGCTAATTGCTGTACCGATCCCGCGTCAACAATGTTCAAAATGTTGCACAGTAATTTTAACGTTTGCTTGGGGAGCTCTAACCACTGCTCCAGAGTATGTTGACTATCTGCAATCTTGTTGCCATCGGTAGAGGAGCCATCTCTCCGTTTACGTTTCACAGAGGAAACAGAATCCAGCAATAACAATACATGAACAAGGAATAACACCAACTCCTTCGAACAACACCACATATTATAACAAATCCACAACTCTGACAACAAAAAACTTGACGTAAAACCACGCCAAATCAGGAACACAGCAAGTATGGACAGAAACGTTCGACACTACTTGATAAGGACACAAATAATCAAAATCAAAATCAATAAGAAAAAACGTTTTCTTGTTATGTGTGCAACGTTATAAACGTTTTCAAAAACGTTCTCAAAAACGTTTAAACGTTTTTATAAAAAACGTTTTTACATTAATCCATTTTTTTACAAAAAAACATTTTCAACTGAAACCGTCCAGCGGATTTTGGTATCGTTGCATTTCTCTGCAAACGTAAACAAGTTTCGTTTGAAGAAGTGTCCAGCGGTTTGTTTATAATCGCATTCGTATGCGCCATTTTTGGAAAGTTTGTTATTAAAACCAGTTATAATTAAAAAACTTTTAATCTTTACTTAATAATACTTTGATTTTATTTTGATTTTTAATGAACAAGGTGCGTTCTTTTGTTTTGATTTATTTTAATGACGTCAATTTTCTTCATGTGTTTACTTTTTTAAATATGCATTTGCAGGTAACACATGTTAGTATATAACAATACATTGATTACCTGGTTCTCATTCATTTAAAGATTAAAGAAACAACAGCTGTTTTCAAAGTTTCCACAAATAGAAACCGTCCGCTATAATTCTATTGATTCCATAATAGAATGAATTTGATAGAATTGCTATTTAGTAAATCCTCGGGGAAAAGTTTTATGTTTATTTTCGTAAAGATGTATTTTCACTCAAAGTAGTAGAAAACGGCTAATTTTTATAGAAACAGATCTGGATAAACCTTAATTTCTCTGTTTTGAGAAACATTTCACTTTCACAAAATTAAGATGCACTGTTAATCAAATTGCTTGGTAACGTTTTTAGTTATATTTATGGACTTTATTTTGATAACGTTTTCAGGCTCTGGTGCGATTGGCTGTCATATGATTTGATTCGCCCAATCAACGGCTATGACTTGCTGAAGTTAAAACCTCCCGAAAATATCAACTAAAGGCCAATTTCCACTTTATTCAACTCAACTCAAATCTAAATCAAAAATTAGTTCGCTTATACATGCGACGACAGTGAACGATGTGAAAACCGGGCTATAGTTCCGTCTTCCTTGCTAAATAGCAGCTGAAGTAAGAGCTCTTTAGCTCTTTATTATGAGGCATTGTTTTTAACAATAAAAACATTCTTAATGACAAAACGTTTAAACGTTTTTAATATTCTGCATAAAACGTTTTTTTAAAGAAACGTTTAAACGTTTTCTCTTTCGAATTCTTGAAACATTTTTAAACGTTTTTTTCTATTGTTTTTGCAACGTTTAAACGTTTCTTTTAAAACCGTTTTATCGTTTGTTATCAAAATCCCCTGGAACGTCACATATATGACTACCCTCGTGGTCGCTAATAAAAAATTGAGGCCATGTGCCTGACACCATGTGTATAAAAAACCTAACAACATATGCGCGCATGCTCCTATCGCCCAGCGTCGACTTTGGTCTAAAACAAAATGGCAGACCAAGCAGCAAGAGGCAGCACGCAGCGAAAATGCCCGCCAGTTAACAAGGGTTAAGTAAACTTAACCACCATAGAAATCACTTATTTTGATATAAACTTATTTTTCAGTTTATAAGGATATTTATTATTTATTTATTTATTAATGAATGTTTACCCAGAATAGCCTCTTCAGTTCCTTAAAGGAGAATGAAGGTCAAAATTTGTTTTGGCATAAATCTTTGCCAAGACACATAAGAAATCATGAAATAACAATGAAACTTCGCAAAATGTATGAAAAATGTGCAAAAAGAACTAAAATGCAGATATGACGATACACAAAATCGTTGTACACAACACTTTCAGTAGAAAAATACTAAAAAAAAGATGCAAATACATTATAAAAAACATGACGTACCTAAGTCTAATGAATCACCATGTAATTATCACAAAATTGAAAGAAAGAATAAAAAGGAAGTATAAGAAATATTGACTAAATCGGATATTAAAAGTTACACCTAGTGTAGTTACTCAATATGTATACTGATGATGATCCGCGGACCTATGTCACGAAAAGTGATAATCATACAGCAATGACAGAAAAAATCTAAGCTTTTAAGCTTATTTTTGGGCAAAATATAATTATTTGGAAGAAAAAAAGTTTACCAGTGACTTGGTGATAATAAAAGACAATAATTAAAAAAAAAATAATTTGTTTTGACCTCCTTAAAGCTTTTGACCTCCTTAAAGCTTTTTTCACAAGCACGTAAATCTTTACGTAAGCTCTTACGACTAGGACAATGTTCATTCATTCTCTTCATTCATTCTCTTAAGGAAAAAGTCTTACAGATATTCACGAGCCCTTATGATGATTTCCTTAAAAACAAAAAAATTTGTTTTTAAGAAAATCGTTGTAAGCCTCTGTATAGTCAGGGAGCAGATGGTCAAAAATTTTTGCGGAGCGTTGCATAAAATGGGGCCTTTCAAATATACAATTAATAGCTCCTTCTACAATGTTTAATTTTACTTGCTTGTAAAGGTAATTCAAAAATAAAACACAATTTACCACGAGAAAAACAAAGCATGAACAGCCACCGTGCTAATCAACTCACGTGTTCTGTTTACACTTCTTTACAAAGCTCATTTTTCTTCAACCCTTTTTTTAGCGGGTTACAAATAAAAATTAAGATCTAATATAAAAAACATGATACTTTAAGGAAAACAAAAGATACATTAATGATAACGGATAGAATCTACACTGCATTAGATAAATCTGGGGAGGCAAGAGCTATTGCTCTTGACATATCCAAGGCATTTGATGAAGTCCTGGCATACTGGTCTTTCGAAAAAGCTTGCAGCATATGGAGTTAAGGGCCCCCTTTATGAGATCATTCATTCCTTCCTCAGTAATCGGAGGCTTAAGGTTGTTTTAGATGGGCAATCATCATCGACACATTCCATCAATGCAAGGGTTCCCCAAGGTTCTGTCCTTGGATCAACCGTTTTTCTTCTTTTCATCAATGATCTGCCTGATCACATTATTTCCCAGCTTGCAATATATGCTGATGGTTCAATCATCTATTCCTGTATTCCAAAATCAGATTTGTTCAGCCAGGTAGAAATGGCAGGCCAAATTGAGCTTGATCTGCAATCTGTAGTTGAGTGGGAAGACACGTTCCATTCCACAAAAACCAAACTTCTTTCTGTAAATCATACTAAAGATCCCTTTTTGACACCCAGTTGGAAGAAAGCAACTCCTTTCATCTCCTCGGCATCACTTTTTCACAGAATTTTTCCTGGCGTTTCTACATTGAGGCAATTTCTAAGTCAGCCTCAATGAAGGTGGGCTCCCTTCTTCGTGTGAGAGCATACCTCAGCCCTGATTCCATTCTTTACCTCTATAAATCTACCATTCTGCCTTGTATTGAGTGTTGCTGCCATATTTCGGGTGGTGCACCCTCAGACTCTCTCAATCTTTTAGATTGTATTCAGAAACATATCTGTATTGCTATTGGTGATAAACTTACAAGTAAACTTGGCACACTCTCCCATCGCAGATCTGTGGCGTCTCTTTGCCTCCTTTTACGGAAAATGTTCAACTGAGCTCTCTTCTCTCATCTCTGCATTAAAACTTTCAAGCAAAACACAAGATATTCATCTAATTGCCATGATTACACTATCAACATCCCAAATTCATCTAAAACATTTTACCAACAAAGTTTCATTCTTGCTCTCCTCCACTGTCTGGAATTCTTTACCACAGTCTGTTTTTCACTCTCATTATAATCTTCAACACTTTAAATGTAATGTTCATCGTCACCTTTCCTCCTTGTACCTCAATACACATTAGTGGTTTTAAACGTTGTATTGAGCGATTAATTTAAAAAAATAAAAAATAAAAAAATGCTTAATGTTAATTTTTTTCAGCTTTCATATTGAATATCAACCACTTGGCTCACCATATCATCACCTATCAGCTGGTTCTTGGGTATAATGTTGCGCTGTTTCAATATTCGAAATTTCCAAAACATTTTGATTGCAACATATTTTTATTAGAATTCAAATGTCCAATACTTAAAATTGTTACCTGTTGTTTTTTGTTGCTTTTTTTAAATAAATAGTTACTCCTCAAGAAAGTTCATCCTATGCAGTTTGAAAAGTATTATCATCATGTGGTCAGGTGGAATGATTGTTTTTTATTCCAGTTCCTTTAATGTTTTCTCTCAAGTTCTAGTTCAATCCAAGAATAAATTTATTACTATACCCAAACCATGAAGAGTTCAAATTCATTACCTAAATGATGAGCAGCTCCAAGGAGGACAGATGATGTAGCAGTTACTTCAGGAATATCAAGATCATCATACTTCACATTATCCACCATTTTTAAAAGCACAATGCCAGTAGATTTCTCCTTTAGTTGTCTGAAAAGTAATTATTAGCATGAGGAAATAGTTAGGTGGGGGGAGACAAGAGATACTTGGAGTTCAAAAAAAAAGTTCAAAAAACATCTTTCAACATGATAATGACATCAGCGCACATTGTACCTTTCCAATTACAGTGCAAAGTTATCGGATCAAGTGGGACTTGAACCCATGACCTCTCGCTTGCCGTGCGATTTCTCTAACCATTAAGCTACCAACCCCTTGTGATCACACTAGTTTGTAGCAGACGAGGGGAGTGGAACCGCTCAATTGAACCTGGGGGCCTACGAAGCAGTGGAATCTCATTGGATCGATGCTCAAAGGTGATTCAGGTTCCAACCAACTCGTTAACTTTGATGCAACTAGGAAGGTGTAGTACATTGGGGAGAGGCAGTTTGCCAACAGAGCCCCGGTTTTGGACAGAAAGTCCATCTTCAGTCAGGTAACTGTTACAACATGTTACTCTCATTTTTGAACAAAGAAAGAAGGAAATAAAATTTTGCATGGATTTATTTTTGCGAATTTGACCAAAAGTTGCAAAAGTCACAAAAATTAATCCACGCAAAAAAAAAAAAAAATCCCCATAAGGTAAGTCTAGTGCTTCACATTGTGAACTATGGGTTTTTAATAAGCAAAAAAAGTTGCTAAGGTATGAGACTAAAAAATGACCAATCAATAAAGCAACAAGGAAGCAAGTACCAAGCCTCTCAAGGTTTCCAAAGTTGTTCACAACTAAAGCTTTATTTGCATTCCATGGTAAGCAATTTCCAGTTGAATTCGGAAAATATAAATGCTTTTGTTCTTTCACTGATGGAGCATTTAAAAAACATGTCAGTTATTCCTATTGGTTACTGAGATAATTTTCCATAAACCTTACATTCAATTTGGGTCTCAATGCATTGGCTTCACACTGACGTCCAACATCTACCATTTTGCGTGACAGAAAGACAAAAAGAGACAGAGAATCAGCTATTATATTATATAGATGTGATAGTATATGGGAAAAGGATGACAAGCTTATAATTTGATACAAATCATGTTTCTGATAAAGCGATTACTTCACAGGGAGAAGTTTTAGGGAATTACTAAATTACTAAATCTATTTGTACTAGTATTCACATGTTTGAGAGGGAAATTTGGGATAAATTTTCCGAGTTCAGTTTTTTGAAATTTTGAAATCTCCCGTGTGAAACGAGACTCACGAAACTAAACATGTGATTACTGGTTAATCACATTAAACATTCGAAAGTTGTCAATTTCATGTGCGATCGGCTATTCAAATGTTGAAGAAGAAAACACGGGAAATTACAAATTATCATCGGGAAATAACAAAACAGCGGGAAATTTCAAAATAAAGCCATTAACGACGTCAATCAAATTTCACGCAACCATGTCATTACATATGGAATACCTTAAAGCTGAGTGTCCACCAAAGCAGCAGCAAAGCGCCTATGATAAATGCAAATAATATATAAAATTTATCGCCGGTGCTGTAATGTCTGGCGCGTCCATTGAATTTTATTAAAATGTTTTGAAACGATCACGTATAGAGAAACATAGCAGAAACGAATTGTGAAGAGGAAAATGCACTTAATATTTTGCCAGTAATGTTTCTACAAAAAAGACATCGTTGAAGAACAAATGCTCATAAAAAGAGGGCTTTCTGGGTACAGGATATTTGCAAAGACCAAGAAGTGTATGATGCAACAAGACTTTTTAATAAAATGAGAGTTTCGAATAGGGAGGACTATTACTTTTAATTACTTTTTTTCTTCCCATGTTTTATTTTTATCGTTTTTGGCTCAAAAGCATTATTTGATCTCACATTTCCATGAGTTTTAAAAATATCTTAAACACATTCTCCTATCACAATAGATTTTTCGTTATTAAATAGCACCACATGCTAAAGATCATCGGCATTTCTTTGACTTCTGAATATTTTTGGTTATAACCAAAATTTTGGCGTTTTTTCATTAGTTATTTGCGTTAAGGTGTCCATCTACGCATGAATCTTTTTTTTTTGCGTTGATCATTTGCGATAATGTTTTAGCGCGTTAGTGGACACTAAGCTTAAAAGAAGAAATTGTTTGCGGAAGAAATTCGTACAGAACTTTTTTTGCGGAATTTATTTTTGCGGATTTCCCTAAATTTCGCAAAAATGAATAAATATTGGTCATCCGCAAAAATAAATTCCGCAAAATCTTCAAAATTCTTTAACTTCACTTTGCTTTGAATATAACTGAACCTTTGGAAAATGAAAAAGGGGGTTGAAAAAGGAAAGAAGTCAAGGTTATTGAACATCTAAGGATCTATTTATTACTCTTTATAAATAACAATACAAGCAGCATCTGCGTTTGCAACAGGTTTTGTACTGGTCGGCAGTGGAGGTATCACAGTTGTTTTTTGCTATTTTCCTTTATGGGAAGTAGAGATAGAGTGAGTCATATTCTTAGTTGCTGGTGTTAGAATGACCGTGAAAAAAGATAAGACCCATCTCCATTATCGGCTTGTTACAGTTTAGTATTCTTTTTTTTGATATTTTAACTGATGCAAAATAGTTGCTATTCCATAAATCTGCTTTTTCCATTACAACTAAAGTCTGTATATACCCAGGTACTAAATTACAATCTTGGACAAAACTAAATGAAATTTTTGTAGTAGTAACATCACCCTCTCCTTCCCTGGTGAGGAGTGGAATGTTGATTTCCTGTAAAAATTTCAATAATTTTGTCCAGCATCGTAGGCGTTTCCCGACTTTCGATTTTATAAAGTTTCTTGCATCCACAAAAATTTATTCCGCAAAATCTTGTTTGAGGTTTTCAAACCGAAAAGCTAATTGCACTGTTATAAATTAATATTCTTGTGTTCTTCCCCTTACTTAATTTATATACCTGTCACTCAGATTCGCGTTAATTTGATGGAACTTGAAATCCAATAGTTAAAAGCACATTAATTTCATTGAAAACATAAAGTAAAAGTTCCTTGACTGCAATAACTTCCTCCATGTTAATTTCTTATGTGTTAAAATTATTATGTTAATTTCCTGGAATAAAGTACCTTAATAGCATTAATTTTTATGCCCTATTTTCATGCAGGGTGTCCATATGAAAAGGGTGCATGAACAGGTCTATTTGCGAGAACATTAAAGGGTGCAACGCCTTCAACACTTTTGATAAAAAAATGACATATTTTTTTATAGAGAATCTTAGATGGTTTTTGAGATGGAAATCACCTCACATAATATAAGAGATATAAAGTCTTCTTTGACACAAACATTAAGGTGCACAAAAATACATTATTTTTGCCTGGTCAGCCAGGCCAGCTCCATATGAACAGCCCCTTAGCTAACATTTTTCATTTTTACTTTTTGGTGCTTCATCCCAGGCATTTTTATTGTCTCAACGTATTGCCAGGGTCACATCCAGACCGAAAATGATAACGTTGAAGCGTTATGGGCGCCCAAAAAATGTCCCCAAAAAATGTCCAAAAGAAAAAATCTGAATCATAAATTCATGAACAAATTAAACAAAAGTAATTTAGAACAATACCAAACATAACATTTCACACGGTTTAAATTTGTCTGGTCTGTTAAATAGTAATTTAGAGCTTCTCTCTGGTGCAGTTCTAAATTATGCAATCCGTAACCAAATTCGAAGTATACTTCATAAAACATGCAATTAAGTGATTTTCCGCCTCTTGAAAGTACTAAAATGTCAGAACTTCTGGAAGCATCACAGCCAACCCAACCCCTCCCCCCCCTGCTGAAAATCGATGTCCTCATAAATGGCGTGGCGCCGTGGTATAGTGGTTATCACTCTCGTATCGGGGTTCAATTCCCCTTGGTGGCGATTCACCATGCGCAAGTGAATGTACCATAGCGCCGGGTCGACCCATGCCAAGCGAGGGAAATTGGGCAGATGATAAATCGGGTGTTGCAGGAAGGTCATCCAGAAGAGCACAGGCCCTTGATTGGGTTTGTGTCACTCATGAGAGTGTCAAATACTTCGGAGGCTCCGACCTAAGCCGTGGCCCCTCCTGGAAAGCAGATGCAATAGCAACTGAGTGAGGCTAGCCACGTAAAACAATACCAAATAAATAAAATAAATAAATAAATGATCTGGATGCGACACTGACAGCATATATGAAATACAAGACTGTGTAGAAGGGTGAAAGAGTTATTTATGATGAATGTTAAGTTAAGAAAGATAAACTTCTGCCCATGTAGAATAAGAAACGAGATGACAGCTTTCAGAATATTTGTGAGAAAAAAAAAATGTTTCGTTTGTTATTCATTTTTTTGACGAGATCAGAATTATTTTTATATCTTCGAAACTGAATAAATGCTGTGCTCAACACAAAACGATTGGTACATAGAGTCTCTAATTCTAATTCTAATTGGTACATTACATTTTAGTTTTTTCTCTCTCTCTTGTGTCTTCGCATTACGTCATTTGTTATTTGCAAACTTTAAAAAGATTTTCTTTTACTCACATAATGTACAACAAAGAGAATGAATGAGTCTATTGGAAAGAAAAATTTTCAGTCACGCGTCTCAAGTCTCAAAAACGTTACATTTCTCAAATAAATAAAAACAACATACACAGGTGTGCTATGTAAGGGCAGATTAGAGGGCATTCATAAAGTTGATCAAACACAGGGTACAGGATGATCTTTAAAAGGCAGTTTTTACAATTGACCGCCCTAACATTCTCGCCTTTTCTGGCAAAGTTGAAAAATACTGTTTTCAGAAATGGCGTTTTTCAAGGGATGTGTTCGGTACGCGGACGCTTTTTTTCACTAAAAAATGGCCTGAGTAGGCTGGGACACTCCTTGCAACACACTCCACTAATGATGGCATGATACAGCAGTGTGTGCAAGAACACCAGTGTGTATTTTCTAATCGGATAGAATTACCATCGTCATCTTTGCTTCCGCTACTGTCAGAAGAATCACTCCCTGAATCTCCACCACTACACAGAATCCCCATTTTTTGCAGCTCTTCCTTTGAATACTTTGGTTCACAATGATTAACTTTCAACGTATTGGCAATCATCTCCTTCATCAGAGCTATATTCAAAATTTTCATTGTGATCCCAACTCTCTTTGTACACACTGCTTCTTGCTCTTCCTTCGTTGCCATCTGTTCTCGTTCTGTTGTGTTGCAACATTGACGTCATTATGCAGCATGTTTTCAAAGTAAACTGTGCTAATTAGTTTCACTGTCACTTACTGTAAACGCTCTAATAATGCCCTGGGCGCTTATTTAATTTTTGAGATATTACGG
This sequence comes from Turritopsis dohrnii, assembly GCA_027922465.2. Classification (NCBI taxonomy): domain Eukaryota; kingdom Metazoa; phylum Cnidaria; class Hydrozoa; order Anthoathecata; family Oceaniidae; genus Turritopsis; species Turritopsis dohrnii. The sequence continues at coordinate 415,636 of BQMF02000304.1, forward strand.
TGGGCGCTTATTAGAAAACTACTGATTGATGTTCTAGAATTTTTTTGTTTCGCATAAAAGTTCGTTTATCAATCGTTACAAAATCATCTTCATCCAAGTCATTGTCAAACAGGTTGAAGTCGGCATTGGCTTCTTCAATGTCGGAATCAGTTGGTGAGAATGGGTCATCATGAAGCTCGTCATTGAATAACAGGCTTGTTTGATTCTTCAAAGTATCTCTCCCAATGGACCACTTCCGTCTGTTTTGATGTTGAGAGAGCACAGCCATTAAAAGAAGCAATGATCTGTTGCAATGATCTTTCCTTTGAAATATTGCTATTAAATCAGCTTTTAATCGCTTTTATTTTTTTACCCGCTTCTTGGTTGTGTAATAGATATGAATTCTAATAAGCGCCCCCTGTATAGTAAAAGATTTCTAATAAGCGTCCCCTGCCATGTCAGCGTTTTTTCAGGGGGTTTTTTGCTACCGGAAAACAGTAGCAAAAACTCAATCTTGAATAAGAGCAAAACAAAAAAAACCTGAAAAAATAAAACAATCAGTAGTTGAGTGTTCTTTGTTCAAAAAACCCTCTGTCTTCATGCATCGACTCCTTGTTTACAACCTAGCTCCTCCTCTTCCATTCACGAGTTGGAACGTTCCCACTTGGCTGCAATATTTAAATTTTGTCATCTAAAATAGTGTTGCCAACAATATTATTCTTGTTTTATCCACGTACGATATCGTAAGAATTCTCCTGGGAAGTGCATTTTTCGGCAATCTACCTGTTCCTTGTTTCAAAAATTTTTCTTCTCCTCAGGCCCAACCATGGTGGGCCTGTCTGGTGTCACTATCCAAGCAAACAAGTAAACTGTTGTTAAACTCAATTTTAAAAGAAAAAACAGAGAAAGCTCAAATCCTCAAATAAAGCCTACACGTCGGGGGCCCTTATTAGAGAGTGGGCGCTTATTAGAGTGTTTATGGTATGTAAAAACAAGGAATTTGACCCCTTAGAATAAAAAATAAAAAAATAAAAATCATTTCTATCTTAAATAGGCTCTACTGATGTCATACCAACAAACATAAAGAAACATTTTTTTTCTGACGTTCGTTCTCCTGTATTTTTCGCCAGCTGATGTACAGGATGTACAGTCTTTGATCATGAAATAAGTCGCTTTTCTTTGGTTTAGTGAACTAAGGTCGATTGCCATTTTCCGAAAAAGTGAACTTTTTCAAATAGAATTATATATAAAATAAACCAAGCAACCTAAGGAATGTTGTATATATCAAATGAAAGACGAAAGCCACAAGTTTGATATCGTTTTTATTTCATGAAAAATGATTATAATATGTGACGGTTTATGGGAAAAGGATGACAAGCTAAATTTCGATTCTTTTAAAATCGAAATTTAGCTGCAAAAAAATGCAAAAAAAAATCTAAATTAAAAGAATCTAAATTATTCGATTTCATAAATCAGAAAATCGATTTCTTAAAAGCCAGAATCGATGTTAATCATATGAATAAGTGTTACGTAAATAAAATTTTGTTGTCATTGTAAATGTTTCATTATAATAATGGGAACACTAGACCGTACGTTTTGCTTTTTTCTGTGACTGCTAAGCATATAAAGTTTTATTGGTATATAGCCAATAGAAACAATGAAAATGTATATTCACTTTACAACAAAAAATTTCAAAACTTTAAACGTCCGGCTGTTAACTTTTGATGCTGAAGTTCTACTTTCTTTCGCTTCTGTTTTGCATTAATTTTCGTGTTGACATACTTCTTGCAATCCGATTGGCTGATAAAAGTTTCCCGGCTTCTTAACCAATAAGAATCCTTCTCGGCTTAAATTATGTAAATTCTAGATTTTGTTGTTATATCGAATTCAGTATAAGTACAGGAAGCATGCGTTAGTGTTTAATACTGAACTAATTACCTGGTTCTCATTCAGTTAGAGATAAAAGAAATGACAGTTACTGCTAAAGTTGTTAAGAATAGAAACCGTCCGCTCTAATTCTTTTTTATTATGTTGTTCGATCGCTATTTTGGTAAACTCCTTTGGGGGAAAAAGTTTATTATTTTAAAACCTTTTAACATGATCTTCTGGTGACTTAAGGCCGACCTCCACTTGTGCGATTTTGCCCGTACGTACGTACACGGCCAGTTTTGTGCATGTTCAGTGACAACTATTGCTCAACTTTGTGTGCCGTCTTTCGTTATCAATTGAGCACGAAAACTAATATAATAGGTTGAGCATGTTTTTAATTGGATTGAAATCTTCCATCGGAAATTGCATTGAAAAGCACCATGGGTTCTCCATCATTGATGCTCAAGCAGTTCATTCATTCACACAACATGATTATGCAATACCACCTGAACATGCAGTTCATTATTATTTTTATTACGCATTATTAGTAGACGTTGAGGAAAGGAACAAAAAAATATTCAGCGATAAAGGCTTTTTAAAAAACTTTTAAAAGTTCTAACAATGACTATCTACGTGCGCGATTAAAAGTGCATCTGAGCTAACTCTAGGAGCGCATTGGAAGACTTACCCTCTTACATGTAATATACTCTTACATCAGCTATTCTTAAGCAAAATGTCTTACGAGGAAAATGTTTTGCTAGTGAGAAACACGGCGTAAGGGTTCATTACGTTCGTTACGTTAAAAATTGTCTACATGTGAATATAGCCTAAAATACTAGAATTTCTTACGCCGTTATCAACTTAAGAAAAATAATATTACGCAAAATGGTTTCCTTGTCACAAGTAAAAGATCAATTGTCTTTTTTCATTATTTAACTTTAATGTTTTCAGAACAATTTCAAGTTAATACTGTTTCTGTATCAAAATTCTCTAGAACGTCACAAATCGATTTTGAGATTCAAGAAAACCGATTTTGAGATTCCAAAGAATATATTTTGAGATTCTTTGAAATCTTAAACATTTGATTGGAAATCCCATAATCGATTTCCTAGAATCGATTATTTAATCTCAAAATCGATTTTTGAAGAATCTCAAAAGCGATTGTTATCCTTTTCCCTTAAATCGTCACAATTTATTTTTTAATCGTCGTAATCGCCAAGTCTGCTGAACCAGGCTTTATACAGAAACCTCCATCGGCGTAGAACAATTAAAAGCTCTCAAGGGAAATATTATTGATCATTATCTCTCTCCGTCGCAGTTCTTATATTGCATTATTACATAATAACTAAAATAAAAAGCAGAATAAAAAGCAGAATTATAAAGGAGGAGGGTCATCTTTTTCTTTAGTACAGAACAGGTGTTTGGGTACAAATTTAGAAAACATGTGTAAGCAAGAGACGGCAGAACATTGAAAGTAAGCTCAAAAAATGTTAATTTTTTTTTCTCTTGAAAAAGAGAAAAAAATGGGGCGTCACAAAACTTCGGGAATCAGCCATAATAAATAAGCTTCTACTTATAGTTCAAAACGTCTTCTATCAAGTTCAAATAAAAAACAACGAAGTATTTTTGAAATGCTGTCTAAACCAAGCTCGACAGAAACTCCTAGTACCTCAAGAACGGAGGAAAACTGTAATGTTTCAATGGAACTTGATTCGCCTTCAAATGAAAGCGAATCTTCTTCTAATACTGACTATTCGTAAAGTGAAAGTGAAAGTGAAAGTGAGTCGTCTGATAACAATGAACAAATTGATTCATCTTGTGAAAATAGTGAACAAAATAAAGATCCCGTAGATCCACTTGTTCCTAAATGATCCTATTCAGAGGCAAACCAAATTCAAGCAAAATGGGAGAATTTATACCCATTTGCATACTTTTCTGCAAGCAAAAACGGATGGCTCTGCAAGCTTTGCGAAGATTATGGCGAAGGTAATGAGTACTGGAGAACAAAAGCTGTACGACTTCACGGGCATCCGAAAAAATGTTCTCTAACCACGAAAAGAGTATAAAGCACTTAGCAGCAAAAGCCAAAAAGAGAGAAATCAAAAATATGCTTGCTAAAGGAAAAATTTACAAGCAGCTCTGTGATGGCGAGAAAAAACAATCTGGAAATAAGAGGAAAAGAAATCGACGTGTCATCAAGAAATTTTTGAAAACAACGTATTTCATTGCTCGTAAAAAATGGGCAGTACGAGAAAATTTTTCTGATTTCATTGATTTTTTGCGAGACCTTGGTGACGGTGATATAAACAAACATATATTAGAATGCAGCAAACGAGCCAACTATACCTCTAAATTCTCGTGTGACGAATTCTTACAATGTTTAAGTAATTATTTGGAGCGTGGCTTCAAAGATAAGCTTGTCGCTGCAGGTGATTTCAGCCTCATGACAGACAAACAACAGATATCGGAGATCGTTCAGAGCTTTCAATATTCGTCCGCTAATGCCATGAGTGGTGCTAAATCAGGTCTGCAGAAGAGATTTAGGCACGAAGTCCCCCATGCCAAGTACGTAAATTGCAGAAATCGTAAGTTGGCTTTGGTGTTTGTGCACCTACTAAAAGACAACAGGTTTCAATGCTTAAACGATGTTGACGGTGTGCTCCTTTCAGCATGGAAGTTACTTAAATACAGCACTGCGATATCTGCAATTTTCGGAGAAGCGCAAGTTTGTGACAACCAAAAAAAACTTAAACTTCTCAAAGTTTCAACAACTAGATGGCTATCACATGGAGAAGCTAGTAAACGTCTAGTTTCCCGATTTCCTGCTTTTATCAACGCCTTGGATACTCTTATTCGAGAAAGTAAAGACTCGGATTCCAGAGCTGATTTAACTGGCATCCGTAATGCTATTCTAGAACCTAATACTATTCTGATGCTTCTTTTGTTAACAGACATTTTGAAGCACATCAATGAGTTTTCTTTGTTTTTACAAACTAAAAATCTTATTTACACTGAAATTGGTTCTAAATTTAAGTTGCTGAATGAAGCTATTGATCAAATGCGTGAAGAAGAAGGGAAGGAATTCAAATTACATGCCAAAGAATATCTGGGGATTTCCCAATATCGCATGAAAGAAGCAAGACGACTTCGAAACAATCAACTACTCAGTGGAAACGACGATAACGGCGAATTAGAAATTCTCCAAAAAATCGAAGATTTTAATGTCAACATCAAAATTCCAATCCTTCAAGAGATTTCAAAAGAGATTAATGAAGCCATCAGCATTGACGATCCTATTTTTCTTGCGTTCGACTTATTCAATGTAAGTAAGTGTCTTTCGATATCTAAAGAAGAGATACACGAGAAAGTAAATGTGCTCAAAGAATTTTATGGTCAGCAGCAAATATCAAAATTTGATGGAAAAGTAAATTTTGCCGAAGCCTTACTGGATACAAGTTACATAACATAGTCTTCATGATTAGAAGACTAATCACAAACAAAGAGCTCGATCCATCGAAAGTTGCACAATACAAAGACGATCATCCTATTCGGCAGTCAAAAGTATTCAAAGAAATGTTTGTCTATTGCAAAGAATACGAAGAGCTCTTTAGATTGTTAAAATTTTCGCTACTAATTCCCCCAAGCACTGCTAATGTTGAATGCGGCTTTTCTGTTTTAACTTTGATGCTATCGAAACAAAGAAATTTGCTAAGTCCGAACTCTATTGATAAGATAATGGCTTGATGATGCCACTTGGGAACTACTTGTAGATGAATATCGTGACATTAAAGATCGTCGTATCGCCTTATAAACTGCCTGTTTACATTACTCTGCTATGTTTCTATTTACCTGTTAGTTGAACGAAAAAGTTGCGTTGTAATTTAAAACTCCGTCATATATAAAATCTGTTTTGTTATATTTCTTCTGAAACAACGCCAGTGTGCAAATTTGAAACTGTCTGAAATGAACTGAAATGTACTCTCTCGGTATTCTTCCAAAAAAAGAACGAAATATAATGCCAGGATCCCCATAAATGATCTGAATGCGACACTGGTTATTTCTTCAGATATCTTACTGGTGGAAAACAGGCATAAAACGATAATATAATGTTTAAAATTACTAACTTGTGTAAATAGGGTCAAATCGTAACACACCAGCAATTTAATTTATTAGAAGACAAAAGAATTATACATGCATGAGCTGTTTATAACGCACATTTTTTTTATAAGAGCTTATGTAGAAAAAAAACGCGTTTCTTCGAAAAAAAAATGTATGTTTTGAATTATAATTTTTTGAAACCGATGAATTCAAACAAATGCCTTTTTTTAACTCGATTTTTGAAAACCTTGATGTTCAAAGACATAACAGATAGCTAACAAACGTAGAAAGTAATAAGAAAGTCTGATCTGTGCTTTACTGACACGAAAAACATATCTATTTGCAAGTGCCAAAGTACATTGATTCAGTACCATAAGTAACTAAAAGTCCCAGTTTTATGTTGACCTATTTGATTAATATCCATTCCTTCATTAATTAAGTGATAAAATATCAAAGAAAACGTATTTTAAATGTATATGATTGAAAACCTTCCAAACTTCAAAAGGCTACGTTCGTTCATTAGAATGTATATTGAGTTTTTAGTGGGGACTCGCAGACCCTAAATCGCAGACTAATTGCCATTTCGGCTGGAGGAGTAGGAGTAGGAGTCCACGGGTGTTTTAATACGGTATATATTCGCTATCGCTGCTACCGTAACAATTTAAGTGAAAACAAATAATATATAATATTCTCTTATTTCTATTCCGAACAGGTGTTATTATCTTAATTAAAAATATTGACGCACGACGAAAGTATTTCAAAAACGTAATTGAAACTTGAAAATAAAAAATAAAAAATAATTGAAATAAACAATAATAAAACAATTTTTTCTTCTATGAAATCCCAAAAGGGAATTCTTCTTCAAATGATGTTAATTTTGATTTTTTTAGTTCCATATAGAATTCTATATATACATATAATATATAATACATCAACGAAAGATTTTAATCATAACCTGTATGTGTGAGATGAGTATACAGGAGAAAAAAATTGATTTAGAACAGTTTCAAGTAAAAAACAAAAGCAGACCAACTTGACATCGTTTTTTGGTGGGTGTTCTTGTGTTGCGAAAGAATTAAAAAAGCCTGATAGTAATGTTAACAAGACTGAAAAAAACTAACTATAGAGAGACACATCAGAAAAATGGAAAACGCACTAGGAACGCACTGAAAAATCTCTTGGTTGGATGGAAAATGATCAAACGTCTTATTAACTCGATATTGCACAATCTGTGAACTTCGAAAAAAATAAACTGAAGTTCAAAACTGCATATTTCATTCTATATTTCATTCTATATCGAAGTTTAAAAGAATTCATGCCCTCGAAGTAAAGCACAGCGTTGATCTTGGTGAGGCATATATACACAAATAATATGACAGCAGGTGTTATTATTGATTTTATTGGTGATAGTATTGCATCGAAATTAAAACGTAAACTTGAAACTCGTAATTTTATTAGCATATTAACAGACAGTGATTCAAGCATCACAGAGAGAGAAGGTATTTTGTGGTAACATTTAACCCTAATCCTCCTGCAAAACGAAATCAAAGCAGAAATTACTTATATATCTCTGGATTTGACAGTTCTTGTGACAGCAGATGCAAGAGGTATAATTCAAGAGATTCGAAACTATTTAATTTGAAAACTGACGAGTCAAACTTGTGGGTTATGGATCTGACGGAGGCTGATGGAGTTCGTCCCAAAAAAGCTTTATGTAAACAATGAGTGAATTTATTATTATTTCTTGCTGAGATAAAATTATGCGAAATGTTACTTAGTGTAAGATCTTTAAAGGTGGATTGCCCACAAAATTTCTACCTTGCAAGTTATTATTGATAAATATGGCATGTATATACATGCAACATTTAGCCAGCCTAGCTGAGGATATGAGCTATCCAGCCAAGGACAGGAATAAGTTCGCAGAATGGTACAATAATAAAGCTTGGATTCCACTTATGGTTTGCAACTTGCAAAGTTGTTATCTAAAACTTTTCAGGCAGAAAACGTTGATATTATTGACGTTACAATACATATAATTCAAGCCAAAAAACAACTTGATAGAATAGAAAAAAAGATTTTGAATTGTTACCGACCGTGAGACGATTCTTCTTAAACAACAAAAAAAAGTTGTCAACTTATTTCAAGATGTTCAACTTAAAGGCTTCGAGAGAGCTAAAGTAACTGTCGCTGAAAAAAAAATGTGTGGATAAAAGCAGTAACAGATGCTATATCTGTAAGGCTTGAAAATGATGAAACTATCCCAACAAAATATTCCCCATTGAGTGAAGATGATTGATTGGGACGTCTTCTGAGATTGCCACTTCGCGACCATTTAGCGACGTCTGAGGGACGTCTTGGAAAGACGTCTCTACGACGATGATTTTACGAAGAAAAGATGAACGAGCAAATTTCATAATCCTGCGACGTCGTTACGACGTCGTTGGGATGTCATCGAGATGTCTCAGTTGAAGATTATTATTATTAATGAAACATATTTGGCATTTCTCCACATTACATGGCTATTCGTCCAAAATTTTAAAATATGTATGCATTAAAACATTATTATAAATTATATTATTATATAAATAACAATTAAACTTGGAGATGTGATTGGGACGTCTTCTAGAGATTCCCACTTCACGACCATTGAGCGATGTCTTGGAAAAAGGTCTCTTCGACGACTTAACGACGAAGAAATAAATTTCATAATGAAAACAGTATGAAAACAATAATTCGAGCGCCAAAGTTTTTGTTTGAAAATCCCCAAACACTTCGATAAACTCTTCGGAATATTGCAAAATTTTGAGTACCTTCGATTTTCCATTCCAGTTTATTGGGAGAGATATTTTATATATTTCGCAGACCACCGTTCACTGCGTTGCATCATTTTACAAATAAATTCTTCCCAATCACAATTACATATCTTCATTGCAGCAATTGACATTCGGATTTTACACGTGTGACGTTTTTGAAACGATGCTGATGTCTTCTGTCATGTTTACAATTTGTTTTGATTACAAGGTGATCTGGAACCTACAGTGTGAATGATGACAGATTGTGCAAGATGAAACGTACCAGCATGCTTAAAACATCAAAACACCTTTCGTGTCTGCCTCTTTCTGGTGACTTTTTAGGGGATTCTCTTCCTCGCAAATCACCTTTTATTAAAAAGACAAGGCTAATACCCGGTGTCTTTTATTGGGCCAATTAATTAAAAAACTATTGAGTCATGTTCATATCCATAGGTACTTTGATCCCGTTGCTCTGTAAGGGTTGCGAAACCACTTAATAATTCCAGTTAAAATGTTAAATATTTTAAATATTTTGGTTCGTTATACTGCGTTCTTGCAGGCCGGTTTTCAGTCCAATCGCTGCGGTCGCGCGACTGAGCGAACAGCTTTTTCATTCACTCAGTATATAAAGGCCGACCACCACTTAGCCGTGCGAGCGCGGCGCTCAGACGATCTATTGTTATTAAAACAATAGATCGCCTGAGCGTAAAAGGTGTTCGAAATGTTACCTCCACTTTCATACGAATAAAAACAAAAGCTGATTGGTGAGATCAAAATCGTGTCGTCTGAAACTAGAAGTTGTTTCAACTTCCAGACGAACACTTTTCTTTCGTATACGAATTGGATATTGCGCAATATCTAATTGGAATAACAATAGATCGTCCGAGCGCCGCGCTCGCACGACTAAGTGGAGGTCGGCCTTTATTCCAATTAGATATTGCGCAATATCCAATTCGTATACGAAAGAAAAGTGTTCGTCTGGAAGTTGAAACAACTTCTAGTTTCAGACGACACGATTTTGATCGCACCAATCAGCTTTTGTTTTTATTCGTGTGAAAGTGGAGGTAACATTTCGAACACCTTAAGGCCGACCTCCACTCAACAAATTTTGTACGCGCGGGCGGACGACAATTCAATACGCATGCGTGCAAGCACACGCTGCGAACACATTTCATTCGCAAGTAAGTAGACCAGTGGTCTACTACCAAGCGAGAGCGTACGTTCGCAGAAAATAAATGATGTAATCAAAACAATTAAAACCAATCAAATGCTGCTAAACATTTTAACTGTAGTATTGTATAGTAGTATTGTTTTCTTCTTTTCAGTTTGACAGTCATGTTTGCTATTATTTTTTATAATCTAAGGATTATTTGCAGATATTCAATATCCACTCACGCTGGTGCATACACCGGCTTCGTTCGTCTGCGCGTACAATATTTGTTGAGTGGAGGCCGGCCTTTATACGCTCAGGCGATCAATGGTTTTAATAACAATAGATCGTCTGAGCGCCGCGCTCGCACGGCTAAGTGGAGGTCGGCCTTAATGATTTGAACTACCACCAGGCGCGAATGAGATTGCGTCAGCCAATCAAAAATCAGATCGCTCATTTCTCATTCGTGCGACCACACAGCGAATGAACTGAAAATCGGCTTTTAGATTTGCTGAGATAGATGTAATCAACATCCTAACAACGATTTGTTAAAAAAAATAAAATAATTTGCCTAAAAATGTCGGCCACCATGGTTGGTGAAGAAAATGTTGGTTTCCAGAGATCTTTTCAGCGGAATTAGGGAGATTCGTAAACTCGACGAGCCTGTTACACGAAAAAAATCAATTACTTGTGAGAATTATTTTAAATTTGTTCTACTAAAATGGTACTTCAGAGATTTAAAGCCTTTTATAGTGTATCAAAAGAAACGTCATAACTTTGCACGCTTATTTGAAGTGTTGATGTGAAGTTTCTAATGACTTTGTAGGGAAAAACTTACGAACAGCTATACAATTCCCTACACAAATCTATAGAAAAAAAGTTTCGTGTAAACGAAACATGATTTTTCCGCGGCAAACTTTGCATGAGAGAAGATCTATTCTGTAAAATACTTTTTTCATTACATACTGATTTTTTCGCGCCAAATAAAGGTCAAACAAAACAGTAAAGCGAACGCAATAGAACGCGCTATAATTCTGAAGCATGTATGTAAAGTTCCAGGAGATAAAAGTTCACTTGTAGGATATATCCTGTTCAACTATAGACATTTGTATTTTATATGATTTTTATTTTTTCAGCTTCTTTATTGTAAGGCATTTTCAAATTTCATCTCCCATTTTTCTGTACAATTTTGTTGATTGTTTACCAACCACCCAGCAGCACCAAACTATGTAATGTCAAAGTCTAAAGACAGTCTACATTATAGATTGACATCAACCTGTCAAAATTAGAAGTTGTTAGTTTATTTTTAGGATATTTATACAACATATGCGTGTATAAATATGATTTTTATCTTGTTTTACATTTAAAAAGCAGTTTACAGACCATGTTTAATAATGACTGGCTATTACCTACTCTTATCTACAGTCCAGGGGGACATATAATTTCTTAGGGGGGGGGGGGGGGGGGATAGACCCCAGGTCCATGCCATGGATAATCTCCACAAGAAGGAGAGAGTCAATAATTTTTTAGAGAGCTTTGTTAATAATAATCCCAGACCATTTCTGAATTTCTACTGATGTCAGCATTTGTGCAACCCTCAGCTCTACTTAATGTACTGTATGTACAACATAGGAGACTGAAGATGTAAATAGTTTTTACGAAAAGCTTCTCTCAAATTTTGATCTTTTGATTTTTTACCGTCTATGCTTATGATTTTACTTTTAAAATGGCGTTTTATTCTTTTATCAGCTTAATACACACTTTTTTTATAAGAACCAGTAAAATCTGACTTTCTCTCTTACAATTATTTGAAACTGATCTAATTTTGACTCAAATGTTATAGAGTATAATTAGAAGTGCTGAGATGACTACTGATTATGTTTTGGAGAAAGGTAAGAAACTATAAAGTATTATGTAAACTCAAAATAGTGTATCAATGTATAATTACTTCTTAATTTTAAATTTTGATTTTTTATTCTTGTCCATTCTGAAACTATTTTAATCAACAACAGGACCTACATCAACGTTGTTCATTGCCTGTGTATACATATATATTTTATGAATTTCCAATACTGTCAGAAAGTCTTCAGTTAGAAATAAGCTATCGTTAAAAATACAATGTAATGGCGTCATTTTCGTTTGATGTCAGTCTTGGAGTCATAGCAAGCGAGAATGAATTTGTTGATGTGATGGCATTTCAAGACGAGCTCAGATCTGAGGTTGAGGATGTTGTATAAAGGTTTGGGGGGAACTAATTTATCTGAAGGTTTGATTCCCCTTTAATGAGATTGGGTATGAAAATGAAGATAGTGTCCCTCTCCTTTATTTTGTTAGGGGCTACAGAATTTCTGCCATTTGATTTTTAAAGTGATCAAATTTCTACAATTAAGTTACAAAATGAAGGAAAGCAATCTTGCAAATCCAGAAAAACAGGTGAGCAAGAAATTATGGAATAATTCACATTGACAGCTGGTCAACAATTTTGAATCAAGAAAATATGTTTAAAAATGTTTTCACATAATGGGCAAGCCACAACTTCCAGATGAAAGATTAATATTCATAACTGACCAATTAATTACAGGGGTTGACAAATTTCTACAGCATTCGTACACTGATGTACAAAATATATTTTTTCACGTACGCTAAAAAGATTTTAGTGTACATATTTCAAATCAAAATATGTACGTCTTATGAAAATACATTAATGCAACAAATAGTTTATTATCAACGTTTTATTATACAGTTTTATATTCTTTATTACTATTATTGTTTCACTTTTGTAGAATTTTAACTATTTTATCGACAGGTCGAAAAAGTTTGATTTTACGGTGGTAATTACCGTATTTGCCGGTGTATAAGTCGATATTTTTTTACGTTAATTTAGTGCTTAAAGTCAGGTGTCGACTTATACATCAGGTCAATTTCATCATCGTTATTTTTATCATTTTAATCAATTAAGCAAACAATGAATGAATTATTGCGCACCTGTCCGGTGTGCAGGTAAAAGAAAATGCAAAATCAATATGTCTCAGCAAAAATTGACCAAATATGGTCATTTTAAATAATTCGTAAAAGACAAGGAAACTAATGTAGTTTTGTGTATAACGCTATCAATATAATTATCATGCATTGAAATGTATTTAGTTGTAGAAAGTGATAAACCAGCCCTCCAAATTTAGAAAAAATCAGGTCGGCAAGAATTTGCTGACCTCGCCACAATTCAGGTCGGCAGTAGGTCGGCAATTTTGAATCAAGAAAATATATACAATATTTATGTCATTTTGTTAACATTATAATCTTTAAAAGCTAATGTCATAATACAAGGAAATACAAACATCTTGAACCGGTTTCAAAGTTCTGTACGGCAAACATCGCTCTCCTTTCTATGTAGACAATGATTCCTAATTACAAAGAAAACATCTATGTAGGAGTACCATCCGTGTCTCGATGACGCAAACCCATCTGGAATGTTTCAGGTGTTATAAATAACTTTCATTCAACACAAATATCGAAGATCAACATCTTAAAAACTGATTAATTAATTATTCAGAAAAGAAGCTGTCAACAAGCAAAAACATTTCCGGACATGTGCATATTTTTTTCTTCCCCTTCAAATGATAGATGTAACTTCATGAATAATTAATAATCTCTTTATATTGTTGACATAATAACTAATCAATGTTTTAATATGCATGTGTCTTACAAACAAGTTTTTAAACGATCATCAAGATTTTATAGCAACCTAGTAGAGAGAACATCATTTTTACGTCAGCATGATGATTTACAAAATGTCTTCTTTTAAGAAAAAAATTAAACTTTACTATTAAAAAATGAGGTCGGCAAAATTTTGCCGACCTTGAAAGAAGTTGGGTCGGCAACAAGGTCGGCATTGCCGAATGCCGACCTTAATTTGGAGGGCTGGATAAACAAAATCATACATAGCATAACAAATTACATGAAATAACTCAACACACATGTTCACTCTTGTATTTTCGCGCCGGTGTGAGTTCATGTAGATTACTTCTGCAAATTATTGATAAAATAGATGCATGACAAGTTTAGAAAACCAGCTTTCTTTGCCGCGAAAAAATTATACACTTTCCACATTTGATCAGATGAAAGATGATCAAGTTTAGGTTCGACTTATACACCAGGCTTAACAATCAACCATCTATTTGAACTTTCATATTCACTGTTCGACTTATACACAAAGTGGACCTATACACCGGCAAATACGGTAGCAGTCTTTGCCCTGAGTATATAACACGTGTGTTGTAATTCGCACGTGCTGTTCGATTTGCGCGTGCGATCGTATTCTTTTGGTGTAAAAAAAATTCACTTCATAAACGTTTTCTTAGGGATTGTTCACAAATGACGTCAACCATTTTTTAAAGATTTTTGACCCCCCACCCCCCCCCCCCTCCCCTCCCCCTCCCTCCAAAACAAAACAACCTCCATCCACCCAACTTGTCCTTTTGAATGTTAGTTTCTTACGCATTTTTAATAAGACGTGAAAATATTTGAAATGATCTTCGTGTAATTTTTCTCTGATCAAACTCCATCTTTGCTTATTGTTTTACGTTCGTGCATCACAGACCACATCAAGATCACATTCAGTGTTAACATTTTCATAAGAAACTTTTGCTTAATTAGAAAAATCAAGGTTCTGCAAAATTGTGTGGGTTGACGTCAACTAGTATCACATCCCCTCCCCCCCTCCCCCGTCAACCAGCGTCAACTTTAGTATAACCCCCCCCCCCCCCCCCCCCCCCCCCCCCCCCTCCCCCTCTAAGAGTTGACGTCATTTGTGAACGGTCCCTTACGGTAGCAGCGTAAGCGAATACCCTTTTAAAACACCCTTTGACAACCCTTTTAATTAAGATTTTTTTCCGACGGCAAAATTTTACTGTTGCAAAATGATGATTTGACACAATTATTTTTTGGCCTGTACGTGGCATTCAAGATGTCGAACAACTCTTCGTAATGTGAATATGCACTGTCAGATGTAATGAAGGATAGTGAAGTAAGGGGGACGATTTAACCTGTGAACCCCAAACACAGGAGACTGATTGCCTTTCTCTTTATACTTCACAACTTTATAAATAAAGTTCCAATAACAGACTTCTCCATGAGGCGAGCGCATTTGCGCTGGCGCACGCCCGCACGCTGGCAAATCATAGTTTCTTAGGTTTGCCAGCACATGATAACACGCTGGCGAAGCTCGTATTTCAGCGCATTTTTCTACCAAAAGTTTCTGCTCGCTAGTAAGTCATTTTGTACTTTAACATACAATTGTTTCATTGCTAAACTCCACCTTAGTTGTTATAAAGATATTATTTTTTTCTTTTGTTAAAATTATTTCATAATAATCAGGCCTTGACATAAAGAAATCTCTCCCGCGCGACTAATCCCGAGCCTAAATTGACAACAACTAATTGGCCTGCGCGATTCCAATTTCGTTACAAATGATGGAATTTTACTTATTGAAGCCGGGGGACGATTTAACCAGTGAACCCCAAACACTGGAGGCATTGCAGCCCTTATCTTTGACTTCAGTGCTTTCTTTTTTTAACTACGAGTTCTTCGTATTTTATTGATGTAACACGTGAAAATTCAATTAACAAAATACATCTTTGTTAGTTAACGGAAAACAACTATATAATAAAAATCACTCAGCATAATTTAATCTTCATATAACTATATTTAGAATGAATTAACAAAATTTCCTGAATTGATCTGTGTACAGGTGTTGTTTGCAAAAATATTTTGAATTAACAAAGCCCTTTGTTTGAAAGGCTTTTGAAAGTTACTATGATTTTTGAACATTATTTCCTATTTATCAAAATGAAGTAAGAATATTGTTTTTCTCTATATATTTTTCTATAATCCAATTGTTGTACTTTCAATAACGTAAATCTTGCACAATATCTTTTTGAACTTGATCATGAAAAGATCTGGTAATAAAGTTGTTTTTAAGTTTTCGTTTCGAGGGCGTTATGAAATTAACAAAGCTATTCATGACGTTTTTGTTATGCATGTTTTCTGAGAAAGAGGTAAGAGAAAACCACTCTAAAATATATAACCATTCCTTTTGATAGATATTAACTATAAATCGCTCAGATAAATTGTTGTTTATCAAAGCTGGGCGAGTGAATCATCGCTCGGGTGATGCAAGAAATATTGAACTTGGGCGCGTGTTTGCGTGCGCGCGAGCGATCGCGCGTCTGTTATGACAAGGCCTGAATAATATTTTACAGTGTGATGGAGTGCTTGAATTATTTTTCCTACTTCTAGCGTCTGTTGTTTCCATAACATGCACCTGTGTGATTACGTAAGTTTATTCTCATTTCTTTAATCAAGCATGGAAATTTGTTGTGTCATGAGGAACGAATTATCGGTATCGTTATTTAACATTTACAGAAACAACGGAACCTAAAATCGTTTCAGCAGATTAAGATTTATATAGATGGCAGTGATTGGTAACGACGGTAACGTTGACGAAATAAAACAAGATTGTAAAGGGAGCTGGAAACTAAGATGCTTTTAAATTTAATTGAATAACACGAAAACGAATCCTGCTGGTACCACTTCTGTTTTCATATTCTTTCGTCAGGTGAACAGATGAATTTGTATAACAAAGGAAATTTTAAAATTACCTTACCAACGGTGGTCGTTCTCCCAAGCAACAGCAAATTGGTGAATAATAACTTAATATACCTAAGCTATCCTTCATTGTCAATTGAGCATGAAAACTAATATAATAAGTAAGTTGGGCATGTTTTAGTTCATATAAATGGTTGAGCATGTTTTCACATGCGTTATTAATAGAGGATCTTAACTAGGCTCTAGGAGTGTCAGAGAGCGTGAGCATGTGCCTCGTAATGAGAAGACAGTAACGATAACGATCATTTCCGCCAAATTTCCATGCCTGTTTAACGTTACGCAAACTGTGAATTGGGAATTCGAATATAATCAAGGGAGCTCATTACAGGATTCAATATTTCCCTCGGCTGGTACGCTGGTACTTAGCTTGAAAATAGAATCCTACTCACAACATAAGAAACGCAAATTAAATTAACTTTTAGTTGAAAACGAGGCTAATTCAAGAACGAGACCGAATTGTTTAGGTTCATTTTCGGTAACACGTTCTCTTCGTTGGTGGATCTTCCTCTACTACAATTGTAAAAAGCAATGTTCTAAAAATTAAAATTGAAAGATGTGCACTCGAGATTAAAAAACTATTAATTACTGATTTAAGCGCTGTTCCCTAAACCAACAGGATTTTGAATTAGTTGAGGCCACGATGTTTCAACAAAACGTAATTGCGCTGGCAAATTAGTCTAAGGAGCTTTCGCCAGCGCATTTGCGCGCGCTGGCACAAATTTCTTCATGGAGAAGACTGCAATAAAGTGTATGAAATCTAATTTGTTCTACTTGTGGTTTCAATGTAAAAGTTAAGGGGCATTCAGACTCCAGATGGGAATAAAAATTCTTTCTTTTTATTTTGTAGTAATTCAAGTGAATGAAGAAAAATGAGCGTGACAGAAAAAGCAAAAATACTGAAAATAAAAATAAACGAATAAGTTCGTAAAATATCGTGTTAATTTTTACGCTTTTAACTCTAAAGTTTTTTAGCTATCTAAACTGTCATTTTGTATCAAAGATTTCAAAGATCGCAGTGTTTGTGACATGAACAAATATAATTATCAGATATATAAAGCATGGCTCTCATCCTCGTAGAGAATTTACAGGCTTTACTTCCTAGATAATAGTATTGAAAAAAGGGAGGAGAGAGATTTTTATTTTTGTATCACAACAGACTTTTTTCTTGTAAAAAATGCGACATATACTAATTGAACAGGACTCGTAACATTGTGTGAATAGTTGAAATTGATAATTGTTGTGCTATTATAGCTGAAAATCCCTTGAGTTACATAAAATGTTTCTCAAGTAAATTATAATTATTTTGCACAGGTGTTTTATTTATTTTGCACGTGCGATAGAGAGTTTACTTTGTTTGTTTGTGCGTGCGATCTTCTGCTCGCCTAAATTAGTTTCTGGGCAAAGACTGAATTAGTTGGTGTAGATAGGGTCTAGTTGTAAAACACCAGCAAATTAGTTTATTAAATGACAATTATGCATGCCGTGAGCTGTGTTAACATAGGTTTTTTTATAAGAGCTTTAATTATAATTTCATGAAACGAAAAATGAATTCGAACAAATAACTGCCTATGGAAATAAGAACACGAATATCGCCAATTTTGATATTGATATCACTGATTAAATATTTTATTTTTACTTTAATCATCGCCCTTGTTTAATGCACCATCCCTCATGCAGGTTGAGCTGCTTTGGCATGAGGATGGTTTGTTCTTCATTTGATTTCATAAACATGTTTTATCAAATTATAGAATGTCAAGAAAGAATGAGCACGCATCGCGTCGTTCTTTTCCACTAAAGTAACAATAATATAATGATAATGTTTTTTGTCTTGTTTTTTTTTTTTGTAACAGCGAATAGCAAACAATTTTCCTTGCAATATATTAACATCTACTTTGTTCGATGAATTCATTGAATATTTTTAGGAGTACAGGGATTTTTCCAAGCACTTTTGGTTACTACCGTTTTTCGTAGAGAAGATTGAGTTTAACAGTCCAGGAAGCAAGCTCCGCAATTTTGGAGATTTCAATCTCCACAAACAGGCCTTGTCATGAGAGGCATGCGTAGGGAGTTGGAAACTAAGATGCTTTTTAATTTTTTTGAATAACATAAAAAGGAGTCCTACTGGTACAACTTTCATTTTCATATTATTTCGTAAGATTAAGAAATTAATGCCTATAACAAAGGAAATTTCAAAATTAACGTAGCAACGGTGACTCTTCTCCGTAGCAACAGAATAATTGGTGAATAATGGCCTAATTACTCTCTCAAGACATGTTTTTAAATACTATGCATTAGAGAGCTAAAAAAAATGTTTAATTGACAATGAATGATTGAGTTTCTAAACTCAATTCAAGATTGAGTTTTAACTACCGGTAAACGGTAATTGGAAAGTGCTTGGAAAAATCCTGGAGTAATGTAATGATATCCTGGAAGATACTCTTCTTCCAGTGTACTGAAAGAAAATGTTATTCATTTTATTCCCATACAAAACAAGTCAAAACTAACGTACGCAACCTAATGTTTCATAAAATTCACGTACAAAATAATGGCTAGTTCACGTTCGTGCATGAACAAGTAATGCATGTCGATCACCCAGTGTTCCAGCGCTGCCTCAGGTTGTCATTGACCGCATAAGGAATGCTGAGTTCATTAATTTTGATCATTTGTTACCTTCTTCAGTGGTCTCTACAGAAGAATACACATTCCAGTTCTCCGGGGGCCCATCTCCATCAGTGTCTCTGGTGCCGCGTCAGTCGAGTCAACCACGGGTTTCTGATTTTTCCTTGTGGCTTAGAACAATTTTATTCGTTGTTGTGGCCACTTCTTTCCTGATAGTGTGTGCGAGTTGTTACAGTATCAGGCTATCATCTGTGATTTCGCCACCCAATTTAATTTTCAAGCTTTGGGCGCTTACGATAGGTTTTTCCGTTTCCAGATGGCGTACAATGCTTCTTTGTCATGGAATCGTATTGATGATGATCTGTACAATTGGCATCTGAGAGGTGCCCCTGCACTTGTCTGTTTTGCGTGTAGGGGTGTGGGGCACATGGCATCTGGCTGTCCATTGCGGTTGTCTCAGACCACTGGTTCTAATTCAGGCTCCATCTTACCTAGTGGCAAACGGCCCTTTCGTGCCCCCCAGAACTCGCAGTCGGTCAGACCTCCAGGGTCAGAATCCTCCTCTCATTCTAGATCCTGTCAGTCTTATAATGCAGATGGGCATTGCACCAACACCAGGTGTTTTTTCATACGTCGCTGTCGGATCTGTTTAGGTCCCCATCCAGCCTCGCAATGCACCAGCGGGCATAATTTTTCATCTTAATGTGTTGCCTTTCTCAGTTGTTTCTTCGGTTAATATTTCCAGATCGGAATTGGCTTTGCAGGATCATCCTGATAGAGCTGTTGTGTCCTTTGTTTTGGATGGTTTTCGTTACGGTTTTGATATTGGATTTTCTGGTCCTATTTTAACTACTAGACCTAAGAATTTATTGTCGGCTCGGAATAATCCTTTACCGGTTTGGGAGGCCTTAGCAAGAAAGGTTAATAGAGGACATACTGCAGGCCCCTTTTTGTCTCCACCATTGCAGGCTGTATCTGGAATAAAATAGCGCACGAGTGCTGAATCGCTCGCGCAAAATACTTCACGCGAGCTATTCGATTGCATAAACTCATTTTGCGCGTGCGATCCTTGTCCTGCGTCAAATCACAAGATTTTCTGTTTGTTAGAGTGACAGCTCTTGGCCGTACAAGTAATTCAAGTGCGTTAATTTATTTATTTATTTATTTATTTATAATAATATTTATACAGGATAACCTATTCAGTATAATATATGTGACAGTTTATGGGAAAAGGATAACAAGCTAAATTTTGATTTAAATCGAAATTTCGATTTTCGATTATTTAAAGCTAAATTTCGATTTTTTAAAATCGAAATTTAGCATCAAAAAATCGAAATCGAAATCGAAATTTAGCTTCTAAAAAATCGAAATTTAGCTTCTCAAAATCGAAATCGAAATCGAAATTTAGCTTCTAAAATTCGAATTCAAAATTTAGATTCTAAAAAAATCGATTTTTGAATTCTAAATGGAGTACCATTATCGCTGTTAAAAAGTTTTGTTTATATATTTCACATCGGTATGCGCCATTTTGGTTTTTGACCGGGGGACTTTGTTACTTCCCTAAATCGAAATAAAAAGTTTCCGAAAAATATCCATCAAGTTTACATTTCTATATCGTTTTGTTTTAATAATCTGGTCATCTGTCGTCAGTGATCTTTTATTGAATCTAATGCTCCCGCTATGGACTTCGTCTCATGATAAAGACAATAAAAAATACGTATATAACAGGTTATATACTTTCATTAAAATAAAGGTGAGTATAACAAAAGCTGTTAAAATATTTTCATTTGTCTCTCTCCTCCTTTGAACCTTAAAAAAAATTTGAATTTCCAGTTAATAACGAAACTCCAGGTGTTGAGTGTTTCTTTTTTTTCGCAATGTTTACAATTTTTTGCAATGTTTCCATTTTTCTTGAAATTTGATTGACTCGCATGCCAGATGGCCGCGCGGTGGCCTAAAAAAGTATAATCGAATCCAACTTCCAAGCACACAAAATCTGGCCGTCGTCGGCCAACAAAGTTGAGCAATAGTTGTCACTGAAACATGCACAGAACTGGCCGCATACGTACGTACGGGCAAAATCGCACAAGTGGAGGTTGGCCTTTAAGTCACCAGAAGATCACATTACAAGGTTTTAAAATAATAAACTTTTTCCCCCGAAGGAGTTTACCAAAATAGCGATCGAACAACGGAATAAAAAAGAATTACAGCGTACGGTTTCTATTCTTAACAACTTTAGCAGTAACTGTCGTTTCTTTTATATCTAACTGAATGAGAACCAGGTAATTAGTTCAGTATTAAACACTAACGCGTGCTACCTGTAATTATACTGAATGCGGTACAACAACAACATCTAGAATTTACATAATTTAAGCCGAAAAGGATTCTTATTGGTTAAGAAGCCGCGAAACTTTTACCAGCCAATCAGATTGCAAGAAGTATGTCAACACGAAAATTAATGCAAAACAGAAGCGAAAGAAAGTAGAATTTCAGCATGTTGCAACATCCATCAAAAGTTAACAGCCGGACGTTTAAACTTTTGAAATTTTTTGTTGTAAAGTGAATATACATTTCATTGTTTCTATTGGCTGTATACCAATAAAACTTTATATGATTAGTGGTCACACAAAAAAGCAAAATGTACGGTTTAGAGTTCCCATTATAACGAAACATTTACAATGACAACAAAATCTTATTTACGTAACACTTATTCTTATGATTAACATCGATTATGGTTAAAGAAATCGATTTTCTGATTTATGAAATCGAATAATTAGATTCTTTTAAAATCGAATAATTTAGATTCTTTTAAAATTGAATAATTTAGATTCTTTTAAAATCGAAATTTAGCTTCAAAAAATCGAAATCGAAATTTAGCTTCTAAAAAATCTAAATTTAGCTTCTAAAAATCGAAATCGGAATCGAAATTTAGATTTCATAAAATCGATTTTTTCCATCTAAATTTCGATTTAAAAAGAATCAAAATTTAGCTTGTTATCCTTTTCCCATAAACTGTCACATATAAAAATATGGCTTACTGCTATCAATTAGGGTCCTGTTAAACGTTAGGATAAAAGTTAAAAAATATATGATTTATGCAAATCTCAACATGCTAAAAAACTAAATGCTAGATTAAAGTAAGAAACAATAAAACATGTGCTCGTGAGAACCTCTGATTTGATAAAACGATGAGAAACAAAAAAAAAAACACTAAAACCACTGAAAAGTTTTATAGAAATGAATTACTTAAAATACTGAGATAATTTTGTTTTAAAACTGTATATATTGACATCATAAATCATGTGTCTCGGTAAGGTATTGTATATTTTACTTGCCATAAATCTAAATGAGCAACGGCCATATTCCGTACGAATTACTGGAAGCCGTAACAACGAATTCGTACTTCTGGTATTATGGCGGTGGCTCATCAAGACAAAATAGTCATCAAAGTTAACACATAATTCATTGTCTGTACTCTTTCGAACCAGAAGACAACAGTTCTTTTTTATTGTGCCCTCGATCGAATTGATGTTCTCCGATGGTATAATTTTTCGTGCACGATTGTCGATTGTTTCATGTTAAGGATAAGTTCTTTATCATAACACCATCTTGATATTTCATCCATGTCATAGTTAAGTTGTGTTTCAATAACGTCGATTATTTTTCCTCCACAATATAAAACAGTGTCATCGGCATATTTAATGATTTCAGAATGCTTCAAGTTGTCAGCAAGATCGTTAAAATACAACAAGAATAACAGTGGACCTAAAATGGTAACCCATTGAGAGGTACTCCTTTTCCGAAGATACACCATTATAGACAACATACTGTTCACGGTTGAATAAGTAATCAGTAAACCATAGAAGACCACTTTCCCATATGCCATAAGAAGTGAGCTTTGACAAGAGCTTGCTATGGCTCAGTGTATCGAACGCTTTAGTTAAGTCTATTTTAAACCGCTCCAACAATTTCCCCCCTGTCTACATGATGTCTTATGCTATCGGTGAAAGATATGGTTGCCAGATGGGTGGATCTTTTGGCTCTGAAACCATACTGGTTACGATGGGGAAGGTTGTTCTTTTCAAGATAATCAATTAATTGACCATGTACTATTTTCTCTATGATTTTGGCAACTGTTGGGATTACAGAAATGGGTCGATAGTTGTCAAAGTCACATTTCGTTCCACTTTTGTAAACAGGTGTAATCTTTGCCGTTTTCCAAGCTAATGGAATCTGACCACTGGATAGGGATAAATTTATATTGTATCATAATTTTATAATACTAATATTATACTTGTACACTACTTGTTTTATGTTTTGGGGGATTTTATCATTCATTGATCAGGCCTTCACATAAAGAAATCTCTCCCGCGCGACTAATCGCGCGCCTAAATTGACAACAACTAATTGGCCTGTGCGATCCCAAATTTCATTACAAATGATGGAATTTTACTTATTGAAGTCGGGAGACGATTTAACCAGTGAACCCCAAACACTGGAGGCATTGCAGCCCTTATCTTTGACTTCAGTGCTTTCTTTTTTTAACTACGAGTTCTTCGTGTTTTATTGATGTGAAAATTCAATTAACAAAATCCATCTTTTTTTTTTTTTTTATTATTTTTTTTAAAACATATATTTAGCATCCACAATTTACAAAGTGGCTCTTCCGCCTAAAATTAAAATATGAAAAAATTAAAATATTTAGATAATTGTTGTTCAAAGAATTGTGAGAAGAAGTGGTTAAAAAAGTTAAGTTAAAAAGTAAAAATAGAATATATGCATTGTTTACGCACTCATTGAAAAAGAGATAGATATTATCTCTAGGTATGTCACTATAGCATGATCAAATAAAATGGTAAGAAGTGTAAAAGTTTCCAAGACAACTTGAAGTGATGACCATGCCAACAACACACTGAAGTGGTTGAAATTGGGTTCACTTCAAACTTCGAGGAAATGAACTATTATTAGGAAGAAAGAGATCTAGTTAAAGCTTTGTCCATAAAGAACTTTCGAGAGTCACGTTTAAAACTAGCGTATGACGTCGAACATCGCACAGCCCTGGGCAAATTGTTAAAAATTAACGCTTGTTGCCTAAAACTGTGCGGTTCACCTCTTGAAACTTTCATTGTATTGTCAAAACGAGACGATCTTCGAGCACTTTCTAACTCAATAGGAAGATAGTCTGGCCATTTATTATCATTAAGAGCAAGATACGTTAATTTTACTGTTGCATGCTCAATGTTTTCCAGGATTGGTAGCCAGTTTAAGCCTTTCACTACATCGTGCATTTTAGCATATTTTCCAAGTACATAACCAGCTGTAGTGTTTTGTACTCTTTGTAGACGATTCAACAGATAGTTCAGGAAGTTCAGCATAAACTGTGTTACAATAAGTAATCTTCGACAATACTAGAGTCTCCGCTAGAATTTTACGTACATTGAGTGGTGTAAAACGTTTGAATTTTCGTAACATTTGCAATGTCCCACAGCAAGACTTTACGATTTGGTTGACATGGTTAATCCAACGAAGATTTTCATCGAAATGGATTCCTAGAAGTTTGGTAGAGTTTACTCTTTCAACAGTTTTATCATTACATCTAATTTTGAAAAGTTCCGGATTTGCAAGGTTATGTTTCCGGGACAGTTGGGACGTTGAAAACAGAATTGATTTTGTTTTGTAATGATACGATACAACGATACAACCTTATATCAAAGTTGTAAGAGATCCGAAATCGAGAGCTGTGTAAAAGAATTAGAAGATGATCTTTGTTAGTTAATGGAAAACAACCATGTAACTATATCATAACAATCACTCGGCATAATTTAATCTTCATATAACTATATTTAGAATGAAATAACAAAATTTCCTGAATTGATCTGTGTACAGGTGTTGTTTGGAAAAATATTTTGAATTAACAAAACCCTTTGTTTGAAAGGCTTTTGAAAGTTACTATGATTTTTGAACATTATTTCCTATTTATCAAAATGAGTAAGAGTATTGTCTTTCTATGTATATTTTTTTATATAATCCAATTGTTGTAATTTCAATAACGTAAATCTTGTGCAATATATTTTTGAACTTGATCATGAAAAGATCTAGTAATAAAGTTGCTTTTAAGTTTTCGTTTTGAGGGCGTTATGAAATTAACAAAGCTATTCATGACGTTTTTGTTATGCATGTTTTCTAACACTAAAATATATAATCATTCCTTTTGATAGGTATTAACTATAAATCACTCAGATAAATTGTTGTTTATCAAAGCTGGGCGAGTGAATCATCCCTCGGGTGATGCAAGAAATATTGAACTTGGGCGCGTGTTTGCGTGCACGCGAGCGATTTTATAGTAAGAAACGAGAATTTATTTTTCAAAAAGTAATGAAATCATTAGAATCATCTAGTCATCAGAGGCTTCACTTTCACTATCGTCGTCAGTGGTTCCATCATCGTCATCACTTATCTCCAATCTCGGTATTTTTACAGGTTGTTCAACAGGTTCATCAAATGTATGAACCCTTCTTTTAGAGGATTCAAAGTTAGATGCAGCTCTTGCAATGATTGCCTCCCTTTCAGCCTGGGTCCATAGCTTGTCGTTTATATTGATTGTATCAGATTTTCGATGGGCGAGATCAAAATGCAAATGACATCTCAGAAACAAAGAAGAAACATGTCCCAAATGACGTCAATGGAATCACGTCGAATTTCGAAGAACAGAAAAAAGAAAAAGGACAGGATCGCAAAATGCGAATGACATCTCAGAACAGGAAGAAACATGTCCAAAGTGACGTCAATCGAACACGTTGAATATTTCGAAGAACAGAAAAAAAGAAAAAGGCGAGATCGCAACATGTAGATGAAATAATTAAAAACAAAGAATGTATTAACTCCTTTGCGGGATGTTTTACATCATTGAATGATCATATGATCGCTTTATATGATCAAACGATTTATTAATGCTTTTATTCTGTGTTTTTAATAACAAGGAGCCAGGTGTTGTAAAAATCAATTAAAAAAAACTCACGTCACGATTTTTTCGCTGCACAATAATAATTTGCACGTGTGATAGGTGTTTGATTATAGCATTTTGCACAAGCGTTATTTTGCTCTCACGCATCTCCGGATACAGACTGCCATTGGAGCCTTTGCATTGTTCCCCACTTGGTGCTGTCCCTTAGAAAGAAGGGACTTTTAGGATTATTTTGGATTTGTCATCGCCTAGGGACATTTCAGTCAATGAAGGTATCGATAAGTCTAATTTTTCGGTTAAGTATTCTAGTTTTAATGACTTTATGCTTATGATTTCTCAGTTAGGTTCAGGTTGTTATATGGCTTAATTGGATATTAACGTGCTTTTTGTTTGTGTTCGGTTCGTCCTGCTCAGTGGGGCCTGTTAGGTTACTGGTGGAAAGGTCATTATTTTGTTGATACTCGTTTGCCTTTTGGGAGTCGTTCGTCGTCTTTCATTTTTAATCAATTCGCAGAATTACTATGTTGGATTTTCATTTTCGTTGGTGGCATTCAGCATATGATGCATTATCTTGATGATTTTCTAATTTGTGGCTTGACAGAGCGTCAAGTGGCAGAGGACATGGCTTTTATGCAGTCGATATGTTCGGAACTGGGCATTCCTTTAGCTACAGAGAAAACAGTCGGCCCAACCCAAATGCTTAAGTACCTGGGAATTGAAGTTGACGTCTGCGCCCGTACCATTCGATTACCTGTAGATAAGTTTGAGGACCTTCACACCATGTTAATTGGATGGAGGAGCCGACGCAAATGTACTAAACGGGAATTACTGTCTTTAATTGGTTCTTTATCATTTGCAGCCAAAGTTGTTAGGCCAGGTACATCTGTTTGGAATTATGATTTGGCAACCTCTGTCAATTTATAGCGTTTGGGGGAATTTGGGGGTGCATTGTTCTGCTGTCCTTGTTGACAGTTAAGTATTTATACTTAAGAAACCGTCTTTGTAGATGGTTTGTGAATAGATATAGATTTTGTCAATTTGCCTTTGCCTCCTCTAAAGTCCTATTTTTTGAAAAATGTCCTCTTAAGTCCTCTATAGTCCTCTAAAAAACTGTGTTTTTGCTAGAATCTCCTCTAAAATCCTATATATTTTTTCAGGTAACATAAAAAATGCAATGGAATGTATTTGATAGTAGGCTACTCTCGATTTTTTTCCAACCGCATCAATGTTGAATGGTTTGAAAATTCTTGAATAAATAAAAATAAAAATTTGAATCCTCTAATATCCTATTTTTTCTTCGAAAAATCTTTGTTTTTTTTTCCAGAAAAATCCTCTAATTTTGGGGGGAAATGTCCTCTAAAGTCCTCCAAAGTCCTCTATTTTTTTCATTAAAGTTCTGTGGCCACCCTGAATAACTGTCTTTGTTGACAGCCATATCAGATTAGGCGCTCTCCTTGTTGACAGCTAATTGTTCTCAATAATTGTCCTTGTTGACAGCCAATCAATTTGGAGTTTGTCCTTGTTGACAGCTGATAACATTAACATGCTATTCTTGTTGACAGTCAATCAGATTAAGAAACTGTCCTTGTTGACAGTTTGTGTCAGGTTCAATCACGCATCCTCCGATATCCCTCAACCACCAACATATGTCTATTTTATTAGCTACAGAAAGATACCCATTATTATACTCCTGTAATCTCAAAAATATGGACTTAAGGCATTATTTGTATAAGTTAGAAACAAATGAAATCTTTAAAGTTGATTATCTCAAAATGGAAACAAGATTCGCAATATGCGACTATAAAGTTCCAAAATATTTGTTAATTATTGTTATGAAAAATACACATCATTAAATACCAAAATATACATCATTAAATAACTACAATGGTATAACTACCATCAATGTCATACTCAGATAAAAATGTTGTCCTTACTAAACAGGGTAGAATTGAATTTAATACCACAAAAGAACTTATTTTGAATTTATTAAGAAATGAAGATGTTCATGGTCAAATGATAAGGTTTCTCTTATAAATTTTAAACAACTAAATATCAACAACCGCACCAATGTGTGAGGCGATTTTAGCATAATAAACATATGATCTTTATTGTTGCAGAAGCTTGACATCCTTTATACCATAAAATCACAGAAAAACAATGTAATTCAACAGAAAACACTTGCACTTGCTTTTTGTAACTCAGATAAAACTATCTTACAACATTATAGAATCAAATTTACAAAAGAAGAAAAGAAAATTGTCAAACTTAATTTTAATACTACAGTATAAGTGTTAAAAATACTACGAGGTAGATATATAAGCAACAAGATGCCCTGACAGGCATAAGGATTTCTGTGAAACCAGCTGAAGCATGAAAAATGAAAGACTAGTGATATTCTTCAAATTTGAAGATTGAATGGCTTCTACAATATAACATCACATTTTTGATCATACACTCCCTAGGAATCTATGAAAGCATAACTGATATATACTATAAATCAAAATAGATAAAACAAAAATAAAACTATAATAGTTAAACCCGCTAGGGTCATTCCATGCCAAGTGGTGCAAGGTCCCCAGTGCACCATCTCAGAATTGGCTGATTTTTAGCTCCAATCTTCTGTACCATGAGAAGAAACTACTGAAAATTTCAGATGGATATCTCAAACCGTTCTGAAGTTATGGAGTTTTGAAATTAGACCAAAATCGGGAAATTTTAAATGTATAAGGGCAGAAAATCTGGTCCAGCCAGAAAAAACAGAATTTTCTGCCCTTATACATTAGGAACAAAAACTCAAATATAGCTAAAACTCTGCACATAGATAGTGTTCCACCCCAGGATGAAGTGACAAGCAAATTTCTTTAGTTTGGGTGTCTGTAAATTTAGATGGAGTCACACAAAATAGTCATTTCGTTTTGTAATTTCGAATTCTGTTCCATGATGTATTCTCCTTTCTCTCAGGCTGTAGAACACCCTCAGGAAGATTGAAATGATACCTACAAATAAATTTGGAATAATAGTGATTTAAAAAGTGCTTTTTATACTAAGCAGACCCCAACCATTGAAAATTTACAGCAAAACAGCTAACTTCAAACAGCCATAACTTCTGAAGGAAACAACATTTTGCCCTGAAGTCTTCAGGATCTTCTAATTAGATAGAGAAGAATCACCACACAAAATTCTAAGGGAGTCAATGAGAACCACCTTGTTAACTTGACATGCAATGACACGAAAGTGATTCCGTAACCCAAAATTTTCAATTTTTGAAGTTTTTTTGCATTGCTTTTTGAGTGAAATCCCATTGAGTCCCCAAAATAATTTCTTTAGATATCTGAAGGTTGTGCCTACCTAACTTTAGGTAAAAATTTTATTTGGATTTGAAAAGGCACCGATAGACAATTTGACCACCGAAATTGACCCAAAATTTGCAACATTTTGTGCCGGAAGCCTCTTTGTAAGGCCTTAAAATTTTCAAATACTATTTAAAAAGCCTGATATAGGTATTTTGCTAAGGTCTTTCAGATATACTAACACAATCAATAGGTTTAAGCAATTCTGAGGGTCACTTCATGGACTTACGACACCTCAAAATTGCCAAACATTTTACCCTAATGTGATTTTCATGCATTTTTAATCCGCCATTATGGATTTTCTAGATAGTTTTAATTTTACATTTTTAGATTTTCTAGTACTATTTATGAAGTAGTTGACATTTGTAAAATTCTAGAGCATGAAGTTCAATGGTTTAAAAGATATTCAACATTCATAAAAAGTTCAAAATCAGTACAGAGGCTGTACTTTGAAAATTTCCCGATTTTGGTCAAATTTCAAAACTCCATAACTTCAGAACGGTTTGAGATATCCATCTGAAATTTTCAGGATTGTTTCTTCTCATGGTACAGAAGATTTGAGCTAAATTCAGCCAATTCTGAGATGGTGCACTGGGGACCTTGCACCACTTGGCATGGAATGACCAACTAGAAAGTTTGTCAACTTTTGTTCATTTCAAGGGATGATGTC
Organism: Turritopsis dohrnii; assembly: GCA_027922465.2. Lineage (NCBI taxonomy): Eukaryota > Metazoa > Cnidaria > Hydrozoa > Anthoathecata > Oceaniidae > Turritopsis > Turritopsis dohrnii. Next base: position 445,790 of record BQMF02000304.1, read on the forward strand.
ACATTACCAGTGACGTATCCAGAGTTTTTTTGGGCATACCGGTACATACATTGGAGTGTAGTGGCCCACATAGGCGCCACCATGATTGGCGCCGAGTGGGAAAAGTTTGGAAATTTGTACCTCCAGATGCTCTAAAAATGCACTCTCCAGACATACAATGACATTAAAAATTAGCATATGACATGTCATGTTTTTTGTTTTTAACCTTGTTACAAGAAAACATCAATATTTCTCCCACGCAAGTTCAAACCCTGGATCACGATGCATACACATGCGCCAATGAACAATTTCTGCCAAATTAAAGCTGATGCGCATGTGCTACAAAGTTTACAGCGTCAATAAGTCAGTGTTATTGTTTCATTCGTTTATATTTTTCAAGTTAAGGCTGTTGAAATTTATATCCACCTCAGGTGATATGCGACCGAACAAAAGTGTATTCAAAAAGCTAATAAAATCCAAACAAGAGACTTTTCAATTCAATTTAAACGACCAGGTGTTATCACAACGCGGGAAATGATATTTCAGGAAGTCACCCGGTTTCTATATTTTACTTACAGAAAATTATGGCAGAATTTATAATGAACACTCAAACCTGGCAGTGTTGCAAGAGGAACGGACGAATGTGATAGTAAATATTTTTATTCGCCAGAAATATTAGTTAAACATTCTTCTTTGGAATAAGTACTGTACCCCATTAAATCCTTCGCATAGAAACCATGCATTATTGCTAATTTTTGGTCTTGCATCTACTGAAAAGAGTAAACAAAATTTATTTTTTACACGCGTGGAAGATGGGGCACGAAGTAATGAGCGAAAAACAAAAGTTGATATGCCAATCCAGCAGCAAAATGGGACCTAGGGTTGACTGCTTTATAGAGGTTTTTGGGAGTAAATCATAGCATAAAATGACTTATATGCAAAGGTTTGTAAGAAATAAGATTAAATAACCATTAAAAGATTGTTTTTACACAAAATATTCAAAGTTTAAAATTCACGAAATTTCTTTTTTTGGGCGCGAGAGTTTGGGCGCCAATAGCGGTCTACCGGTATCAAATCCTCCCTGGATACGTCCCTGATTACCTTTTTAAAAGTTTAAATAGGACTTAACTAAAAACAACAAAGAAAAGAAATACGCATAAGGTGTGAATCGTAACCATGGATACACATTTTATATGACAGTTTTTTTTAAAAAAAAGAAACGATGTATAAGAGCGAAAAGAAGAAAAAAAACACAAACTTTTTGGGAAAAAAAATTAAGAAACGAAAGCGAAAAACTCATCAGAAATACTTTGTTTAAAACTGACTATGTATCCACCGACCTAATCTAGCTACTAAGCATTTAAAAATGTAGCTTTTAAAAAGTTTATGAATGACTTCGATAAATTTTCCTAACTGTAGGAGAGCTTCGAACCACAAGATGTTACCAACAACAAACTTTTAAAATCATAAGTTTATTACAAGCGATGCTTTGAATTTGGTGGAACTGAAGTTCTCCATTGTGTTTTTAGTGGGAGAAATGTCTGTTATTTCGTGAAAAGTGGCAAAACACTAAAATACTTATATAAAGAATGTTTTGGTAGTTTTCATGTAAAGGCACACACAAAATTTCAAGAGAATAACAAGAAGTTTCATTTTGATTTATAATTTAATTCAATATTTCGTCCTACATCCGCAGAACATCGTCATGCAGGACGAAATATTGAATTAAATTATAAATCAAAATGAAACTTCTCGTTATTCTCTTTTTAGTAAAGTTTTACGCCCTGAAGAATGTTTTCAATATAAAGCAAATAACTATCAAAAAGCAATCAAAAGCACTTCAAATTCGGACAGAAGAGTTATTTTCAAAAAAGAGATGGGCTTAAAGTGACAATTAAATTCAAGTGTTCAGAATAACTATATAAATAAATATATTTATTTATTATTTGATAAAAATGACCATTGTAAATCCTAAATGAAAAAAAAAAAACAACAGATTTCAGTAGTGAAAAAAGACTACACATCCATAACCAAATCACTAAAAAGCTGAAAGTAGACGTTTCTTGTTTTGGCTTGATTTAATTTACAGATTGTTTGTTGGATTGTGCTTTGATTTATATAAGTTTGTTGTTTGTGTAAGGAAAATTGACAGTATATCAATTTTTCCTAAAATACCATAGTATCAAAACAGTATAGGTGATCATGGAATTAATCCTTAGTAAATTATGTTTCTGTTGTCAGATTAAGTGAATATCCAGGTAAGCACATTTTTCAAGCAGATATCTGTGTCTCAATCTTGTCTGTTATTATACGTAGTTGTTTTTCTGACGTTCTTATTGCATATACGGCATCACATTTTTACTTGCTGTTTTTGTAATGTACTTTTTGAATTAACACTGGTTGAACTGGTTGTTCTCCACATAAAAAAGGTTTCCTTTTATAGCTGTATATACGTACATCATATGTGCTTTCAGTTCATATTATATCAGGACGTAAAATAAAAATAAATCTTCAGTCTGTATTGATAATGAATTTTTGCCTTTGCACTGAAATCACAGCTTCAATGTTTTGCTGTTCTAAGCATTTAATTACCAATCATCATCATCTCAACAAAAAGAAAATATTTTTCTGGGTTTTTTTTCTTCAAAAGTTTTTACGAAACCTTTTAAGACAATACTGAACTAAAATGATTTATTTCCATCATTTAATTTGAATTCTCTTGAATCATTTTAAAAGCTAGTGGAAAAATCAAAAATCTTCTACAGCCCATCTGACTGAAAAAACATGGCGTACTACTTGACTGTAGACTAGCCTCTATTCTTATCTACTTTGGCGGCTAGGCGAAAATTGCATTCTGAACCGCGGCTATAAAAGTGAACGGAGGAGGAGAAGGAAACGTTTTAACATATATTTCGCCCTATGGGGAAATATATAAAATGGACTTAAGGCTGTCTTGAATTGAGACAACGATTATTTTTTGGGCAAACCAGTATACCGGTCTCGAAAATGCCCTGGATACAACCATGGGAGTCCTTAGGAAACAAGGGTCTGTCGAATCATCAGACCTTAGCACTGCTGACAATGTCAACTTAAACATAAATAAATAGAAAAGCCATCTTCTTCATGGTCAGTTTATGTGAGTATGTCCTGCAGGCATTACGCCTTAGTTTTTTCCCTGTTTTATTCAAATAAACCGAGATAAATAATAAATCAAGATTTATTCTGTTTCAGTCATGAGAAACACTTAACTTTGTTGTAACAATCAGGGACCTATCCAGGCATAAATTGATAGCGTTTGAACGCTATGGGCGCCCAAAAAACTTTTTTAATACTGAGAAAGTACTTCCTTTTCACACAGAGACTGCTGAACTGTATATGCAGATGATGTAACTTCATTACAACAATAATATTCTTTCCTTAAATAGTATGCTAAAGCTGTCTTATTAACTATTTACACATTAGGTAAAAGCAAAGAAAGAAAGAAAAAATCGCAAGAATTCATGAATTAGTTCTAGTAGCCTTACAATTTAACATAAATAGGTGGCTTTTAAGGTACAATTCAGATAGGGAAATCATCTGCAGCCATGTTAATGAAAAAATTGCCAGGCGTGCGGTAAATAGCACACGCAAAAGGGTTATTTGGTAATTGAGGCGTACGATTCTCAGTCTTGTCATTATGACGCTCAAGATCTGCGCTAGCGCTCGCTATAACGCTCCTTGAGTTTGTTAGTTAAGACGTGATTTTAATCGCACCTGTAGATACTCTTAAAAAACATGCTGTACGTTGGTGCTCAATTGACAGCAAATCACTGAGGTATATTAAGTGATTTTTCGTTGTTGCTAGGGAGAACGACCACTGTTGCTAAGGTAATTTTGAAATTTCCTTCGTTATACGAATTCCTTTGTTCACCTAACGAAAGAATATGAAAAGATAAGTGGTGCCAGTAGGACTCGTTTTTGCGTTATTCAATGAAATTAGAAAGCATCTTAGTTTCCAGCTCCCTTTAAAATATGATTTATCTTGACTAACGATTGAAGACACAATGTTCCCCAGTGAAAATGCTTCTGATTGGTCAATATTTCTGTACTCGTCAGCGAAATTTGCCGGAGTAGACTTGCTCAATATGAAGAAGTGAAGAAAATTTGAGTGCCGCTTTATGTGGACACCGTCTTGCAAACAGTTGCTACGTTGAGTCAAAATAGAGCAAATTCTCCAATCTTCTATTCTATTAAAATCTTCCACATAAATGTAAGATCTTTACGAAATTGTTTGAGATATAAAAAAATTTAAGTGCAAGTTACTAAACTAAGAAAACGCTATCCCCAAAAAATCTCTGGATACGCACTGACAATTTAAGATTCTGCCTTTTTGACATAAAATTTTACTAAACACTGTAATAATTTGTTTCACATTAGTAATAAAATTGATACAAATAGTATCAAGTTATATTAATATGTTAATTTTTAGACAAAGCCAAACAATTTCTGTCAGAATTTTATAATGAAGGACCAAGAGGCAAAGAATTCAAGTATGGTGAACAATTGGTATGGAATCTTTGAAATTTGATTTGATGCTAGTGATTCTGAAGGTTCATTTAACTCATTCCATTTTTTATGGAAGATGAGTTTTCTTTGTTAATATGTTAGATATTGCAGTTAATCGATGTCAATATGCCATATCACAAGTCTTTGATTTGCTTGAGAAGTGTTCATGCGTAATTTTTGTAAGTCATTGAACAATCTCAAAAGTTGTTAAATTGTTTTGCAAATTGTCAAATTGTTTAAGAGATTGTTGAATGTTGAGTTCATTAAAGGGATCCCAAGGTCTAATAGATTATTCAAATAATACTGTAAATCTTAAAAAATGAAGTAGTAACTCTTGTTTCAGTTTTTTCAAACATTTTTTAGATCGAGAGATAATCACGTTATAAATATTTTTTCTGCATGCTTTAAAGCTTTTTAAAAACCTTCTTCTTCGTAGTATTTTTAATTTTGTGAAGTATGATTTGAGTAGCATTGAAATATGTCTTTTATCAAAAATACAACACTTGCTTTCACTAAGAAATTTTCACAATAAAAGTGAGCGGTTTATAACTCGGTTTTTATACGTAAAATTACAGAGTTTCACAATGTACAAAAAGTGAAAGATAATAAAAAAAGGTGATGCAACCTGTTATTAAAAAAGTAAATAAATATTCCATGTAATAGATTGAATATTAGTCGTGAAGAAATCATAGTTGAAAATGCGCCTCACTGTGTTGCTCATAACTGTAATAATCAATCGACTCATAATAGTAAAATATCTTTTCATGCTTTTCTTCGGCTTCAAAAAATATGTGAAGATGGAGAAACCAACGACGAAACAGATTTTGAGTGGGAAGTTGAAGAAAATTAGTAATAGTTTATTATTTTTAGAAAAGAAAAATTATAAAAATTTGGTTTCTTTTTAGCTCATTCGCGAAAGTTTTTTCACGCAAAAATAAACTTTTTCTTCGATTTGGGAAAGTTTTTTCCGCAAAATTTGTTCCCAAATCTGCGAAACGCGAAAATTTTTTCCATAAACATCACAGTTTTTTTGACACGCGAAAGTTTCTGCCCGTGAAAGTAGCCGGAAAATGCTGCAGCGGGTGGTTATCCCCCCCCTTCGAATGATGTCGCGGGTGGAGATTGAACGAAAAGTACAAACTATGTCTACAAAGACATAATTGTCTACTGGAGATTCGCCTTAAAAGAACGAATAAAATGACAGTAGGCTAAGAGGACTGGCGCATAGATTTAAAAATAGAGTTCAAGTTAAAAATAATGGCGGACGAAGAGCACGTAAAAAACGTGTTTTGAATCAAGTAATACTGGACTTCTGATTAATTGCAAGAGCGAAAATTTTAATTGTTATTTTTGGCTATCATTCTTTAAAATAGTATTAATTCATATTATGACCTTGGGATCCCTTTAACAACAGGGGCTAATACAAAGGAACTAGAAGTCTGCGGGGGGGGGGGGGGGGGGGGGGGGGTCTGAACCTCCCCACAGACAGGGTCTGTGGCGGTAGCGCCAGGAGCCAACGCTTATATAGCAAACAGCTTTGTTAACAAGAGTTCATTTTATATGTTCAAAAGCAGTTCATAATGATGCATACAAAACTACCAGGTGCCCCCAAAATAGTCCAGACATTTCTAAAAAACTACTAGAATTTTGGGTGTAAACTTAAAGGAGAATTAACGTCTGAAAAAAATGTCAATAATTTTTTGTAAAAATTAATTCTATATATAAAAATAAGACTCAATGAAAATTTTTTGTTTATTTTCATTAATAATTATAGAGTAATACGAGTTGAAAGTTTTTTGAATGTGCGATTTTATGACATCGCAAGGTAGCAGCTGTATTTTCAAGAATAGTTTTTCATTTCATGTTTGTCCTGAATAAACTATTAACATGTATTCTGAATAAACTGTTAACATGCACTATACAGTGTTTTCTTGTTGAAACTTTAAATATTAATATAGCGTTCTCTACTGTAACAACATGGCTTATTGTCAAGCATTTGCTTGTTCCAATAAAAGGGGTAGGACTAAGTGACCTGTAGAGACAATTTCGTATTTTTCCTTCCTCGATGCTGTGAAAGAGAAATATTGGGCTCAAAGTTGGTTATGCAATATTGGGTTCTTTTTCTACATGTGTAATGAGTTATTTAAACAAAAGTTGTTTATTTGACGTTAATTCTTCTTTAATTTCAATCTAAAGAGTGTTTTCATGCATCATGCAACAGATTTGGTTGATAAGTCATTTTGCCTATGGGTGCACCGTATACAAATGTTAAATATGCAAGTATCAAAAGTGTTTATTCGTTGAAGAGATATGAAGAAAAATCTTTTGCATCAATTTTCGAGAAACATTGATTTTTAACAAAAAATGGGGTGGCAAATTATCTGTAATCAAATCATAGTTTTCGTCAGTTAGAAAATAGTTCATCAATGAGAATAAAAACAAAAGTCAACTAATTTCAGTTTTTCAATATTCTTAGTCATTGGAAAAAGTATTTCCCATTGGCAGTTACAATTTTCTTGCCTGAAATGACATTTAGTCGAATGCTACAATTGCATTACGAAGCACAAAAGTTTAAATTTAGATTTTGGAACCTTTTGGAATTTATTCACAACTATTAGGAGAAATTTCTTGACTATGGATTAATGAAAATGATAATAATATATCTTTAAAAAGAAAATGTCACACTTTGTCAATATAGATTGACACCCCACTTTGTTAAAAATCAATGTTTTTTGAAAATTAACATGAAAGTTTTTTCAAAAGTTACAAAAAGACGAAAGTTGTATCCATTTTAAAAAAACCGAAGCCTTATGATGATTCCAAGACTCCAAAACTTTACATGAATGACACATCTGATCTTCTGATAACTTGCAACTCAAGTTGTGAAACCAACACTTTACAATTGACAGATTCATTAGATTAATTATTTGTATTTATTAGTCAAGACAAGAAAACAGGTGTTGTCAAAAAATGAAAAACTGATTCATTATGATCAGGATGAAATGCCTTCTGCAAATGGCTTCAACTTGATGGCATTTTTATTTGATTGTGGGGAAAGTCAATGAATCCACAACTAAAATAATCATTAAAAATGTAATGAGGGTAACAACAAGGAGTGGAATGCATGGACTGCAAAAATAAACAAAGATTTTGATCATGAAAAACTCATGATCCAAGATTAGCAAAAGAAACACACATAACTGAAAGCAAAAATTTGTGCTGCAGGATGTGCAGTGTTTTAAATTTAAAAGGCAGTTGAAATATGTTTCAATTTGTTTCAATTTGTTATATTGATATTGTGAGCCTGTTGTGTATCTTCTAATCAATAGGTTCAACTGGCTCATAGAGAACAGATATCATTGACTATAGATATTGATGACATTGAAGAGGTAAATACACTTTCTGCTATTACATTGAAGGGGAACTACACTCAAAAAATCAAAACTGATTTTTTTTGTACCATTTGAACGAATTTTATGAAATGATGAAAGTCATTTTTTGAATTTTCAAAACAATCATTTCTCGATTAAAATTTTTGCTTAAAACTTGATCTCCATGACAACGTGACATCACAATGTTCAAAATGAAATTGCTGACTTAAAAATATGTAAATAACTGAAGAAATATAAGTGATACACCAGCGCCGTATCCAGGCCTAATATGTGACTGGTTGAGGGAAAAGGGACCAATCGCTTATTTAATGCGTTTAAACTCTAGTAAAAACGGCAGTTAAACTAGCGTTTAAACGACTTTAAAAACTTTGTAATGTTGCGTTTAAACGCCAAATTATTATTTAAAACGCGTTTAAACGGCTAGTTTAAACGGGTTTAAACTGAAAGTTGGCAAAATTCAAATGTTTTAGAATTACCTAACGTAAGAATTAAAGAGTATAAGTATTACGCCGTAAGAATTTTAAGATAACTTACGCCGTAAGAATTTTAAGATAACTTACGTCGTAAGACATTCTAAAATTGTTAAAAATCATCAGAGAGCTCAATCGAATGTTTATAACCATGAACATGTCCTATAATCGAATGTTTTTTAAATGAAGATGCAATGGAATGCATAAGGATCTTCCTAATATTTTTCTCATAGAGTAGCATGAAGTCAAATTTAAACATTAACAAAATTTCCATGAGAAAGTTTATACGCGGCCCCCAAGATCTTTTGAAAAAAATATTAATGACATTGCAGTATAGGTCTTCAAAAAGTTGTACAAGGAAAATTACGTTGGTTCCATCACTTCATGCTAACACTCTTATGCTCGACTGTTGTATGACAATGAGACTCGAACGGACAGAGGAACTACCATTTGGAACCTTGCCACAGGTTTTCCAACTGTCCATCATCAACATTGACTACTGCGAGAAGAGTGCGCACCCACGCAAGCTTTACAGCCAGGACATGGGAGAGTTTTGGAGCCCTGTGTAAACACAGCTTTCAGACAATCTTCCACGTAAACCTTATGATGAAAAACGGAAGGAACCAGGTATTATTTTGTTTAAACCAAGGTGAGTATTTCAAAAGAGAACTTTTGCAACTCGTCAAGCCGACGTTAAAATGTTTTCATTTGTCTCTTCCAACATACACCCATCATCCCGTTGAACCTAAAAATATTATCGTAATGAAATTACAGATGTCAATAAAATGTTGCGATATGATCAATTAAATGGAAGGTATATCTCGTGAACGTGAAACGTCTGTTGAAAAAGGAATAAAGGTTTTGTTATTGCTATCATAGAATATTTTGTCTTAAGAAGGAAATTGATTAATAGTCAGAAATATGACAAGTTTGATATTTTCTACCGAAATTTTATATTTCCGAACAAAAAATAAACAACGTTTTCCCCCAAGAGATTTACCAAAATAGCAATCCTGTCGAACAACTTAAAATAGAACGGACGGTTTCTATTTATCGTGACTTTCGAACTAACTATTACATCTTTTGTCTCCAAATGAATGAGAACCAGCAAATCAGTTTATTTTAATACACAACGGGTGCTACCTGTCAATATACATTTTAGATGTCAGTAAAGTTCCCGTTTTGAATTATTTTCACGAAGTTCGTAAATAACTTCTAACTAATAAATAGCTTCTAACTAATAACATTTTTTGAGGTTTCAACTCGTTTTCTTAGTTAGAGTTTAAACGTGAGTTATAATTTTTCTCTTCGTTACGAAGTTCTCATGGAAGAGTTTAAACGGCGTTTACTCCTCTGTGGTTTTGCCGTTTAAACGCATCATCATTTCGAACAAAAAAAGTTTAAACGCGTTTAAATGCATTTAAACACCAAAATAACTGAGAAATCGAATGGTCCCTTTTCCCTCAACCGGTCACATATGATAGCGCTTGACTGCTATGGGCGCCCCCAAAAAATGTCCCCAGAAAATACAGAAGGGAAAAAAATTGGGCAGTTAATCTCCTTTATTCTGATTCTACCGCAGATGTTACATTTTTTAATGATTTGTTTGGCGATGATGATGAATATGAGGACTTCTTCGGCTTTTAAAGTCTGTCTCAATATAATTGGCAGTGGAAAAAAATTACCTCAAAACTTTTGATAGCCACTTCCGATTTCATAAATTTTTTTGCATGTTTTAGATAATCAAAAGCACTATATTTGAGTATATTTTTGGTTGAAAAATTCGCGATTTTTAGCGGTTAAATTTGCGATTTAAAAAATAAAGCTTTTTTTCTACTTAAGCTATAACCTTCATTTCTGCACCAGTGGTAGCCCTGCCTTAAGCAAAGAAAGTTATAAAGTTTGAGGGCAAACCAATGGGTCGTTCAGAAGATATGGGACACAAAGTACCCCTCAGCAGCGATTTTATGCGAAACATCAAATCTCCAACTTTCAACAAAAAACGGGGGTTGTCTTTTCTTTCATCAAGAGCTCAATTAAAAGTTGAAAAGTGTTACAGTAATGCGTTGATATTTTGACCATTAAGCAAAACAAAGGGAAGCAGCTTAATTGTTTTTTATTGTTAAAATGATGTGGAATACAAAAGTCACACAGATCTTGAAAGCGTTTTTGCTGAACACCATAAGATATCTTTTTAACACAAAGCTATGAAACCGTATGATACAATAGAAAGAAAACTTTGATTATTCCCAAAACACAAATAACAGTTTCTCAAAAGATAATTTAAAAGATCGTTGAATGTGATGTGTTTAAAAAATTGTTCCACCATCATTAACCCTGTTTTTTGTTGAAAGTTGGAGATTTGATGTTTCGCGCTACTTGGGGTATATGGGGTATATACAATGGGGTACTATACCAATTATATTGAGATAGACTTTAATACGTCAAACCTTTTTTTCCATTTTTCTTTTAAATTTTGTTTGTTTGTCAGTGAGATGATTAATTCTGAAGTCAAAAGTTCTATATTGTGTTAAGGCAAACTCGAAAGTTCTATCGAAGAAAAAGCCACGGCAATAACAGACTAATCTCTCATCAAAATAACATACTGTTTGTTGCTAAGTTGTTTTGATTTTTATTTTTCAAGCAAAAGTAATTTATTTGTCTTATCAACAGTTAATCAATTTTATGTCTGAAAATAATGGTTATCGGACATGTCCGACCAGATTTAAAATGTACGGGACATTTTGTCCAACTGTCCTAAAAAAATTATTTCGAGGCTTGCCTGTCTGAATGTTCTAACAATATGTCATTAAAAAAATTCTGAGTTATACATATATTTATATGTCAACAATATCTTCCTGAACGTTGTGATGTCATGTTGCCATGGAGATCATGTTTCGGGGAAAAAATTATTTTCATTTTCATTTTTTTTTTTTTTTTTTTTTGAAGAGCTATCATTTTTTGCATTTTTTCTATGATTTTGTCATTTTTTTCATTTTTTTCACCAAAATTTTTTATTTATTTTCATTTTTTTGTCAGAAAACTTGTATCAGTTTTAGTTAAAAGTAAGAAATAAAAAGATAAAGAGAATGTGTTCTGTCATTTGCTTAAGTTGAGTCAATAGTCTTGTTTAAGGCTAAAATACACGAAAATGACATTTTGAAACTGATCAAGTAAACGCTCAAAAAATGACGAAAACTACCCCATCATTTTCAACTATCATTTAAAAATGATGGATTTCTCTATTGAATTACATCAGTTCTATTATTTTCCTCACTTAAGTATAGTCACGCGATGAGTTTTTGCAGATTATGAAGGAGAAAAACAAAGTGATAGTCTGCATATTAAATAAATATGTCGTTGGTTAAGTTAGTATCAACTAACCAATTTCTAAATTTGTGGCAGGAAGAGGAGTTTTTGCGGAATGTTTCGTCCACAAATTACAAACATACGGACCAAAGAGGAAAAAGTATCACTGTGCAATGTTTCTCGATAGATGGACTCATTAAACTTCATATTTCTTCAAAACTTTCTGGCGAAATTCCTAACAACTTTGAATATTCATAATGATCTTCTGCTTGAAAAAAGGAGCATGTTATAAATTCCTAAGGAATATTCAAAGCAGTCAAGGTTTCACCCAATGTCTTCGTTTCTGCCTTTCATTTCTCCTCTTTCGTCATTTGGACATAACAGCAGCAACTACGTTTGCTGCCGCCGGAGTCCATGACTGAAAAGTACTCTTTTACCATAGAATTTTTATAAAAATATTGTAATGATAAATGATTGTGTAAACAGATGTAATCATTTTTTAAAGGATTAAAAAAATTATCATTTGTCATTTATCATTTAAAATCATCGTGTATTTCAGCCTTTTTATAGGTATGACTTTTTATTACCTGTAAGTAGGATAAGGGTTGAAATAGGTTAAGATGGTGAGGTGGTGTGATTGCTGGCAAGTCTTTCCAAAAACGTTTCTGCAGCTGAAGAGAAGTAATTTGTGTACTGCGAATTGCTGTGTGAGATTCAACATTATAGGACTGACAAATCCCCAGAACTTCTTTGATTTTCTCTAATTCTAATTTTACTATGACTCACCAAAAGTTATCCTATGTTTTGCAAGATGGTATAGGTCCATGACTTTCTAAGTAGTTGTTTTAAATGGTCAGTAGATTAGACTACTAAAGGAAAGTATCCAAACTGAAATATGGTCCTAAAGAAAGTGTGCTTTTGACAAATTATGAAAAGAAGTAGAGGTACTACTCTTCATGTTTTCTATATGAGTTGCAGGAACATTTAGATTTTCTGTTCTTGAATATTTTGTTGTTTGTTCAGTTTGTTAAAAGATTTAGGAGAAAGGAAAAAAATTGAACATAAAGAGTTTTGATGCTTGAATATCTTTGCCTTCTTCAGCCTTTCTAATTCAGATTTGTTTACCTCAGCAAAAAATTGCCAACAGAAAACACCTCAAATCCATTATACGTCGACAAAAGTAGAATTTACGTCGACAATGATCATACCCACTCCTATTTACTTTTTAAAACAAGAAAGTGTTTATATTTTCTATCTAGAATAAAAACGAAAAATGAAATACAAAGGAAATAATAAGAACATCTGATAAATTAAATAACAAGAGATAACAACATTGATGAACAAAATAATAATAACCCCAAGAACTTTTAGAAGCATTTGAATCTGTTCTTGAATTTTTGTTTAATTTCTCATTTCCCCGAATACTTTAATTAGTTAAAAAGGGGCTCAATTGAACACCATCAAACTAAAGAAAAAAATTATTTTTTGAAACTCAACTGTCTAAGATAGTTTGGTCATGTTCAGCGCAGCAAAGACTGGATTAAACGTATTACGACACTAGAAGTGGATGGACAACGCTGCCGAGGCCGACCCAAAAAGTCATGGTTGGAATGCATCAAACGAGACCTACAAACTGCCGGCATCCCTCAAAAGCTGGTCAACGACCGTATCGCATGGAGAAATGAAATATGCAAAACCATGAGTAGCCCAAGACGTGGACATTTGGCTTAAACTGGATAGTGAGTGAGTGTGAGTGAGTGAAATTAGAAATTTTGAAAACACCTTCCTCAAAGACTAAACAGAAAATTAACCAATTAAAAAAATTAACAAAAAACCTAGTGAAAGAACAAGACAACTGTTGCCGTAAACAGGGTATAAATTGTCGGTTATTCGTTGTCTGAAGAAGATCACTGACTTCCATCACTCGAAATTTCAGACAAAGCAACATCGTCATCAGAATCTTCGTCACTGCTAAGTACGATGAGTCTCTGGCGATTCCTTTGCAGGTTTGGTCTTTTGTGCTCTCCGTATCCTCCCAGTCTTCGTTTCGATTTACGAATAGTACCATCAGTATATTCATTCATAAATGAATTGGTATAGTTTAGGATCAAAATTTAGATCACAGCTCTCACTCAAAGAATAGCTTGTTGCGTTTTGTTTTTTAAGCAGAGGCTGAATAAGATAAAAAAACTGAAGGTGAATATAAATTCTTAACATCTCGATTGAATTGTCATAGTCAGTGGTGTGGTTAAATCTTCAAAAGTTGCCAAAGAAAATGTTTCCTGTAAATGTAAAGCATCATGAGAATATCATTATGAGTTTAATCGTCATGAAAAACAAGGTTAAAAATTAAAAATTAAACTTTCATAGACAGGCTTAATTATTTGAAAAAGTATTACCGATCTCTTACCATCATTTTGGCAAATGTAGAAAATACCCTTTCAACTTCTGCGTTAGAAATTGGCAATACAATGCAAATTTCTACGAGTTGAAAGACATTGGTGTAAGCAATTGGTGTAATATAATCTGCCCATAATCTGATGCTGTGAGACAGGGGTGTTTAAACTAACCCAAGTGACTTTTCACAAAACCATTCGCCTCAAGTGGCTCTTTGAATTGAGTGTTCAGTATATTGCACGCCTCTAATAAATCATCTTCCTCTGTATTTCGGAACGATCTTGTATCCAAAAGTCCTCGATGAAGGACTCCTTCTTGAGCAGGCTTTTGATGGGTAGATCAACCTAAACTCAAGCCATCCAAATAGAATTCGATTTTTGGCATAACTTCAACATTTAATGTTGGAAAAGTGATTGTTCTTTGAGGACTCCTTTCTCCTCAAATTTAACCTGTAACTTCTTCACATGCTTCATGGTTACCTCTAATGTAGTAACTGTCTCTGGTAAAAGTACTTCCCTAGACTGGAGAATTAAAGACATGGGCTTAATCATATTCAAGATATTTGAATATGATTATGATTTGAATATGAATATGATTGCCATGGTGTTGTATGGAACTGATATCTGGTTATTCAAATATGCAAGTAGTAAACTCAATTTGACAAGGAAAGTGCATCCGATTGATGTGCGACCCACCTTGTTCCACTTACAGGTTTAAAGCGTCGATATGAAGTCTCCATCATAATAGCTTGTTTTTTAAAAAGCCTCCATTTCGGATTAGCTCGTTTGAACAAATAATAAACAAGCTCAAGTTCAGGGTCGCATCCAGACCGAAAATGATAACGTTGAAATGTTATGGGCGCCCAAAAAATGTCCCCAAAAAATATCCAAGAGAAAAAATCAGAATCATAAGTTCGTGAACAAACTAAACAAAAGTAATTTAGAACAATACCAAATTAGTTCAAACGTAACATTTCACACGGTTTAAATTTGTCCGGTCTGCTAAATAGTAATTTAGAGCTTCTCTCTGGTGCAGTTCCGTAACCAAATTTGAAGTACCTCTTGAAAGTACTAAAATGTCAGAGCTATCGGAAGCATCACAGCTGACCCGAAACCCCCTGCTGAAAATCGATGTCCCCATAAATGATCTGGATGCAACACTGAAGTTGTTTTTCAGCATCTTCATTCAAGGTTGACTGTTTAAAGGCATTGTGAATTGCTAGTTTGAGTTTATGTGAAATGCATAAAGTTTGAATCAGCCACTCTCCGATGTCTGTTTTTTCAAGGTTATGTAATACTTTGTTTGTTTTGGTTCCATCTGTTCCTAATCAAATTTCATGAAACTTTCTTTCAATCAATAGTTTCGCTTTTTTGACGGCGTTCTCAAGACTTTCTTTGAGTCCTTTGGCACCAGCATCATCAGGTTGCTCAAGGGAAAGGACATCAAATTTAGCTTTGCCCTAGTTTTGATGACATAAAGCTCTTTTTCGTCCATAGTCTTCACACTTGAAGAGCCACCAGTAAGAATGGTTCAGAGATGGGTTAGTGGAAGCACTGTTATAGAGAAAAGTAATGCAAGTGATCATTTAAAAAGCTCCGTACACATGACTGCTGTGAAAAGGTTACGTGAAAAAACTAAAGCAACTAACGCTCAGAAGCTTGCAGTATCTTTACCTCAAGAGAAAACGATTGTTGAACATATTTGAATACTTAATAAAACCGAAAAAGGTGCAGTTAGTTAAAAAATTCTAGTTACTTCATTTTCTAACATTTTTTGTCTTCTATGGGATATGAATCTGGTACCAGTAAGGTAATGTGTACATACTAATGGTTAGTACTTTGGCAGCCTCGCAGACAGCAGACTTAATTGCTCCTGAGTTTTTTAATAGGTAAAATTTGCGATATGTACAGTTTGTCAATCGCCGCAAAGGCTGATTCATCAAGGGTATCTTTGATCGCTAATTCGACCAGGTGGTTTACACAATGTATATGCACAAGCCAGCCCGTCTACCTCTTGCCATTCTTACAATCAAGCCCTCATATTTACCAGTATTGACGGAAGCGCCATTGGATGTAAACAATTCCATTTTCTCCCAATGTCCATCACTTTGGAATATGTGACCGTCCACGGGAAAAAACTAACAATGGAATTATAGATTATAGATTATAGATTATAGATAAGAAAACAATAGAAATTATAGATAAATCTAATCTATAATCTATAATCTATAATTATCTATAATTATAGATTATCGATTATCGATTATAGATTAATCTATAATCTACAATCTAATTTATAGGTTATAGATTCTATCTAAACTATAACCTATGTCATCAATAGGCAAAATTCAAAAGCCCTTAGTTCTGCTTCGCGGTAAAGAGAGTCATGTCATGGGAACATAATATACGCCATATTATAATATGTACGTATAGGTATACAGTTATCCGCGCCCTATATGTGGTGTAATTTAAATGCTACTTCGGCAGGCCTCTTGGAGAAACGTCTTGTTTACTATAAGAGTGGTCATTTGTGTTAGTAATAGAATGCTCTTTAATCCAATGTTTGGCGGTCATTTGTGACATGTTACGTAACAAAAGTTCAAAACGTTGTACGATTATGTCGCAAGCATAGCATACTTTTAAGTATTAAGGAAGAGTAAGAAGAAGCTATTCTTCAAGGCGTAAAGGTTAATCAAAAAGTGATTAAAACTTCTCGTTATTCTCCGTTTGATTATTAAACTTATCTTTCTCTACCTTATCGACTTTCTTGATGTTTATGAACAAACATGTTTTAAAAAATCTTTTTCTGGTGGCATCGGTTGAGTAATAAAAATAGACTTGGCCACCTGGTTCACATTCACTGACAAGACAGTTTGTTGAAAACCAAATTAAAATGAATGCTTCAAGTAGAAACCATCCGATTGTATTCAAGAGTATTTTGTTACTCACTTGAGAATAAAGTCTTCGAAGCGGATGTTCGAAGTGTTGCACAATGCATACAAACACCAGTTACGTACATGTGCATAATCTTTTTCTTCCATTCCAAACAAGAAACATAACATGATAAATAATTAATGACCTTTTTTACACAACAATATTTTGTGAATTGTTCGAGTGAATTTGTGAAGCAAATAAACATGAATAGGTTATAGAAAAAAAAATGGAAAAATAGTGACCTCATCTGAAAGAATCACTGGAAATAGCAAATCATGTGAAAGACCTAAATGGTTTCATCAAGAAAAACGTTTCTGACAGAACTTTTGCTTCTATTAAGCAGGCCTTGTCAGGAGAATTCTTCGAGGCGTGCGGTTGTTCGCATGCCTGTTTTAACGTTTTTTATATGTGGCGTGCGATCCACCGCACGCCTGAAATTTTGTATGTCTGCCTAATCTTTTACAGACAAGTGGGGGACGTTTAAACTTGTGAACCCCAAACACAAGGACTGGCGTCAATACAATAAAGGTTGACTCTCGCAGTCTTAACTTTTCTTGTCTGATAATGTTTAAACCTGAAGTCCTCTGTGGCTAGAGAATAAATCTTTCAATAAGAGGACTAGTGGGGTCGTCAAAGTATAATAAATAATCTTTGATCTTTTGAGAAAAGAAATGAAAATTCATTCATTATCAAACATTGATCGACTGCACAACGTAAAAAAGTTTTGAAAAAAATGATCATTCATTTTCATTCATTTTAAGACGTCACGATAGTATTCCCAAAAGCTGTCAGCTGTCAAATTTTATGTGCTTCATTCAAAAAAATATCTATAAGCAAAGACAGGTGACAATTTCTGTTTCTATATTGCGAAACATGCTGCAACGTGATGTGATATAAATTGATAAACACGTTTTCGAATGTGAATTTCATATTCGACTTTTTTAATAACACATGAAAGAAATTATGTATCTCTTTTCGTCGTGGTCGATAACGTCATCAAAAACTTCTTTTCAAGAAGATTAATAAATAGAAAAACGTTTTTCATGAACAAGATTAAAGGAGAACTAAACTAAAAAAATTACAAGTTCATTTTTTTGCCCTATTTGAAACAGCTTTAAAAATGATGAAAGTCAGTTTTTGAATTTTCAAAAAATCTTTTTTCGTTCTTGAGATATTGCCGTTTAAAGTTTTTTCCCGAAACATGATCTCCATGGCAACGTGACATCACAACGTTCAAGAAGATATTGCTGACATATAAATATGTGAATAACTCAGAATGTTTTAATGATTTATTGTTAGAACATTGCATGTAGAGTGGTAAATAACAGCAGTTGTGAAAACAGCAAAGAAATTTATTGCCACTGTTACCCCGACTCAGTTCCAGCTCTCTGTCAATTTTTGCTGACAAAGCTATAATAACATCATCCAAAACTATTACTATGATGAATTTCACTTTAACTTATGCCCAGTGAATACTGTCCCATTTTCTAAAATTTCGTTTCCCTTACCTGAGTAGATCTCCATTTGTAGCTTTGTCAGCAAAAAACAGAAAAGGCCTGGAAACAAGCCAGGGTAACTATGGCAACAATTATTTTTAGTGACTTGATACCTGTACGGGTTTGTCACTATACATACAAAATTTAAGCAGTGCATCACTTATATTTCTTGAGTTATTTACATATTTGTATGTCAGCAATTTCTTCTTGAACATTGTGATGTCACGTTGCCATGGAGATCAAGTTTTGAGGAAAAACTTTAAATGACAATATCTCGGGAACGAAAAAAGATTTTTTGAAAATTCAAAAACTGACTTTCATCATTTTTAAAGCTGTTTCAAATAGGGCAAAAAAATGAACTTGTAATTTTTTTAGTTTAGTTCCCCTTTAATAAAAGCCTTTTTGATATACAACTGGTACTTTAAAGTAAACAAATATTTAAATAAATTCCGCTGCGTCTAGACAGTGCCAGCTGTTTTTTTTACGTTACAATAACGAATGTATATAATCTTTTTAAGCTTCGCACTCCATCACACGCCTAAAAATTAGATGGCGTGCGATCATCGCACGCCATATTTTTGAAGTTTTAAATTCAGGCGTGCGGTAGTCGCACGCAACCCTTTTTCTTCCTGACAAGGCCTGATTAAGGTTGACAATATTTCGCGAAAGAAAAATTAACCTGCGTCCCTGGTCATGTTTTTTACTCCCGAAAAATGGCGGAATGAAAACATAAACAAACTAAACGAACGAAATTTTTATGCGATAACGGTAAAATTTTCACAAGTCATTAAAGTTGTTATCGCTTGTTTCCTATAATTAGTGCATGGGCTGCTCGGTTATAGATATCTTGTAAAGATTTTACATTAGGTTATAGATCATTACGTCGTAAAACAGTTTATGCATAACACGGATGACATTGCATTGACATTGCATAGATTATAGGTTATAGGTTATAGATTATCGATTATAGATAATCTATAATCTATAATAATCTATAATCTATATTATAGATAAAATTTTACCTATACATAGATTATAGATAAAATCTAATCTATAATATAGGTAAATATAGATTAATCTATAAATCATTGTTAGTTTTTTCCCATGGACGGTCACATATGTCATCGATCCCAGCCTTCAAGACTCTGCCCCAGTGCCACCACACTTGCTCATCTGAAGCAAATCTGCGATCATCGTATTCGGCTTTCCTACAATCCAATGTTAAAAGAATGGAAAACAGTTGTATGCGGAAAACAATTGTATTATATCCCCTGTGTATCTCTCAGTTGCAGAAATTTAAATAACAGAAGCAAACCTTTATAATCCATCTTCAAAAATACCATCTCCTTTTCATCACCTGTTTTTCGAGCTTCAGTTAAGATCCTAAAGAAAGGTTTGGAATTACTGATTGAACTTCTTCTGTTGACAATTTGATAAATTGAGCTTATCAACTTCTTGGCTGAGCCATGGTCATGCTTTCCTAGAAAAGAAATTGGGCCTGAATATGGCCTGAATAGATCATTACACGTTTTTTAAAAAATCACTAATTTACCTGAAATGAATTTCACACCATTTTTTCTTTGAATATTTATCAATGTCTGAAATTTGTTAAGTGAGAATGTTGGAGTTATAACCAATTCCTAAGCGATGTTCATAAGATGTGTATTGCAATCACTTTTTTTAATTGTTGATTATGCAAAAGTAGAAATTGATGTAGTTACAGCACCATCAACAATTGGCTTTGCTTGATCAATTTGAACTGGGATTTCGTCACATTTTGATTCTAGATGTCTTGAAACCTGCTCACATTTAATAAAAACATGTTATGAACTTTTCCTATTTTTTATTAATTAATTGGTAATTACTATACAGAGCAAGTAAAAACGCTCAATCTACCAACGTTAGTACACCGTCGGAAAAGAGATGATATGATAGAAATGTGCAAACATTTTCATGTATATATGATAAAGAAACTTTGCCAACAACATTCCAGCCAAGGAAACGAGAAAGTCGAAAACATGATTTCCAGCTGTTACATTGGGCACCAAAGGACGGGAAACGTGGGATCCAAACCAACTCATTTTATTTTCGATCCTCAAAAATTTGGAACGATCTGCCTAAAGATATCGTCAACGCTAAAACATTGTATTCGTTCCAGAAGGCTTTGGATAGACATTGGAAAAACGAGCCTACAAAGTTCTATCATCAAGCTATGAATGAAACAGACACTTCTTTGAGCGATTCATAGAGGCTTTTATCCTGAGAATCTGTATTTCATTAATAAATAAATAAATATTAGTAAGTCTACTTGTTTTAAAACAAAGTTTGTCCCGGTTTAGTGCCGCGTCCAGACATTTTTTGGGCATACCGTTTTCTTAGATTAGGTTGGTATAGTGACACCCGAATAGTGGGTGCCAAGAGGCAAAAATGTTTGAATTTGAAAAGGTCTAGATGCCAGGAAAATGCACTTCCCAGAAGAGATTTACTTATATTGATGTATAAGATCAAGGTAAGTTTTACGTACCTTGATGGACAAATGGGTAACGAGATACGAAGAAGTTTTTGAGCAGACAAAGGAGGGACGTTTTAACTCGTGAACCCCAAACACGAGGACTGAGTGTCAATGCAAAGCTCGACTCTCACAGTCTTAACTTTTTTGTCTGCATTGTGGTCGAAATAAATTCGCATTTTCTAATATATGAACAATAAAATGTAAGTTTTTCTTCACATTATTATCTATTATCTTCAGTGGAAAGTATTAAAGACAAATGTCGTTTTATTCATTTAGTTTTTACGGAATATTAAAAATTAAATATGGTAGCTCTTAGCTACGTAACACACAAGTAGTATCTGATGGTATAGTTGAGAATGCAATTGCAAATACAAGATATATCGATGCAAACCTTCTGTAAATACAAAAATTAAGGTCTTTTAAAGGATAATTCTGGACAAAAATGTACAAAAATTAAATATGAAAAAATTTTTGGGCATATATTTTTGGGCACCCATACCGTTCCAACGGTACCAAATCACGTCTGGATGCGGCCCTGCGGTTATGAAACCTTCATCAGCAATCTTTGTTGCTCCTTTAACAGCTTGATGACGATATAAGTTATCTTTATTTCCAGCACATATTTTGCACCACACTTGAGCAACAAATTCTTCTTGGTCTTTTATTTCTGTTTTAAACTTGAATACAGAAAAACCCCAAGATTGAATGTTGACAAGAGCACAAGATTACATTTTGGCATCACAAGCAAACTATTTCTAATTATTTATAAATCCATTTTCTTTATTGTATGCTAACAGCCTGCTACGTGCAGGAAGTAAAATCAAGCTTGCTTGGTCTTGTGTTTGGGGTTCACAAGTAGTACATGGCCGGTACAACGTCCCCTTTTAGCTACACTGAGTTCAAAATTTGCGGATCTATTGCGGAGAAATAATTTTCTCCAAATTGCTCTGCAAGAAATTAAAAAAAAATACATATCTGAGTATTAATTTTTTATTAATTTTAGTCAGGGAAATCCTATAATCGCCTTTAAGTAGCATTAAATTGAATTTTTCATTTTCTTGAAGCAAGTCGCAATTATTAAATTACTAGTATCTCATAAAATATTTTTAAAACTGTTAATTGAAATCTACTGCATATCTTCTTATTGGGATTAATTTTCATAAAGTGTACTAATTTTTGAGAATTAAACTTTGTGAGGATTTAATTTTGTGACTTTTCAGGAAATCATAGACAACTTTACACAGGTGTTATTTAAAAATATCGGCTTATTTTGACGAAATTTTAAGAATCTATCAGAAAGGTTACAGAATTAAGAAGTCTTCTCATCAAATCGACGTCTTTGTTTCCTTCTCCGTTTTCCTTAACCCATTCATAATAGCTGTCATCATGATATTTTTAGCTGCTTTAGTACAGTTGAACTGATTGTTGCAGTTTCAAATGCACTGTTTTCATTTAATATTGGCTTCAAACAAACCAAGACATGGAAAATTCAAAACTTGGTCAACAACTGTTTTGATACCCGATACCTGCCCCTTTGATGTATACTTTGACTTCCTCATCAGTTGTCATGGGAGATAGCTAAAACGTTGTTTTTAAAGAAATTGGCAAATAATTTCCACGAACAGTTGTTATAGAAGCTTCCCGTGATTGTATATTAGTTCTGGTGGAGTGTCTTGGTGTATTCTGTATAAAAACTTTCCACACTACATTATGAATATGAAGACGGAGCTGTCTAGACTTTATATTTGATTCTCCACACAGGCAAGGATAACTAACACCTAAGGTTGTTTATCTCTTCTAATAATTATGCTTCTCCATCATGATCTTCTTTCGCACCTTCTCATTTGTTTTCACTCCTACTACCTGCTGCCTGTTCACAATGTATTTTCTTAACATTTGAGAATAAGTTGTGCTATTTAAAATTATGATTATTTACCCAGGATGGTTTATTCCGTTCCTTGAAGTGCTTTTATCAATGAGGGAAATCTTAGAGTATTTAAAGCCCCAATTTGGACTATGTAAGCTGTACTGACAGGATCTTCTCCAGGCAACTGCCCCAGCCGTCATTCACACTTGTTGAGTGCTAAGCAGAGAGGAGTTACACTGTTATAGTTGCTGGTCATGCAGTCTGTATCCGGAGACGTGTGCGATGGCACGTGCACACACAGACACACGCGCAAAACATTTTACACAAGCAAAATAACGCTCGTGCAAAATGTTATAATCACACACCTATCGCACGTGCAAATTATTATTATGCAGCGAAAAAATCGTGACATGAGTTTTTTTTTTAATTGATTTTTACAACACCTGGCTGGCTTCGAAATAAAAATGGCGATGTGTACCAATCAGGGGGCTCCCTCAAATTTAAATCCCGGGTACCGACTTTAAAATCAGTACCCAGTTTCTGACTAGAGGTTCTGAGAAACCGTTCCCTACTCAACGATCCTCCAGACAGTAATTCTGCCATTATGGATGAGCAGCAGCGATTGATGATTTAAACGGTCTCCGGGGAACAATAACGTGGTTATAAAAGACAACTTGAAGAGGATTAAAGGGACAATTTTATTTGAGTCGAAGGCGAGTGAACTGCTCTATGTCACTTAAATAAACAATTTTCAATGGTTAGCTTATGGGAGCGACTCATTCAAATGCGATCGATAAACGAGGTGTAAATATGATATACTAAAAATATACATATTTTCATCATCATCAATTGCTTAAGAAGGAATTTTCTTTTGCAGGATTTACTTTTTTGAACAACAAGTACTTAGTAACCTCTATAATAAAAGTTCAGAATAAATAAGTCAAATAAAAGTTTAAAAGTTTAATCTTCGTCAATAAAGATTGCCGCTTCTGTTGCCTTCTCCGTTTCCATCTCTTCCTCGTCCTCTTCACCCTCTTCTTCCACGTCCTCTTCATCCTCTTCTTCTTCGTCAGATGATGGGTCAAGAGTCATCCATTCATCGTCGTCCTTTGCAGCCATAGCATCCGATGCACTTCTTGGCATGAATGTGTCATCTGTCCTTCCCTGCTTCAACCGTTTTTCATTTGTTGATCTGCTTTTATCACGTCTAAAAAGTTTAATTCATTCAATCACTTGATGTACATTAGAATTAAATTTTTCTTTCTAAACAGATTGATTAAAAAAACCGAGTTTGTCAATAATAAGCGTTACTAATTACCGAGTCTTTGTTTCCAGATAAAGTTGAATTGCTCTTTCTATTATTTTGGAATCTATCCCAGAATCCAATTCTCGAAGCACACGAACATTAATACTTATTACCATGAGGTCGTCAATGGTTTCATTTGACAGCCTCAAACGAGAGTCTGTTAAAATTCTTCTTAGCATACTGAAGCCACGTTCAACTGTGGATGATGACCACGGATGAACAAGAACAAGTTCCACAAGCAGTAGAATGTGCGGATACTTTTCATGTTGTTGCTGGAAAACCTGATTCCAGAAGCCGACTTTACTTCTAGAAAAACAAAGTAACGTTTCAAAGTTATTTGCCTCTCTTCCAGTGCCTTTGTCACTAAAATGCACTCCTGTAAAACCAGAAAAGACAAAACATCTTTGCAGAAGATTTGCTCATGTTAGGCATTTAAAAACGAATAATTAATCATGACATGAGAATATATATGTTAGAATAAAAGAAATGAGATACGATAGAATAATGTTTACTTGTGGTTAGAGTAATTTCTATGAGCCATTCTCTTTAAATCTCTGAACTCTTTTTTGGCATTGTCAATACTGAATGAGTGTGTTGATAACGGTGTTTGGAAGTGCCCTGCCAATAGCTCTAATTCATCAATGAATTGATTTGCACTTGTATGATCCCACAAAGTATGATCAATAAATCTCATAGCTTTGATGAGATTTCCACCAAAAGATTCATATCTTTTCTCCAGCTCATGAATAACAGCCGGAATAAGAACTTCCGTTATTTTTATGACTTTTGCCTTGCCAGATTTTACGTACTTGACGCGGAACTCTTCTTTGGCCACATTCGAAAATTTCCCCACTTTATTCCCTTTGTTTTCAGCCAAATACTTAGCATTGTATGGGCGATTAGTGCCCTCGACAGAAATGATTAGAGCATCATCTTCTTCCTTCGAAGGAAATGGCAATTCTGGTTCACTTGATCTAATGTCTTCAAGCTTCTCCTTTGCCTCAGAAATGATGTTTAAGACATCAGTAATGATGATGTCTTTTTTCTGGAGACCATAGGAAACTAAAGATGTAACTCGCAAAACTGATTTATACAAGTGCATTGCACCAAGGTAAGAAAATTGAAGCCACTTAACATGATAGCCCCGAAATTTGGCCTGGATGGCGGATGTGCACAGACCACTTTCTTCAATTGCATTTTCAGCAAACAAGAGCAGACACAAATAGTTATGAAGCATGGCTTTGATAGCATGGTATTTGTGGTTCTGAAATCTTGTGCCTTCAGCCTTAATAAAACTCTTGAACGTGATCCCCATGTTCAAAACCAAAGTTATCATAATCCGTTTGGCCTTACCACTGTTTTTGAAGTAACGGTAGATAACTCCGAACATCTCGTCGAGAAGAGCAAAAGAATCATCTACTTTAAACGCATCTTTCATGGCAAGTTCTAGGCGATGATTACTGCAATGAGTTATGACCAGCCATGGGCGTGACTCCTTGATTTGTGTGCACGCGCCATTAAGGCGGCCCATGTTCATTGATGCACCATCAGCACATACACTTACCAAGCGGTTCTTAAAATTGTCCTAATGAAAGGCAAAAATAGTTAAGTAATCTTAAAAAAAAAATTGGCTTATCTTTTACAACTGAAAAAACTAAATATTAATAACCATTAATATTTAGTTATTTCAAGTTGTAAAAGAGTTGATTTTTTTTTCTTCTCTCAGGAAGATAAAAGAGATTAAACCTTTACACCTGGCGTGATGATCATGATCAATTTTTTCTAACAAACAGGTAAATTGATCAAATATTAAAAGTTTGATCTTATCCACAAAATGAAAGCAAAAAGTATTTGATTCATCCTTAAAGGCGGAAACACATTGCGAGAGGAGATAAATAAGAGGAGATAAATAAGAAAATTAAAAAGAAAAGCATACCATTCATCGTCCAATGTATTCCCGGCTTTAGACACACTGTTTTCACATGACTTGTGTTATGTATATTGTATTCAGAGAACTGTCACATGTGAAAGCAAACAGAAGAAAAAGCTTAAAAACTATCTAAAAGCATTACCTCACACAGATACGTTTCAAAAGCATTATCGAAAGACTTCTTCGTGCCATTTGCATTGCACCCACCAAATTCTGCCATTCGCTGACATTTTAGCAATAACTCCACTGGCTTTCCCGTAACTACAAGCTTAGCGAAGACAAGTTCCTTTTCCTCACGAGTTTTTCTTGCCTCACTCGCATCCATTTCACCACTACAAAAGTTAGCACTATCCAGCATGTTTTTGACAATCTCTCTCACAGCATTTGCAATGTGATGAATCAGTTCTCGACAAGTTTTATCATTGTCTTTTCCAGACATAAATTTCACCCCGTTAGCACTTTGCAATTCAATTAACTCTTTAAAGAAACTAAATGGTCTTTCATTAACAGCTATACTAATTGCAGTATTAAAAAGTGTAGTATAGTTTGAGGGTTTGTCCAGTGTCGCTAAAATTGTTTTTTGCTGATCACTTCGAATGGGATTAGAGTTAGAAGATTGCCCAGAAGATTTGTTGTAGAACTCTCTTTTAGCCCAGTCATGCAATGACCCAGGTTTTACATGTTTGAGCAAATTTGTTTTGTGGACATACGTAACGGTGCCATCAGTATATGCCTCGACGCCTTTTGCAACTCCTGCAATTCCTTTTAAGCGAGCATGAGCTCGTATGGCTGCCAGGTTATCTCGACAAATTTTGCACGTCACACTAACTACGTCACCTTGTTCATCCGATACAGCATGAAAATCTTCGGAAAATGAATATTTATGAAATGTTTTTATAGCAACCGTTTTCCTCTTCTTATCAGCCATTTTTGTCGTGCAAAATCAATATGGACTTGATAGTGTTTAAAATGTTTGCATCCAGAAAAAAAGAAGCTAAAGCATTGCTTTTTATCTCTTTTTGATGAGTCATACTTGATGCCAGGTGGGTTTTATTTTTTTATTTTTTGTTTCGCGAAGTGAACAAGGATTTATTCAAATACGGAGACAATTCATTTCATTTCACTTGTGTGAAAGGAAAAAAAAGAAAACCTTGTATCTAGAAAATTAAGACTTTCGAGTTCCTTGTCCGATAGAAAAAAGATAACTATTGTAGTCTCGGGAGAGTCAAAGAATAGAATGCGTTGTAAAAAGACTTTTGAAAAGAATCATTCATTGCCTGAAAGATGCAGATACAAAAGATAACGAAAATCGTTTCAAAATCTTACTTAACTTTTGCTTTCGTTCTTATTTGAAAAAAAATAAATAATTATATTGATGCAAACGAGGCTGACCTATTAGAAACAATTTCCTGTCGCTCCAACCCCGCTGAACAAAACTTAAACAAAAAAGTGAACTTTCGTTCAAAATCGTACACTTATTACGGGAAAGAATGTTTCTTTAGTAAATGGAAAAAAATGATACCTTGTCATTGAATCAGTGAATAGTCATTCTTACTTAGTCCACATCTGCCTACTTATATACCATGGGAACCCATAGATCGGTTCCCACATTTACAGCTTCTGGGTACCTCTTGGGTACCGGTACCGATCGGTACCCATTTACTTCGAAGCTTGCCTGGCTCCTTGTTATTGAAAACACAGAATAAAAGCATTTATAAAACGTTTGATCATATAAAACGATCATATGATCATTCGATGATGTAAAAAATCTCGCAAAGGAGTTAATACATTCTTTGTTTCTAATTATTTCATCTACATGTTGGGATCTTGCGTATTTCTTTTTTTCTGTTCTTCGAAATATTCAACGTGTTCGATTGACGTCACTTGGGACATGTTTCTTCCTGTTTCTGAGATGTCATTCACATTTTGCGATCCCGTCCTTCGAAATTCGATGTGATTCGATTGACGTCATTTGGGACATGTTTCTGAGATGTCATTTTTTTGTATTTTGCGATCTCACCCATCGAAAATCTGATAGCAATCAATATAAACGACAAGCTATGGACCCAGGCTGAAAGGGAGGCAATCATTGCAAGAGCTGCATCTAACTTCGAATCCTTTGATGAACCTGTTGAACAACCTGTAAAAATACCGAGATTGGAGATAAGTAATGACGATGATGGAAGCACCGACGACGATAGTGAAAGTGAAGCCTGTGATGACTAGATGATTCTAATGATTTCATTACTAGAAAAATTTGTTTCTAGGTTGTGTTCACTTTTGTTTGATAAAATGGTTTATATTTGAGAAAAACATTTGAAAGAAAGATCTAAAGTTATCTTTAATAGATAGATAGACTCATATATTTCCATCAACCTTCCCTTATTGTTTATGAAAAATAAATTCTCGTTTCTTACTATAATAACATCCTCATGTGTAACATATGTATAGTTAAAACACAGGTGTTTCGAAAAGAAAAAACAACAAAAAATTGTTTGTTGTGTACAAGTATAATATTAGTATTATAAAATTATGATAATTGGTCAAACGTCTAATTCTTCTTAGAATCAGATTTTTCATCGCGCACTTGAATTACTTGTACGGCCACAGAGCTGGCACTCTAACAAACAGAAAATCTTGTGATTTGACGCAAGACAAGGATCACACGCGCAAAATGAGTTTATGCAATCGTATAGCTGGCATGAAGTATTTTGCACGAGTGATTCAGCACTCGTGCGCTATTTTATTCCAGATACAGCCTGGTCATACCAGGGATTGAGCTCATGACCTTAACTAGAAGTGAGCACTCTACTACAACACTATCAGTATAAATTAAACTTGTTTGGAACCTCAGAATCCCTTTAAATAACTCTAACGCTTTTTTTTTTATAAGCATAGTGAAATTTTGTTGGAGGTGAAGTATTCTTATGGTTTACAAAAAAATAAGGGTGAAATATTCTAAATGTATTCTTAATATTTCAGAAGAAGATTCTTTGACAATGTCATGTGTACAAGATATACAACAGTTATGTTGTGAACTTATGAAAACAGCTTTATGTTTGATGTTTATATAGATTTTCGCATTTGTTTGTGCATTTACTGTATCTGTTTTTCACCCTGTTCTGTAAATTCTTATGAAAGTCACCCTGGGAATATTCTTAAGATATTCTTACAAATTAAGCGATTTCACCCTGGTATTCTTATAGAAGCTATTGTTATAAAAAGAAAAGCGTTTACATTATGTGAAAAGTCAAACTTGTTACATAGCATTTCTTTCCAGCTGTTTCCTTAATGATACCACTCCCTTTGATATTCATAATGCTACATATTGTTCAACCATGTTGTCAGTGATAACGTAAATATACACACCATACAGTCAATCCTCAATTGAGAGATGAAGATATTCCTATAACCTCATTTGAACCTATTTATCTATTAAAATTTTACTTAATATATATTAATATATTGAATAGAAGTTGGGTCTGTTTTGTGTTTTCAGACTGATCCTGACTTTGCTCAACATGTTGTTGATAACACCAGAAGATATACTAATCTTTTTTCGGATGCTGTATTTGACATGCTTCCAGATTATAAACAAAGAGAGGTCAGTTTTCTTTTATAGATATCTTTATTTACAAGTTAATACAAGTACAAGTTAATACTATTGTTAATGAATTCGTTGGAATGTAATAAAAGCTGCATTGTTTTTTAAGGTTGAACATAAAGACGTTTTAGATATATTTATTCAACATCGGTTGACAATGGAGAGGAGGCTTAATCCACCACAACCAGGCCAAGATCATATTGATATACATAAAATGTTCCCAGCAGAGCTTCTGAGGAGATAGTAAGTGTTACTGTAGCAATGATTCCCATTACATTTTAGCCAAAAGTCATTATTTCTAGTTGACTTGAACTTACAGGAATTGGATTCAGATTTTTTTTATCTTTACTTCAGTGAAATTCAATTCAAACACAAATCCGCTCAAAAAGCTGAATCTATACGTAATGTAAAAGCTGATCAAATTGGAAAGCTCACTGTGGTCCGTGGTATCGTAACAAGATGTACTGAAGTAAAGCCTATAATGTCTGTTGCCACATACACTTGCGATAGATGTGGTGCTGAAGCATATCAAGTTATCAATTCACCAACATTTATGCCTCTTGTAAATTGTGAAAGTCAAGATTGTAGGACAAAAAGGTAACTAGAAAACTTTTTAAAAACCATGAAACATTAATTTGGTTTCAGCTTACGGATTTTAGCACTTGAGCTTGATATTTAAAGATTAAAAAATTCTTAAATCAGTGTCGCATCCAGAACATTTATGGGGACATCGATTTTCAGCAGGGGGTTTCGGGGCAGCTATGATGCTCCCGGAAGCTCCGAAATTTTAGTACTTTCAAAGGGCCAAAAAATCACTTAATTGCATGTTTTATGAAGTATACTTCGAATTTTTGATTGCATAATTTAGAACTACACCAGAGAGAAGCTCTGAAACAGACGGGACAAATTTAAACAATGCGAACCGCCTTTATGTTATGTTTAAACTAATTTTGTATTGTTCTAAATTAGTTTTGTTTAACTTGTTCACGAATTTAACATTCAGATTTTTTCTTTTGGTTATTTTTTGGGACATTTTTTGGGCGCCCATAACGTTTCAACGTCATCGTTTTCAATCTGGATCCGACACTGTAGTAAATGTAAAATAAATTTTAAAAAGGAAATTTGGAAGATTTGTTAACATTATCTTTCAGGCAAAAGATACCTGAAGTATTTGTGCTTAACATTTTTGTTCAGCTGAGTCATACTGATGTATATAATATAATGAGCATAATGATTGTTGCAAAGATTTCCACAAAACTCTAGGTTGAGATTGATCCATCCCTTAGATATGTCTGTAGAAATACCGGTGTGAATGAAGACGTACGTTACACTTAAGTAAAGTTTGTATACATTCATGTACAAACATGGCTGAATGCTTTGGTTACCTTTCAAATTTTAATGATCGATATCATAAATACAGCTAACTCTCTTATGTCTGAACTTTTAGAGTTTTCAGGAGGTTGGATACACACATTGTAGATAATTCATTAATACTAAAACATTGTGTGTATAATTTGTTTTGATGAAAATATAAGAACAATAGGCTTTCATTGAAATGTGAGTAATACATTCAATGTAACACTTATTTCAAAAGAAAAAGGTTTTTAAAAGGACACAATGTAGCAATTATGGAAAAAATGTACAAAAATTAATTATGAAAAACTTTTTTGGGCACGTATTTTTGGGCGCCCATACGGTTCCAACGGTACCAAATCACATCTGGATGCGGCCCTGGGTGAACAGACATAATTGTAACAACCATATACTGTTGTATTTTATGTATTTTGTACATGGCAAACATTGAGAATTTTTCTCTTTATAGTGTCACATTTATATTTTATGTTTTACATTTCCGTTCTTAGACTTTTTGAAATCATTTTGTATCATTTTTATTGTTTGTACAAGGACAGTTTTGTACCTTTGTAAAGTTATCGTTCCTTTGAATCTCTTTCAAAACAGGAAATATTGATGGCAGAGAATTCTTTGGAAGGTTTTTTTCCCAAACTGATCAAAAAAATGTCTGGGACTGTTTCATTACCACAAACCGTTACAGAGATATCGTTAATCAAAAATTTTGATGACATCACAGACCCCATGTCATGTGCTGCTATATAATTACGCTCTCGTCCCTACATGGTTTTATGCACAACTAAGAAGAACATGACCGTTAAATTTACTTAAAAAGTAAAAGTGTGTGACACACACATGCTATTATATAATAGATTTTATAATTGGTTGGCGTATGTTTGATATTATTAGTACCAAAAAAATCTTCTTTCTTTTTAAATCATGATAAGAAATCAGTTTTTTCAGATATAACTTTGAAGAAGCAATAGCTGGCTTGGTGCATCAATTTGAATAAAATACAGCCAAAAAAGATAACTACGACCTACAACAACAGCCTATGTTTGTCATAAATGCGATCTTGATCTCTTTGTGTATTCAAACTGGGAAACAAAAAATAATTTTTTCTGGTAAGGGGGAGGGATTTAAAAACACACTCCTCTATTTATACGAAACAAAACATGCTCAACTTAGATTATTTAATTGACAAGATAACTTGAGCCTGTTTGCTAGGGGGAACAACCACCATTGCTAAAGTAATTTTGACATTTTCTTTGTTATACAAATTCATTTCTTCACCAAACGAAAGAATTTGAAAACATAAGTGTTACCAGTAGGACTTGTTTTCATGTTATTCATTGAAATTAGAAACACACTCCTCTATTTATATGAAACAAAACATGCTCAACTGAGATTATTCAATTGACAAAAATCCTCAAAACTCCTCATTTTTGATTTTTCTCCTCAAATCTCTTCAAATTTCCTCAAAAAAAATTTATGACAATGTGTCTGTTTAATTGAAAACTGAAATATCTGTAGTTTATCGGACTATTTATCATCAGGTTCTCTGTTTACTACTGTTTTGTTTATGTGGATCAATAACAGTTTAGGACCTTACATTTAATCATGTCATAATGTATATCACATTCTAATATCTTGTGATAGACATGCTACTATTTTTTTGATTTGGGAGTTTTGCCCAATGGTCGACAATTGGCATAATTGAGTTTGGTTTGGCCCTGAAATACTTTCTTACTTCCCATTTTCTTGGTAATACAGTCGACTCTCTCTAATTCGATTTTCCAGGGGAATAAAATGTTTAACGAATTAGAGAGAGAATCGCATTGGGGAGTGTATCTAATTTGAATGTTTAGTTGGCAAAGTAGAAAATAACAAATTACAGAGGGAAACCTTTGTAAACTCGCAAAAAAGGAATAAGACATACATTTTTTATGAACAGTGCACTATTAATATTAGACTTTGTCCAAGGATCAGAACAGCTTTATCATATTGTTCGTTCTTGTCTGCTTGAAATCTTTTGGTAGAAGCACTTCTTTTTCGAAAAGCCTCAACAGTTTTAGATACTTTTTTCGAGTAGACACAGTGCTTTGTGGAATTTCAAACAACAATGAAAGTTCTTTGTCGGTTTTTCCCTTGTCAAGTTCCAGCAAGGCTTTGTATTTTAACTCTTAACTCTCTTCTTTGTGTACTCGTTTTTTTGGTATAGCCACTGTTTTCTTGAGTTCTAATGTCTTGTATTTGCAAAATTTGCTTTCCAAATTAAATATCAAAACATTCGAATGAATGCAAATTCGAAATTTGAGATATGGTTCGAAACTTTAGTAAGGGCTTTTTTACACTCAAGTAATCGAATTAGAGAGAGAATTTCTCCATAGAGACCTAAAATCTAGATAGTATTAGAAAGTGTCGAATTTTGGAGGTTAATTTATGAGAGTTTCTTAAGGAAATTTGACGACGACTTTGAATTTTATGGAGGTTCGAATTAGAGAGAGTTGACTGTATTCTCACCTTCATGTGAAAGTTTTTCTTATGAATAAAGTATGGTGTTTCACATTTCATTTTTATTTGCATTAATATTTCGAACATGCCAATTTAGACTGATTTTCATATTGTTTCTTTAAGGATGATCAGGTGTCTCCTGTCTCACTTAAGTTAATTAATGAGAATAATTGTTCACATTGGACGGGTTGGCCTTCTGCTCCTCATTTGCGAGTAAACCAGTGTCGTATCCAGAGATTATTTGGGGACACCGCTTCGCTCATTTCAAAATTTGCTTGTTTCATCGTCACCTGAAGGCCCCATGGTGAGGCCTGAGGGGCGGAAAAATTTTTATTTTTATGTGGTTTACATAGCTGGAAATTCAGTATCATAATTATAACAGAAGACAGTAGGTTAACGTGCTCAATTGGCCCGTACATGGCATCCAAGACGTGGAATAATCAATCGTAATGTGAACGTATATGCTTATGTATACTCTCAAAGGTATTGAAGGAAAGTGAAGTAAGGGGGACGATTTAACCTGTGAACCCCAAACACAGGAGACTGAGTGCCTTTCTCTTTATACTTCATAATTTCACAAATGAATTTCGAATGACCTGTATAAAATCTAATTCGTTCTACTTGTGGTTTCAATTATGTAAAAGTGTGTATTATTTTTTCGGATACGAAATGGCGTTGATGCATCAGCTTTTCCCGAAAAGGTTAATTACACAGGTTCGTGGGTAACAAAAAACTCCGAAAATAAAGACAACTTGCAGTGATAAAAGATCAGAGTTCAATGCGCGTATTGGTACTCACACTATACGCATCGATCAATGACTCGTAATCCTCATCAGTCAATTTTTCAGGGCCAACTAAAACGATTCGCATTAATCGAGTGCACAAAAGATGAGTTGTGTATAAAGAAGCCTTGATTTGAAAAACGTGCAACGAAAAGAAATACACAATGCAAGCTTTGTTTCTTTCAATAAATATATCACGCGCAACAAAAAGCAATGCAATGTTTTCTTTTCTTTTTCGATAATATCACCTGCCTGCATGCAAAAACATTCGTCGTGACGCCATCGTTTAATACCCTATTACCCCACATATAGGCGCTGCGCCTATATCAAGGACAATCAAGTTCTGGCACGATTTTTTTATAAAAAAAAACACCCACTTATAGGCACATGCGCCTATATTTAATCGGACCTTTAGAATATCCTTTCATAGCCTGGAATAAGAGCCTTCCGTATGGGTGGGGAAAAGTCTAACAGGAAAAGCAGGAAAATTCATTTTCTAATGGTTTTACATTTTAAAACTCTGTCTACAACAACATCCTCATTATGAGATGCTGACAGCAGAGATAAAGCCAAAAAATGAACACAACAAGTTCGCAGTGAAAATTGTCAAAAACAATGAAGTTGTTGGACATCTTCCAAAAGAACTTTTGAAACACTACCTTACTTGCTGGGGCAAAGACATCCTGTAAAATTACGGGAAAGAGGGAAAACAAGACAAGGAACGGCTTAAAAGTACCATGTACCTATACGGTGAAAGGACCACACTTTATGGTGCCTAAAGTGGAATTTTTTGTAAGAGATTACCTGAGAAGAACAAAATAAGTCGTCATTAAAGATGTGAATATTTTATTGTTTTCATCCCCTAAGCTGGGACTCGTGATCGAGTCATTTCGACGGGATATATGCGGGGTAATAGGGTAAGCAACATAGACGAATGAAAAATTAATTGTCACAGAGTGCACAAAATAGGTTGTAAATAAACTAATAAAGTTTTATTAGTTTGTTTAATGTTAGAAGGAATTTTTTTTTTTTTTTTTTTTTTTTTTTTTTTAAGTGTTATTTTTTTTTTGAAAAGTCAGAGTTTGGGCGCCTGAGTTTGGGCCCCGATACCGCACTCCCGGTATCAAATTCCCACTGCATACGTCAGTGTAAACTGTCACAATGAAAGCATCACGTACCATGAATTTAAAGACATCAAATTGGGAAATCTCTAATCTACTCAATTTTGAGATAAAAAAAGGAGTGGGAACCCTGTCCCTGCATTAGTTTGATTGCATTTTTAATTATTAATTAAAATTTAGTTATAATTTAATTATAATCAAAGGGCAATTAACCCTACAGGTGGAAATTCTTCATCTTCAACTACTACATTTTTGTTGTTAAGGCAGCCTGTAAACACCATTAGCAATCAATGTTTAATGTTATTGTAGTTGACAGCTGACTTATAGGAGTGCATGAAAATATGTTTTGTTGCAAAAACTGACTGTGTTTTCCTATTCTATGCATTATGTATAAGTGATGAAATAAAACCTTTCACATTCATCTGGTTGTCTTTTCTTGTTTTCAGATCTGGTGGGCAGCTGTATTTGCAAACAAGAGGTTCAAAGTTTATGAAATATCAGGAAATTAAGATTCAAGAACATAGTGATCAAGTACCTGTTGGTAACATCCCTCGTACAATGACAGTTGTAGCAAGAGGTGAAAACACTCGTCTTGTTGTACCTGGTGATCATGTGCAAGCCACTGGTGTTTTTCTTCCTATGTTAAAACATGGTTTTAGAGCCATGCTAAGTGGCTTGAACACAGAAACATTCTTGGATGCCCATGTAAGCATTGTAACTATTTTATGCCTTTTCCCTGTATGTGGTTATAGTTATCCCATTTACCTTAATTAAATACATTAATTATAGGGAAAGAAATTTTATTGGGAAAACATACTAATGTGAACGTATAGAAATGCTCAACTATAAATATTTAATCCTGGGAAATCCTAATCCTTTTTACTTGCTATTCATTTGAGATTATGTTTCCTTCAGAGAATTGTGAAAATGAATAAATCTGAAGAAGAAATAAATGATGACGAGCTTACAGAAGAAGAGGTTCTTGCACTTTCTGAGGGTTTGTTTTCAAAGTTCTTTTCAATCTTTCAAGTCTTCACAATCATCTTCATTTACCTTTTGTATCATAATATTCTTGATTATGCACCTTCTGAATTGCCCTAATAACTATCTTATAGAAGCTAATTTTTATGACAAACTTGCTGCATCAATTGCTCCTGAGATATATGGACATGATGATATTAAGAAAGCCTTACTTTTGCTTTTGGTTA
Source organism: Turritopsis dohrnii (assembly GCA_027922465.2). Classification (NCBI taxonomy): domain Eukaryota; kingdom Metazoa; phylum Cnidaria; class Hydrozoa; order Anthoathecata; family Oceaniidae; genus Turritopsis; species Turritopsis dohrnii. Next base: position 482,505 of record BQMF02000304.1, read on the forward strand.
GTGGTGTTGATAAAAATAAAAATGGAATGAAAATAAGAGGTAACTGAAAAATTTCTTTGTTTTCATATATGTTTTTGAATATTTCTATTTTCAAATTAACTTCTTTTTTCGCATTTGTTTATATAATTTCATATACATTAGATTTTGAAAGATAATGATTAAGATAATCAGTGATTTCTGCATCAATGATAAAAGATGGTAGAAATCAGTCATACAGGTTTTGGAAATTCTGTTTCCATGGACAGTAGATATTTCCATTTGTTTATAAACAAAAGTACTATTATAAAATAAGCTATTACTTTGTTTGTGTGGATTTGATCTGTATAAATTTATTGAGTTAGTTCATTTGGGCATACCGTTTGCTGGCAGCTAAATTTTTGATTTAATTTTGCATTCCCCAGTCTATTTCACGGTTGTTTTAACTCCGTATGATAATCCGATTTACGTAGCTGAATCTTCAATAATGATACATGAAATGAGTTACTGTGAGTATCGAAAAAAAGCCTGGGTACGGCACGAAAAGGAAATGTTTCCAAAACTGTAAAAAAAAAGTTGAAAATACTGAAAGAGACTTGTTAAACGACTATTTGAATAAAAATGTGAAAATCTGATTTGAATAATTTTAATTTGAGTTATAAAATTTGACCCGGAATGTAAAATTTGAAAATGTGATGACCTATGTAAATTTGCGGTTCACACTGCGTGTAAACGATGTGATAAGCACAGTGTGGATGTTAAGCACTCTTCCTTAACCCATAATGTTATCTGATCATTTGCCAATTTTTTGAAATCTTACATTTTTGTACTTTTTGACTAATGATGAGAACAGGTAAAAGTTGAGAAATGAAAGTATAAAAAAAGCAATGCGTTGATAGGAGAGTACAAATAAAAATGGCAGACAAATAAGAAAGACTTGACAAAAGAAGAGACATTTTGTTGTTTTTTTTGTAAAAATCTTTCGAATCCTTTTATTTATTGGTTTTTGTTCACTTTTCTCTTTGAAATCTTTCTAAAAAGATTTCGCTTTCCAACCGTTTGGTGGCAGTTGTGAGGCTAAAACACACAATAAGTTTAATTGGACCGTTTACTTGGAACATAACAAAACTTATCGTGTAAACAGGAGAGGTACATTTTTTTTTTGGTTTTATAAGTTTTTAAAAAAGTTGGACATGTTCAACTTTGCCCAACTAGTTGGACGTTTTTTTTCTATTGAATTTGGAAATTGAAGTTAACAAAAGCTCTATTGTGATGTTTACCAGGCAATGTCTTTCCGTGATTTTTTGAAGAAAATTGTGTAGAGACAATTAAGTATAGTGGGTGAAAGTATGTTTTTCTGTTAATGGCTGCTAGTAAAGCAGAAAAAAAAGGGAAACAAAATTTATTGAAGAATGGAAAGAGCTTGTATTTTATAGGATCTCCCATTAAAATTGGTTTAGGTGTGCATTAAAAGTTATATTTTTTTCTTTTCAAAACCCGAGTGACCTGTTCTTTTCTTTTTCTTTTTTTTTTTTTTCTTGTCCTATTATTTTTCTCATTGATATTTGATGGTACTAAAGCTACTAAAGCTACTAACATACGTCTCCGCTCACTGATTTCCATTGCGATAGTGGAAGTTTTTTCTATCAACAGATAAGTTCAAACTGATCGTGTATACAGATGGCAATGTACATTTAAACTTATAAGTTTTTTATATCCAACTACCGTATAACCTCTAATTTAGTGCGGATGACCTATTTTTCGAAAAATGAAGAATTTATTTCCCTCTAATTATCAGTGCGGTTCAATGTTAGTGAATTTTCAATTTCTCTCTAATTTAGTGCGGTAAGGGTCAAAGTTCCCTCTAATTATAGTGCTGATTGGGTTATTGGGATATTAAAATGAATTAAAGAAATTGTTGTAATTTAATTTTTTTTTTTGTTTCACACTTTAAAATAGAATATATACTAAGTACATTACAAAACAAATGGGTCATCCTCAGTAATTATCATCTTCAAGGAGATGCTGTTGGTGTCATTTGTCATGCAGCTCTCATAAAAGGTGCCATTGCAGACCTTTCGTTTGTCAGTTGTTGTGATCCCAAAGATGGAGAAACGGTTGGGCATGTGTCTAAATTTTTATCGAAATTAACTTTTTATTTTTTGAAATAGTGGTAATTTATCTGTGAAAGTAACCGGACCAAGGAGATACTCTGCAGACCTAAAGCTAGGTGGAATGGAATTACCTGCACTGCAACTGCCGAAACCCTTCTTCTTAAAATGAAAAGGAAAGACACTGATGGAGATAAAGAAGTTTGAGGAACAGCGGAATAAAGTTGAAGAAAAAACGAAAAACACAAAAACAAAAATGAAAAAATGTAAAATTAAATAAAAATTAAAAAAAATGTAAAATTGCAAAAAAAAATTGTATAAATTTATATAAAATAAAAATTTATATAAATTTATATAATTTGTTTTCCCTCTAATTTAATGCAGTTTTGGTCTGATTTACCTCTAATTATTAGTACGGTTTCGAAGTCGTAAAATATAGGTATTTATCCCCTCTTATTATTAGTGCGGCATGGCCAAAATATTTTATTTATTTTTTTGTCGCACTAAATTAGAGGTAGTACGGCAATTGGTCCAACTAGATTTGCCATGTATTTCAGCCTTTAAATGGGGCATTTTAAATTGTCAAGGTTTTTTTTCGAATTTGCTGGATTACATTAGGCCAATGATGAAATTTCTTTTTGAAGCTCCTTTTTAACAAAGTGATGCTGGTGATTCCTAAGTTTTCAAACTGAGGCCATTTATAATTACATGTTAGATTTATTTGTTTATTTATTTATTTATTTATTTATTTATTTATTCATGTAACTTCTGTCTACTGGCTTTCGTTGTTTTTATTATATTTACATTATCTTTTGTTAGTTCATTTTCTCAAAAATTTATCCTTTCTGTCTTATACTTCATAAACTCTTAATTATTATGATATATATTATTATTTTGCTAAAGATGATATAAAGGCGAAGATGAAGCCTGAAACATGGCTTTTGAAATCATTTTTTATCTGAAGCAAACTCTTTGTTTTATGTATAATTGGACATAATTTTGAAATTGTTTCCTTAATTATTGGAAATTTTTTCTTTCATTTTAGGCAATATTAATATGTGCCTCATGGGCGATCCTGGTGTTGCAAAGTCCCAGTTGCTTGGTTATATTGATCGACTTGCCTTGAGAAGTAAGAAGTATCATTGTTTGTAAGGACAAATATGAATATGATTTATCCTACACACTATAAACTCTGTTAGAAATGTCAATTGAACTGACTTCACCGTTTCGTGTGCATTTGGAGCCTAAGAATCAAAAGCCCTTGGTGTGAGAGCCTTTTGTGTATTAACAAGCCCAAACACTTTCTTTTTTCTCCTGTGTGGTTACGTTACATTTCCAGCATAATACAATACTACTGAGGAATTGAAACAATAACAAGAGGCCTTAGGCCTTAAGGTCAGCGCGAACTGTATGCTCAAAAATCTAAAGATCATAATGACTTTACAAACGAAATGACCAGCATTCCAAAATAGTTTAATTAGTATCTGGGTACGCCCGTATTCAGTTGGTGAACATGCTAATTGAAAATGTAAATCCATTCGCCCAAAACAGATATATTAAAAACCTCCCGTGATAAAAAGGGGTCCAGACATTGCGTACAGATTACTAACTCTGACATCCTATCTACATGTCTCATCGAGACCAAAAACGCAAAGTTCTATGTTATGAGCCGAATAACGTACTAAATGAGTATTTTTTCAAATGGAAGTCGCTTTAACTAAATCTTAAGGCAAACATTATAAAAGAAAACTTTGCATTTCCACAACAATCCTTTTCCTCATTAGTTAAAAAGTTTCTATGACAGCAACTACATACGGCAATACGATACCCATCAACAGAAATCATATGGGCTTTACAATTACAACAACTTCGTTACTTTATTCGGTTTTATTTAAGCTTCAAATTTCAGTTTTACAAGTTCCAGCTTCCAGCTTTACGTTCTTACAGAAACTATGTGTTCGGTTAATCACACTAGTGAACTTTCGTTTCTACCAAGTGTCGACTGTTAGAGGAACCATAAATGTACACATACATTTTGGTTCTTGTTGATACTTGAAGATCCAATGCCAAGCAGTTGCTGATTACTAAAAATGAAAGTGTAAAAGGTTATGTATAACTGCACAATGCACCAATTAATTCTAATTTATTCCATTTAACAAAATTCAGAAACTTCAATTAATCATAATTTTAACTCTAATGTTATGCCTGAAGGGAAAATAGTTGCTGAATTTCTCAATTTAATGGTGGCACGTAAGATTTTATCTGGGTTTTATGCCAGGCCATTGACATCATTGTTTTTTTTGGTGACCAGAAGGAAATTTTAACTGCCCGAAATTCAATAACACTATACAATTTCATTTGGAAACGCTTAGAAATGCGCTGATAGAAAATAGAAAAATGAGCTGAAATTGCAAACACAAACATTATATATAAAGCTCAAAAATCATATTTCCAATTTATACTTATACTTTTTCTGCCTCTCCAGTCGAGCCACCACGACACTGGTTTTCAAAACTTTTGGTGGCCCGAACCAATTTATGATTGCCTCAGACAGTTGGGCCACCGCTATGATCAGACACTGCAGGTTAGTTAATATTGGTCAACAAAACTCAGTAAAATAAACTTTTCATTCCGAAAAAGGTAAAATTCAGTTCATGAAAATTCAAATAGATTTGCGGGACAAACTTATGCAACTCAAAATTACAAAAACAAATACAGCAATTACTGCAAGAAATTTTCCAGCATTTATAGGAGTATGAATAAGGTATATTGTATAATTGTTTTTGTTTGTGTTTTTTTAATATTTTCTTCATCTTTGTCTTCTTATGAGCTGATGTGTGTTATTGCTACTGTAATTATATAACAATTTCTCTAACTAACTTCTAAAACATTTTACATTTGTGCCATTAAGGTCTTTTGGTAACTTTTTGTTCAGTTGTTGGAAGTTTCCATACCGCAAAACCAGATCATACAGAAATGGGAAATTTTTGTTTATATCAATTTATTTATTTTTGCACATGCAGGAATTGGCCTGAAAAATGCTTATTTTCAGCTTATGCATTGACCCTAAATTTTGGACTTTCCCTGTGACTAGATGAAAATGGGTGTGGTGGGAATTCATCAGGGCATGTCAGTGGTCAATAGTATGGGTGTGTTCTTTGAAGTTCAGGGGGTTCGATTTTCCCCATATTTTGCACATGCAGATATTGGCTTGAAAAATGCTTATTTTCAGCTTATGCATTGACCCTAAATTTTGGACTTTCCCTGTGACTAGATGAAAATGGGTGTGGTGGGAATTCATCAGGGCATGTCAGTGGTCAATAGTATGGGTGTGTACTTTGAAGTTCAGGGGGTTCGATTTTCCCCATAATTTGCACATGCAGGAATTGGCCTGAAAAATGCATTATTTTCAGCTTATGCATTGACCCTAAATTATGGACTTTCCCTGTGACTAGATGAAAATGGGTGTGGTGGGAATTCATCAGGGCATGTCAGTGGCCAATAGTATGGTTGTGTACTTTGAAGTTCAGGGGGTTCGATTTTCCCCATATTTTGCACATGCAGGAATTGGCCTGAAAAATGCTCTCTTTCAGCTTATGCATTGACCCTAAATTTTGGACTTTCTCTGTGACTAGATGAAAATGGGTGTGGTGGGAATTCATCAGGGCATGTCAGTGGTCAATAGTATGGGTGTGTACTTTGAAGTTCAGGGGGTTCGATTTTCCCCATATTTTGCACATGCAGGAATTGGCCTGAAAAATGCTTATTTTCAGCTTATGCATTGACCCTATTATTCAAACAAATAACTGCCTTTTCGAACTAGACCTTTGAAAGCAATAATACAGAAACATAGTGTATAGTTAGCTAACAACTGAGGCAATAAGAAATTTTTAACTGATAAGCAACATATCAAGTATTTTCCCATTTTTATGTAGGCCTATTTGAGAAGAATTCATTCTTTCATGGATTAAGTTACAAAATATCAGATTATGTGCTTTTGAAACAAAACGCAATCTAATGTTTGTTATAGAAAAGCTTCCAAAATTCGAAGGCTGCGTTCCTTCATTAGAACTTACATTGCGTTATTATTAGAGTCTCGCAGACTCTTAAATCGCAGACTAATTGCCATTTCGGCCGGAGGAGGAGGAGGAGGAGTCCGCGGGTGTTTTAATACGGTATTCGCTATCGCTGCTACCGTAATAATAAATTACAATAGCTAGGATTGTGCGATTAATCCCTGCCCTGAAAGTGCCTATCATAATAGAAAAATGGAAAGTGGGGCTTGGAAGGGGTGAGCTTGAATTTTCTAAAGTCATCTTGAAATACTTCACAATAACTTTTAAAGTTTCCATAGGTCTACTGATAATAATACTAATAATACTAATAATAAGCGCCGGATAATAAATAAGGAAAATGATATGTTTAAACTCCCGCCCGCAGTACACAATAGTTCATTGGATCAGCATTTCATAAAGTTCTAAAGAGACTCATCTGCAACGAAATAATTAAACTGGCTTACACCAGTCAGATGGATCTTACAACACCTGCTAGAAACTCAACACCTTGGCACTACTCCACATGACTGTGTTCGACAATTCAAATTATTCAATCAGTAGCTATATCAGCCCATTATTGGCTAAGTAAAGTTTTTATCATTGATTTTACCTCGACATTTCTTTTTTTTAGGCCAATACACAACTGGTCGTGGTTCTTCTGGAGTTGGTTTAACTGCTGCTGTAACAAAAGATTCCCTTACTGGTGAAATGACACTAGGTATGTGTTAAATTGATTTATTAAATTGGTAATGTTAAGAACGAACTACGTGAATTCTTTTATTTTGCAGAGGGAGGAGCTCTTGTATTGGCTGATGAAGGCATATGTTGCATAGACGAATTTGATAAAATGGACGATTCTGACCGAACTTCTATTCATGAAGTTATGGAACAGCAAACCATTTCTATTGCTAAGGTTATTATCTTTTCTAAGAATATGGCGCATTATTTTAAGATTTAATCTATTTGAAACATAATTTCAATCTGGTTAGGCTGGGATAATGACCACTTTAAATGCTCGTGTGTCCATACTTGCTGCTGCTAATCCGGCATTTGGTCGATATAATCCCAAGAAGACTGCTGAGCAAAATATTCAACTTCCTGCTGCTTTGCTTTCAAGATTTGATTTGTTGTGGCTCATTCAAGATAAGCCGGATCGACAGAACGATTTAAGGTTTCAAGATTGTTTTACGCAATTCTCAGCGGACACCAAAAATAAATTCTGTCAACAAATCGTCTTCGTTACATGAAAATAGCTACTTCCGTGCAGTCAATCATTGTGTGTCACTTGATTAGTCATTTAGGAGTTCTTAAATAATTTACTTTTATCATCTCTGAACATAGAACATAATTCCATATTGTAGGTTAGCCCAACATATCACTTATGTGCATCAAAATTCTGTTCATCCTCCTGCGCAATACGAGCCGTTGGATATGAACTTGATGAGGTACGATTGTTTTGTTAATCTAGATTTTCAAAAAGATTTTTCAAAAAAATTTTTATGGCTTTAATTTGCCATGTCTGGTTTCACTTCGGATCGCATTTCCCATAAATTGAACCATTTGATGCTGCAAACTCTCATCGTTGAAATCGTTATTTAATTTGAAAGTAATCTAGACATCATTGAGGTTTTTCCACCTTCCAACCTCTCAAGTAATATGAAGCGTCATCGAAATATGACGGTCATTAATTTCTTTTGAGACAAACAAATGATTTGCTCTCTTGTGTTTGTGGAAAACTGCTGATTTTAGTTTTTTCATCACCTTTATGACAGTCAATCATCTGTAACTTGTTTTGCTGCGTTGGTATGTTTGGTTTTGAGATTTAAGGCCTTAAATTCATTATGTCGTAAGGTCATGTGTCAACTGATAAAAACATTCTGGTTGCCCTTTTCTATATTGCAAAGGAAGCGGCGATAAACAAAATAAAACTATCTACGATTCGTTATTTTCTCGTGTCAGATACAGCAATATAGCATGAAATGCGTATTGCATTTACCTCCAATATTGGTTTCATAGGCGTTACATTGCTGCCTGTAAAGAAAAACAGCCCGGCATACCTGATCACTTGACTGATTATATTGTCAGTGCTTACGTAGAAATGCGAAAAGAAGCAAGGACGAATCGAGATATGACGTTCACCTCTGCAAGAACTTTACTTGGTGTACTACGATTATCAACAGCGTTGGTAAGTCGGTGAGATATAGTAGTTTTTGTTTCCCGGTCTGTAACTGCATATGTGCTTCTGTGCAGGCTCGTTTAAGATTGGCAGATAGTGTGGAGAAGGAAGATGTTGACGAAGCAATGAGACTCATGGAAATGTCCAAAGCATCTCTTAATGACGAAGAACCTGTTGCAAGGTTTTGAATTTTATTTGTAAAAGTGTACTAGTGATACCTGCAGAAAATGTTTCAGCTTATCATCTGTCACGTTCTTATGGTTTTCTAGGAAGCCTCAGGCTATTGATGCAATTTATGGAATCATACGTGATATGGCCGGCAAGGAAACTCAAATCAAGTACGTAATAATAATACCGTCTTTCATTTGAAGACTATTTCTACGCTATTGTTTTAAAATTTTAAATGTTTAACCAACCTTTAGGTTCTTTAACAGGAGATTTTAGATATTGTTTGAATGGAAGATTTCAAAATATAAGTACCCTAACATTAAACATTTTTGCGTGAAAATGCAACGATAAAAACATTGCACATGTTACATATTTTAATCTTTTATCATGAACTTTTTTGGATCACTCGGCCGTTCTGATTAGTTAATTATGACTTTCAGTTCAATTGGCAATGCATTCCTTAATAGTGACGCTGGATTGCTGGTCGGTAGTATTGTTGTTCGGGTGATTTTAGGAGAGACAAATATTCATAACCATTCTTCAATCCTGTTCAAGAAGAACAAGAGCAACGTCAGCTTGGAATACATGATCCATTTAAATGGCTCAGTTACATTTCACCTGTTTCAGTTTCAATGGAAAGCGTTTGAAAAAGTTTAATGTGTTCAATAAGCTCTTTTCCATATCTGTTCCGGTTCGGTAAAAACGCTATTCGTATTTCGTAAAAGCATGAAAATGAGGTTTATTATGAATAATTTCAAATTTCTAGCGGGAGAAAGAATTGTTTAAACAAGACGACCGGAGGGTCTAAAGATTTCGCTTATGTTTTTAAGAATAGCGCCCCTATAAATAACGTCCATTCTAAATACATACTCGAGGGTTCATTGGGTCTCCATAACCCTACGTGTTTTCGTACTTCTGAGTAACCTACCTGTTTTGAGAAAAGTTACACTACTGATGTCATTTTGTATTTTTTTTAAAAAACACTAGTGAAAACAAGGAAATAAAAAAAGTTTTATGGTGTAAACCAAACTTTATTAATAAATACTTCACAAATGGAAACAAAAGAAATATACTTGTATGAGCAGTAACCATGAATTTTTTGTAAAAAATGATTTCTATAAGAAAAATGTGAGCCAATAGAGAAAAAAACGTCTCTTCGAAAAAAATTTAAAAAACGAAAGGTTATCCAAAATACTCAAACGAAATAAACAAATCAAATAACAAACGAATAGTTTGTTAGACGGTTTGAAGTAAAATTAAAAATTGAAACTGCTTCTACTAAACTAAAGCTTCTTTATTGCTGTTGATCTTTCTTCGAAGCATAATTATCAACATCAAAAGCGTAACTAAACTTTACTTAATTTACATTTCACAGTGATACTTCGAATCAAAAAAGTAACTGAAACCCTTCTTTTTATTTTTCCTTAAGGGAAAGATCTTTTTTTTGTGAGTAGTGGTAAATACACTTTATAGCTCACGAAGTATACGAAAACATGTCATGGCCGTGAGAACAAGGAAAAAAAGAATTAGAAATGAAAGAACTTTAAGTTAGTAAGTTCAGCCATCAAAAACATTCGCTCACCATGGCCATAACAGCGAGGAAATAAAAAATAGAAATAAAAGAAGTTTAAGTTAGTAAGTGCGGTCCTAAAGAACTTTCGCCGTACATAGATTAGATAGATAGAACGCCGCCGAAACCAATATCTTTCGCTTAGCGAAATCTAATAAAGCAGTTTCGAGCATCACTGTCTGAAGGAAAAAACATGAAATCATTGGAAGACTTGGGAGCGCAGTGCGTTCGTGAGTTAAGAAGAATAGACAATAATATATTTTAACAAACAAAACAAACCCTTAAATAGGTATCTAATTACAAGGGCAGTCCTGAAGAAAATGAAAATACATTTAGTAAAGAACAGAAAATACAATAGTACATTTCAGTAAATTACAGTAAAATTAATAGCATAAACAGTATACTCTCAATACTCTCTCTATATTAAGAGAAAATGTCAGATACAAAGGCAGACCTTATTCTACACGTTTATGCTAAATTCTATCGTATTGCAAGTGCTAACACTACAAATCAAACACCTTTCAGTTCTGAAGAAGACATGTGCTTAACCATTCCCTGCAGCACTGACCTAAGAATAACACCACCATTTTCGTTCATTCAGTTATACAATTATCTACTCATCAGCACTATAAAATACCAACACATTTTACTGAAAAGTACACAATATAAAAGGTTCAAATCCTTCCAGTTTTTTAACGAAGGCTTCATTAAGAAAATCGGAACAGCATCTAATAATAAATATTGTTTTCTTTATGCTCGTGTGAAAGCTTCAATGAAAAACAAGTTGTACAAAGTATTAATCAAATTGTGTTGTGCATCTGGTGACGTTGTTGCTGCTGTATGTACATGTCCAGCAGGCACTGGACTTGGTGGTTTTTAACATTGTAACCGTACCAGTGGTGTATTGTTTGCAATGGATAATTATAACCACAAAGGCTTGAGGGAGATGACATCTGCTTATTGTACTTCAAAATTATCATCTTGGAATGTATTAGGCATGTAAGGCTGCCCCAATTGATGTGTTGTAAGCCAAGATTAAATTTGGTAGCAAACCACCCAAACATTTGAAGCCAAAAATGAACTTGTATGACCCATGTGTTATATGGAGGACCGACAAGTTGACATTACCAGCCCCTGAATCAACTTAAAATGGATCTTTCCTGGTGTTTAGGCCAGAAATCCACTACATGGAGTTGAACAAGACATATAAGTGGAAGTTTTAACAGACAACAATGTCGCTACAGCTGAACCTGCACATAACTCATCACCAGGCCAGGAATATCATGTGGTCCTTTCAATACAATATCAACGTGAAATTTAAGATATCATGGATCATTATGTTTCGTCCCTTTCTGTTTCTAAATCAGGAATACACAACATATACAAGGAGTCAAAGTGCATCTGACCCCTAGTATCAACTATGAAAATTCAAAATAGCAGCATCAAACTTCTATAAGTTGAAAGCCAAGTATTACATCCAAAAAAGGTTCCACACTCTAATCCACGGAAATATTTTTCTTTTATGTTACATCCTTACTACTACTTGTCTCTGTCATTCCTTTTTCATTCATGATTTGAATATTTTTGACATATTAAAATGCCACGATTAAGTAAATATCAGTAGATTATGAGCTAACATAACGCTATGAAAAATAGAAAGTTCATAATAAACCTCGTTTTCACGATTTTAAGAAATTTGAGCTGTGTATTTTACCGAACCGGAAAAGATATGGAAAAGAGCTTATTGTTTTCTTAATTCCTGTTGTTTTAAATAAAAGAAAAGGTAGCGAATTAAATAGAAATATTGTCCCAGTGGACAAAATCGTCATAAAAAAACGTGTAGTTGGTTGCGTTTGTTGGATAAGTGTAGACACCTGCGTTCGATCAGTTTTTTTCATCAGTTTTTTCGTACCTTTTCGTACCTTTTGAACTGATCCATCCATCTAAAATGGGCAATGTATTCCAAGCTTAAAGTCGATCAGTGTATGACCAAAGCGAGGTTTACACGTAAAGAGTCTTGAAAACTTTTTCTTTTGAGCTGGTGTTCTATAAATTTTTCGCCTTCGATTTTACTTTTAGTATTACATTTTTTTGTTACGTTTTTGTATTGGTTTTAGGCGCATTTATTTTCAAAAAACAGTCGTTACTACATGGCAGATACAATAATATGGGTGATATACAGATAATATACAGCATAATGAATATTGTACTGCGATAATATGTTGCCTTGTACTTCTGCCATCTTCTTACTACCTGTTTTACACAAGTTTTTTTTTTAAAAAAACTCACATTCTCACCTGTTGTAATTTGAATTGGCGAAAAAATCAAATCGACTTGATTTTGCCACCAATTTCTTTTACCTTATTACACGAAATTAACAGGGGGACTATTTAACGCGGATGGACGGAAAGACTTTCTAAAAGTGTGCTTTAACACTATTCAAGGACTGTAATTTATAAGTGGTATTAAATTAACGAGGATTTTGATTTTTGTAGTTTTTCGAATACCGAACTGAAATCAAAACCTTCAATGTTTACAGAGTTACCAAAGTCAATATTTTACCTACATAATAAAACAAGAAAGAAAAATACAGTGTGCGTATAGCATTTATTTCAAATTAGCCAAAAACATACTTGATCTTGAAGAGGAATACTCGCGTTAAAAGGATTGTAGTTTGGGCGTTTCTTGTGTCCAATGCAAACTACCGGGAAAGAAAAGGAAAGATTGATTATTACACTAATATTATTAATTATTTCCCCGTAGGGCGAAATATATGTTAAAACTGGCAGTTTCCTTCTCCTTCTCCTCCTTCTTCTCTGTTCACTTTTATAGCCGCGGTTCAGTATTGAATTTTCGCCTAGCCAAACTAGATAAGAATAGAGGCTAGTCTACAGCACGCCATTTTTTTTTTTCAGTAAGTGCAGTGGAAGATTTTTGCTTTTTTTCTGTAGCTTTTAAAATGATTCAATAGATGAAACGTTAAATGATGTTAAATGATGGAAATGAATCGTTTTAGTTCAGTGTTGTCTTAAAAAGCTTTGTAAAAACTTTTGAATGAATTGAACGTGTAAAAACCAGAAAGAATTGATTTATCAATGATGTTTTGTTTTTGTTGATAACAATGTTATGATGATTGGTAATTAATTTGCTTCGAACAGCAAACCATTGAAGCTGTGGTGCAAAGGTGAAAATTCATTATCAATAGCCAGGCTGAAGATTTATTTTTATTTTACATCCTGATATGTAATGTATATAGCCCAACTGAACTGAAAGCACGATGTACCAGCCATAAAGGAAACCCATTTCATGTGGAGAACAACCAGTTCAATCAGTTTGATAATTCAAAAAGTACATACAAAAACAGCAAGTAAAAACGTGATGTCGTATATGCAATGTTCAGAAAACCAATTATGTAAAATATTTTAAAACACACAGGATTGAGACACATAATAACTTTAAAAAATCTGGTCGAGTGTGCTTCCCTGGATATTCATTTGATCCAACAACAGAAACATAGTTTACTATGGATGAATTCCATGGTCACGTATACTGTTTTGATACTGTATGTATATTTTGCAAAATTTATATACTGTCAATTTTCCTGTACGAACAACGAGCGTAAATCAAAACACAATACAAATGACAGTCTGTAAATTAAATCAAGCCGGAACACGAACTTCTACTTTCAGCTATGTAGTGATTTGGTTATGAATATGTATTTTCACTACCAAAATTTTTTTTTTCCATTTGGGATTTATATATGAAGGTCGTTTTTACCACAAAATAAACAATGAGTGTGAACATATTTTTTTGAACATAGATGTTTATTTTGAATACTTGAATTTAGTTTTATAAATTGTCACTTTAAGCCCATCTTTTTTTTGAAAATAACTATTCTGTCCTAATTTGAAATGTTACACGTAACATTTGTTAGTAGAGATTTTGATTGCTTTTTGCTTATATGTCTACCCGAAAGTATACTGTGGTATCAAAATTAGGTTTAACAATTTTCTTTTCTTCTTTTGTACAGAAAACGTGTATACAAATTTGATTGTATAATGTTGTAAGATAATTTTATCCGAGTTACAAAAAGCAAGTGTTCTCTCAAATTACATTGTTTACCATGATTTTATGGTATAAAGGTTAGGGAACTTGTCAGGCTTCTGCAACAATAAAGATCATACATATTATGTTATGATGAAATTGTCTTACACATTGATGGAGTTGTTGATATGCAGTTGTTTAAGGGGAAATATTAGTCGCATTTTAGCTACGTGTCCATAGTAACTTCTCAGTCACTTTTTAACTCCTCAGCAAAAAATTTTAAGAGAAACCTTATCATTTGAACGTGAACAACTTCATATCATAATAAGTTCAAAGTAAAAGTTTTTTTGTGGTATTAAATTCAATCTAAGTATCAGGTTGATGGTAGTTATACTGTAATTATTTAATGATACATTTTTCTCATGGTTATCAATGTACACACAATAATTGATAAAATGTTTGCAACTTTGGGGAAATATATAGTCGCATTTTTGCGAATCTTGTTTTTGTTTTCATACATGGGCTGACCGGACGGCTATGTTGGTAAAGAAAATTTCTCGTCGAAAGAAAGTATTTTAGTGCAATAACCCGATGGTTTGCTTATGAATGGCTTAAGGAAAACCGAAATCATGCTCAAAAATTTAAGAATTACTATATTACACGATATATTAATTAATGGGCGGTTAAATTACGCGGGGCACAAATTAACACGGTTTTCATTAACGCGGATTTCTAAAATCAACGTACTCTTGCGGTCATGAATATTAATCAGTTGTGACGCTGGAACTTCACTTTTTGATTTATAATTAAAATTTTAATTGTTATGAAAATTATACAGATACAAAATTTGCTATAAATCTCTATAAATCTCAATAGTCACCCTGCATGCGTGGAGTAATTATCTTTGTTTCAACGTTTTTCAGAGTGGACGACGCCAGACAACGCTGCTTAAGCAAAGGTTTCACACCGGAGCAATTCGATAAATGCTTGTTATCTTATGAAAATCTCAACATTTGGCATATCAATAGAGCGAAAACCAAGATCTCATTTGTGATGTCATAAAAAAGTTTCTGTCTTCGTAATGTTCTTTTGTATAAGTAACATTGTTGGTAATGAGAACCTTTCTCCATTTTTACTGTAGACTTTGTAAATGGTAATGATTAATCATGATTAAACAGTTTAACTTCAAGTAGTTCTTTATTTTAAAAAACATAATCATTTGTATCTTTCACAAAATCTGCTCTTATGTTAATTTTGCCATACACAATTCTGCAATCAGCAATGGTAATCCATGATGAACTTTCGATCAGTTTTCGACAAATCAGGGAAAATATGGGGGATTATAGCCACATGTACCACTATACAAGCAAGAATATACCCAGTTTTACCTCTATACGAGAATGAATATACCCAGTTCAGTGCCGTAGCCACCGAGGTACCCTAACCCCCCTTCCCCCAGGATTTCCAATGTTGTATTTTTGTATTATATGAATTCATTGATAAATGCAAAACAAGAATAAACATTTTCGGACACTTTAAAGCGTAAAACATTTGCTACTTTTCCCATATATTTCGTAATACTTTTCTTTTGTACTTCATTTGAACTCGAAACGAGTCTTTACGGCACTGCAGTTTTACCTCTATACAAGCATGAATATACCCAGTTTTAAATTGAAATTCTCAACATTTCAGTCATTCCCATTGTTTAATTACTATTAGTCGGAGGGATTTGGGTCAGAACCTCATAAAACAAGGTATCAAGCTGAAATTTTCAGGAAAGCCTCATTTTTACCTTGGTAATAACATACTAAAATTCCACCGAGGTCCCAGGAGTGGAACATGCCTGTTTCTGCCCTTTAAGTCACATGACTCGTTCCAAAACTACCAAAATATAAACATTCTTAAATGGAATAGCCTTATATACCGTTTGATAAATCTTTTGTTCCTGAACAAAAAATATTATTACAACTTTTCTTCAAAATCAGTATTTAGAGTGTTACAGGGGGTTAAAGTTTGAAAAACCAGGGGGTAAAAATTCTAAAATTACGTTGAAAATTCCATAAATACTGGCATATGCAACAGTTTTGCACTTTAATTCTCAGAAAGAAATCAAATTTTTATGATTCTGTGTATGGCTTTTCTATTTTTACTTCCAATGATCCTTTGAAATACAGTAAAAAGAATGTTTTACAACCCCCGTCTCCCACCCGGGAAAACTTGTTTTATTTTCAAGCTTGATGTCACTAAAAAAGAATACTTTGCAGTGCACAAACTTTGAATTCACAAACTGCACATGTTTGAAAATATTAAACAGTTATTGGACGAGATCGAATCCACTATGCAAAATATTGGGCGTGCGTGAAAACAATATTGGACGAGTCCAAATAACTTTTTTATTATACCACTAGTAGCACTAGTGTTTTTCACTATGTGATTTAACATGAAAAACCTTTTGGGAGTTTCCCAATTTATTGTTTACAAAATGACGTCTCGCAGAATTTTGCGATTTATTCGAAAATACAGAGAGAAGCCATTGTAATGCACCTTATATTCAAAAATATTATGCTAGTGTTAAGCCAATCAGATTGCAGTATTAACTCCCGTGGTATAATAAAGGAATATGTGACCGTCCAGGGGATTTTGATAACAAACGATAAAACGTTAGAAAACGTTAAAAACGTTTTTTATTTTTGGAAAAACGTTTTTTTAAAAACGAAAAAACGTTTTAACGTTTTTTGAAAAACGTTTTTAACGTTTTTTAAAAACGTTTTTAACGTTTTTAAAAACGTTTTTTCAAAAACGTAAAAAAACGTTTTTTTAAAAACGTAAAAAAACGTTTTTAAAAAACGATTTTGGAAACGGAATGTTTAGACCTACTGCGCGGGCAAACTACGTGGAGAGCCATGCACAACCTCGCTCCCAGGGCTGGGATCGAGGTTGGAGCCATGCATTCTATCGCAAAATAACATTTAAACGTTTTATCATTAAAAATGTTTTTATTGTTAAAAACAATGCCTCATAATAAAGAGCTAAAGAGCTCTTGCTTCGGCTGCTATTTAGCAAGGAAAACGGAACTATAGCCCGGTTTTCACATCGTTCACTGTCGTCGCACGTATAAGCGAACTAATTTTTGATTTAGATTTGAGTTGAGTTGAATAAAGTAGAAATTGGCCTTTAGTTGAAATTTTCGGGAGGTTTTAACTTCAGCAAGTCATAGCTGCCGTTGATTGGGCGAATCAAATCATATGACAGCCAATCGCCCCAGAACCTGAAAACGTTATCAAAATGAAGTCCATAAATATAACTAAAAAAGTTACCAAGCAATTTGATTAACAGTGCATCTTAATTTTGTGAAAGTGAAATGTTTCTCAAAACAGAGAAAATAAGGTTTATCCAGATCTGTTTCTATAAAAATTAGCCGTTTTCAACTACTTTCACCTTCACCGAGTGAAAATACATCTTTACGAAAATAAACATAAAACTTTTCCCCGAGGATTTACTAAAATAGCAATTCTATCAAATTTGTTCTATTATGGAATCAATAGAATTATAGCGGACGGTTTCTATTTGTGGAAACTTTGAAAACAGCTGTTGTTTCTTTAATCTTTAAATGAATGAGAACCAGGTAATCAATGTATTGTAATATACTAACATGTGTTACCTGCAAATGCATATTTAAAAAAGTGCACACTTGAAGAACATTGACGTCATTAAAATAAATCGAAACAAAAGAACGCACCTTGTTCATTAAAAATCAAAATAAAATCAAAGTATTATTAAGTAAAGATTAGAATAATAACGAACTTTCCAAAAATGGCGCATACGAATGTGATTATAAACAAACCGCTGGACACTTCTTCAAACAAAACTTGTTTACGTTTGCAGAGAAATGCAACGATACCAAAATCCGCTGGGCGGTTTAAGTTGAAAATGTTTTTTTGTAAAAAAATGGATTAATGTAAAAACGTTTTTTATAAAAACATTTTTAAAAAAACATATCAAAAACGTTTAAACGTTTTCAAAAAACGTTTTTAAAAAACGATATCTACAGATATGAAGATCTTCTCAGTACTACCACGCTCTCTCAGAACACCACGCTTCTCGTGGAACGAAGCGGAACGGAAAACTAACAGAAGATTTACCGTTTCGGTAATCGCTGGGTTCATAAACTGCTGATTAAACCCGTTTCTTTTCCGAGTAGCTCCGATTGAAGGTCGCATGTCTCAGAAAAATAAAAAAACATAAATACTTTGAAACATAATTCGTATCACACTTTAGGCATTCTTGTTATTATTATTATTGTTAGTATCAATAAAATTTAAACAGGTTTCCTAGGTAGCATAAAAGTTATTATTCAAAGTTTATCTGTATCGCGGAGGCAAAACAAGTAATCTTTTTTAACGAAAAAACGTTTTTAACAAAAAACGTTTTTAACGTTTTTGCTTTCGAATTTTGTAACGTTTTATCGTTTCCATAAAAACGTTTTTACTTTTTCATAAAAACGTTTTTTAACGTTTTTTAACGTTTTCTTCCATTGTTTAATTATCGTTTTTAACGTTTTTTGAAAAACGTTTTATGGTTTGTTATCAAAATCCCCTGGACAGTCACATATATTTGAAAATATCAATTTCTGCTGACTTGGCAACTATTCAAGATTGGTTTGAAAAAAATAACCCATTCGATGAAACCATAACAAATTTTAAATCACTGTCAACAGGGATTTGTGATAACGGGACTATCGACTGTGACAATACAGAACAAGTTGGCAAGAACATCCAAGAACAGTTGAATGGCGTTTATTTCCATGAAGTTAAAATCAAGCGAAGCTCAAAAGTTAACAACTTTGAAAGTACATACAACTCTGTGAAGGTTGACGATAAGAAGACCATCAACATCAAGCCTACCGCTCTTTTTCTTCGCTTAATTGCTATTGCTCAAAGAACACCAAATATTGAAGACTTCTTCCACTATGAATTGACTGCATACCCCATGTCCCTCTTCAAGGATGGTTTGATGCGAAAACCCAACAAAGCATTGCTCCGAGACGCGTTACTAACAGAAAAAGTTAATGCTCAAGGAGATTCCAAGCATGTTTTAGATGGAGGAGCACTTCTGCATAAAGTTCGTTGGAGTGGCAGTACCACGTTTGGTGATGT
Source organism: Turritopsis dohrnii (assembly GCA_027922465.2). NCBI lineage: Eukaryota > Metazoa > Cnidaria > Hydrozoa > Anthoathecata > Oceaniidae > Turritopsis > Turritopsis dohrnii. Next base: position 501,761 of record BQMF02000304.1, read on the forward strand.
TTGTGAACGCTATGTGAATTATGTTAAGAAAAAATACACCACATGTGCCATTGTTTTTGATGGATACAGTAATGGCTTATCCACAAAAGATCACGAACACGTGCGTAGAAGTACCAAACAATGCAACACAGAAGTTCAATTTACCGAATCTACAAATAGTCCGGGAGTAAAGCTCAAAATACCACTGTTAGTGGGAAAAATTTTTTATAAAGCTGAAACTTTGGCTAGTGATTCCTTAGGTTATACAGATGACATAGAAAAAATGCCCCATGCATCTGAACAGGAGAATTGTCTTTTCCAGGCCTCTTCTCATAATGGCGCATATGCGAAGTAGTGAAAAAATTTTATCTTCAAATATAGACTTATTATATATCATTTTTTAGCATTTTTCATGCTGAAGAACTTTTTCTATAGGACGTTTGTCCCAAAATGAATAGGTAACATGAAAAATGAAAATTTGCTAATCGAACCAGAATATTATCTTGACTTAAAAATCAGAAAATTGTTCAAATATATTTCTATCTTCGTCGTCATCATCATCTTTCAAGTCTTCTTCATCGCTTTCTTCGATTCCACTGATGCTCTACAGTGAATTAATCGAAATGTATAAAGCTGATATTTTGTAAACAATGAACAAAACTAGAACATGTTACCTTGCTATTCATATATTCTGTTCCACGATATTCACCACAAAATCGCAAACATGGTGCTCCGTATTTCCTACATGTACATGTTTTGCCACCACATGGATTCTTTGTTGATGTCTGAAGTAAAAATTCTTGTTATGTAGATGAAATAGAAATTCTTAATTTCAAGAACATACCTTGCAATTGCTTCTAATGACCTTTGTCAGTGATTCTGGTGCAATGTCTTTGTCAGTCATAACAGGTGTGATTACTCCGTCGTGTAATTTCCAACCCCATTCAATTGCATCAAGTTCAAAATCATCGATTAATGACCATAACATTATTTGATAATTTCCTGACATCATGTGAGTAATACTGTTCTCTGCATAAACCTCAGCAAAGAGATCTTCAAGACCTGTACCTTTCATTAGCGTTCCGATGGATCCCAAAAAGCCCATCAAAGTGTGAAAGCCGCCAAGTCTGCAGACAATCTGACGATTTTTGGCATGTGAAATATTGAACGCCTTCAACCAGAGTGGTTGGTCAAAAGTAACACATGGTGTTTGAACGTTGAACTTCGTGGCTTGTGAGATAATGAAAAGCAATGTAGAATATATATAGTACATGATTCATTGGAGAGATCAAGATCTATTATCGGAAGAAACCTAATGCATGATTGAGATCCTTTTTGTTGAAGTTGTGTTGTCGAACATTGTAGAAACCCAGACCAATTTGGGCGAGGTTTTTCATTTGATGACAAAAACCAACTAGCATGCCACAAGAGATCACAAGTTGGCATTGTTATCCTTGAAGCATAGTTGACCAATGGTACTGTGATCTCAGATATTGGCTTAAATTTAAAGTTTCTTGCCTGTGATGCTTGTTGATATGGTACAATCCCGCGACTATTTGCGAAGGCTGCGGCTGGTAAACGTTGCCTCAATCTTGGTACTTTCCCAAATGTTCCAGCTTGCTTTTTTTCTACTCTGATTATTCCCATTCCATGAAAAGTACCTTTCCCTGTCAAAGTTGCAAGATTGTGGTCTACGTTGTCTGCTACCCATTGCTTGAATCCGTTGGTAGTTTCTTCTTGGTTATTTGCCTCATTATTGCTCATAGTTTCAATTGCTGATTGTTTAAATTTACACAATTCATCAGGAGTGATGGAAAACCCAAGCCGTGAGAAATGTTGAATAAGCTGTTTACATCTAGTAAATTTGTCAATATCTACAGCAATTCCGAATGGTATAGGGGCAATGACAGTTCTTGGTCTCGTTGCTTGTATGATACATTGGCTTAGACTCAACTGCTTCAGACCTGATGGAACTAGCAATTTCATAAATGTTTTCAACGAATCAGGAACCCACTTATCTCCATTATCGATATCATCTACACTGAGATAAAATTCTTTGCTGCATACCATTTCCCTGATTTCTTCCTTCACTATCTTAGCTGCAGCTCTAATCACGTTTTCCTTTGTTGCTGGGCCTTCTTCTTTAAGTTTTCTTAGTATGTAGTATATTTTTAAAGCAAACTAGTTCACCTTTACAACCAACACTTCGGACAAAATAGACGTGTTCTCCGTATCTTGCTTTGAGTTTTGAGCGAAAAGTTTTGAGACAATATCCATCTCCATTATTCTCTTCAAACATCTTGTCGTACAACTCTGTAATCGAATATACTTCACTTTCCGCTGTGTTTTCTAGCCAACCACAAATATTTTCAAATGCATTGGTCATGGTTGTGTCCTCTGGTCTTCCCCTAACACTTCTTCCCACTTTGTTCAACTTGAAGTCAGCCATGCATGAATTATGATACAGTGCTTCTTCTGCAACAAGGTCATTAGATGTTCCCAAACGGGTAAGAACTGCTTCACCCCAAGCATCGTTTCTTTCTTTTGCACGTTCACTGATATTGTCGTGTAATGGTAGTGTTTGTACTTGGTGAAATCTCTCTTTATGTCGTAAAACAGGCTTTGAGCAAAGAAAACAACAAACTTTCCACGCGAAGACAGCTTTAATAGATAAACGTAATCTTTTGGGTTCAGGTCCAGCAGGCTTCTTTCGAAGGTCAGTCAACCTCTTCCGACAGTCATGACCAACATGTACTGGTTGATTTTTTTCTCGGTGATACCATGTCATCCATTCATTTTGAGACCATAGTGCCATAGAGAAAGTTGCTCAGCATAAAAAATGCTAAAAACTGATATATAACATGTCTACAAATTTTTCTATTATTTCGAGATGCGCCATTTTGAAAAAAGCCTGGAAAATAGGGTTCTCCTATAGATATTCATGGGGCATTTTTTTCATGTGATCTATATAACATACAGGATCACTGAACAAAGTTTCAGCTTTATAAAAATTTTTTCCCTGAAATAATTCAATTCGACCGGACTAAAAGTGCAGCATTAAGCAAGATGTCTTTCTCGCAAATAGTTCGAAAAAGTCAAGGTTCATCAGCATGCTGTCGAGGAGCCTGCGAAGTGCTGCCAACAGAGTTGTTGAGTGCGAAGAGGATGCAGATACACAAATTGTACAATGTGCATTGCAACTGGCAACTACAGGTGTTCATATCTATGTTGTAGCAGATGACACAGATGTTGCCCTTTTATTGCTTTATCACTGGGACGAATCCATGGCTGATATAACGATGACCAGTGAGAGATCGAAAGCAACATTTAGTATAAAGTCTTCAATCGGTAATCTACAAAGTGTATTAAAACCATATATCCTTGTGCTACATTCATGGACTGGTTGTGATACAACGTCTGCTATTCATATGAAAGGCAAAACCTCACTAATCAAGAAGATTGAAACATCTTCGCAGGTACGTCAGCTCTTGGACACACTCAGAGATCCTAACGCAGATCAACTTGAAGTCGGTTTGGCTGGAATTGGATTATTCATTCAAATGTATGGTGGAAAAGAATCATTAGCTCATTTAAGGTGCGTGATTTTTTAAATCTACTAGCATAAGGCTTGTCAAGATATTACTTCAATCGTGTCAAAGTAGTGTATTACTCACCCCATTTTAAAAATTGTTCAGTACATGAATATATCTTAATATTTTTCAGGTACATTAAATTCATGGACATGGCAGCAAAGGGGGATGTGAAACCAGAAAATCTACCACCCACTGATAGCGCAGCAATCAATCACAGCTTGAGAGTTCACCAGCAAACGATAACCTGGGAGACCCTGACCGTCACCAAACCAGACCTATTGCGATGGGGATGGAAGGAAGAGGATGGTAAATTGACACCAATACAAACAGATGACAACGTTGCCCCTTCTAAACTTTTGAAGTTCATTAGATGTAACTGCAAATCATTAAACAATATGTGCTCATCACACCAATGTACATGTCGAAGATATGGTTTGAAATGTGTTGTAGCATGTGGCCACTGTAGAGGCGAAGTTTGTGAAAATGCTGAGAAGGTGACTTCTTTTTGTTGTTTTGTTTTAATATTATGATAAAACGTGGATTGAAATATTTCATTTTGATTTGAAAATGGTCTACTAACAAAGTGTCACTGGTGATACCAAAGCTCATGGAATATTAATTTTTCTCTGAACTTTCATACCAGGTGTTGAGTGATGCAGATGAAAATGATGCCGGCAACGATTTCGAAAGTGACGGAAACGTATTTGATCTCTTTCAAGAATGATGCGTAAGTATTAACGCTGTTTTGTTTTGCCAGAAAATATTGCTTTCGTAAGAAGCAAAATATTATTCAAAACCTTTACAATATATTTATAATTTTCCTTTAGGTTTTGGAACGGAGAAGTTGGCCACCCTGATATTCAAAACTGTCGAATTTAGTTTTTTGTTTAGTAAATATTAGAATATATTTCTCTAAAGTTTCGGCAATCACTTTTTTATATTTAAATCCTTGATCCTGCAGACGGACAATCAACATGTTTTTATTTGTTAATTGTTTTCTTTGATGGAATTTACAATAATTTCGGTATTTAGAGGGTTAAGATGGTCACGTGACTTTAAGGGCAGAAATAGGCATGTTCCACCCCTGGGACCTCGGTGGAATTTTATTATGTTATCAGTAAGGTAAAAATGAGACTTTCCTGAAAATTTCAGCTTGATACCATTTTTTTTGAGGTTTGCACTATTTTTGGACCAAATCCCTCTGACTATATGGTAACTATAGTAACACTGAAGAGAAGATCAGCACACGGGTCTAATACACAACACATCGGTTGCAGTTGAAGGATCGAAGAAATGTAATGCATCCAATAGAACTCCTATTTTTATCTTTTTTGTTTAAAAAACAAATTCGTGTCGAACCTGTTAGGTCCGTCCAAAACAAAATTTTTGTTTTGGAAGTTTGAAGTTCAGGGGGCTCGATTTTCCCCATATTTTGCACATGCAGGAATTGGCCTGAAAAATGCTTATTTTCAGCTTATGCATTGACCCTAAATTTTGGACTTTCCCTGTGACTAGATGAAAATGGGTGTGGTGGGAATTCATCAGGGCATGTCGGTGGTCAATAGTATGGGTGCGTACTTTGAAGTTCAGGGGGTTCGATTTTCCCCATAATTTGCACATGCTGGAATTGGCCTGAAAAATGCTTATTTTCAGCTTATGCATTGACCCTAAATATTGGACTTTCCCTGTGACTAGATGATAAAGGGTGTGGTGGGAATTCATCAGGGCATGTCAGTGGTCAATAGTATGGGTGTGTACTTTGAAGTTCCGGGGGTTCGATTTTCCCCATATTTTGCACATGCAGGAATTGGCCTGAAAAATGCTTATTTTCAGCTTATGCATTGACCCTAAATTTTGGACTTTCCCTGTGACTAGATGAAAACGGGTGTGGTGGGAATTCATCAGGGCATGTTAGTGGTCAATAGTATGGGTGTGTACTTTGAAGTTCAGGGGGTTCGATTTTCCCCATAATTTGCACATGCAGGAATTGGCCTGAAAAATGCTTATTTTCAGCTTATGCATTGACCCTAAATTTTGGACTTTCCCTGTGACTAGATGAAAATGGGTGTGCTGGGAATTCATCAGGGCATGTCAGTGGTCAATAGTATGGCTGTGCACTTTGAAGTTCAGGGGGTTCGATTTTCCCCATAATTTGCACATGCAGGAATTGGCCTGAAAAATGCTTATTTTCAGCTTATGCATTGACCCTAAATTTTGGACTTTCCCTGTGACTAGATGAAAATGGGTGTGGTGAGAATTCATCAGGGCATGTCAGTGGTCAATAGTATGGCTGTGCACTTTGAAGTTCAGGGGGTTCGATTTTCCCCATAATTTGCACATGCAGGAATTGGCCTGAAAAATGCTTATTTTCAGCTTATGCATTGACCCCAAATTTTGGACTCTCCCTGTGACTAGATGAAAATGGGTGTGGTGGGAATTCATCAGGGCATGTCAGTGGTCAATAGTATGGGTGTGTACTTTGAAGTTCAGGGTGTTCGATTTTCCCCATAATTTGCACATGCAGGAATTGGCCTGAAAAATGCTTATTTTCAGCTTATGCATTGACCCTAAATTTTGGACTTTCCCTGTGACTAGATGAAAATGGGTGTGGTGGGAATTCATCAGGGCATGTCAGTGGTCAATAGTATGGGTGTGTACTTTGAAGTTCAGGGGGTTCGATTTTCCCCATATTTTGCACATGCAGGAATTGGCCTGAAAAATGCTTATTTTCAGCTTATGCATTGACCCTAAATTTTGGACTTTCCCTGTGACTAGATGAAAATGGGTGTGGTGGGAATTCATCAGGGCATGTCAGTGGTCAATAGTATGGGTGTGTACTTTGAAGTTCAGGGGGTTTCGATTTTCCCCATATTTTGCACATGCAGGAATTGGCCTGAAAAATGCTTATTTTCAGCTTATGCATTGACCCTAATTATGGACTTTCCCTGTGACTAGATGAAAATGGGTGTGGTGGGAATTCATCAGGGCATGTCAGTGGTCAATAGTATGGGTGTGTACTTTGAAGTTCAGGGGGTTCGATTTTCCCCATATTTTGCACATGCAGGAATTGGCCTGAAAAATGCTTATTTTCAGCTTATGCATTGACCCTAAATTTTGGACTTTCCCTGTGACTAGATGAAAATGGGTGTGGTGGGAATTCATCAGGGCATGTCAGTGGTCAATAGTATGGGTGTGTACTTTGAAGTTCAGGGGGTTCGATTTTCCCCATATTTTGCACATGCAGGAATTGGCCTGAAAAATGCTTATTTTCAGCTTATGCATTGACCCTAAATTATGGACTTTCCCTGTGACTAGATGAAAATGGGTGTGGTGGGAATTCATCAGGGCATGTCAGTGATCAATAGTATGGGTGTGTACTTTGAAGTTCAGGGGGTTCGATTTTCCCCATATTTTGCACATGCAGGAATTGGCCTGAAAAATGCTTATTTTCAGCTTATGCATTGACCCTAAATTATGGACTTTCCCTGTGACTAGATGAAAATGGGTGTGGTGGGAATTCATCAGGGCATGTCAGTGGTCAATAGTATGGGTGTGTACTTTGAAGTTCAGGGGGTTCGATTTTCCCCATATTTTGCACATGCAGGAATTGGCCTGAAAAATGCTTATTTTCAGCTTATGCATTGACCCTAAATTATGGACTTTCCCTGTGACTAGATGAAAATGGGTGTGGTGGGAATTCATCAGGGCATGTCAGTGGTCAATAGTATGGGTGTGTACTTTGAAGTTCAGGGGGTTCGATTTTCCCCATATTTTGCACATGCAGGAATTGGCCTGAAAAATGCTTATTTTCAGCTTATGCATTGACCCTAAATTTTGGACTTTCCCTGTGACTAGATGAAAATGGGTGTGGTGGGAATTCATCAGGGCATGTCAGTGGTCAATAGTATGGGTGTGTACTTTGAAGTTCAGGGGGTTCGATTTTCCCCATATTTTGCACATGCAGGAATTGGCCTGAAAAATGCTTATTTTCAGCTTATGCATTGACCCTAAATTTTGGACTTTCCCTGTGACTAGATGAAAATGGGTGTGGTGGGAATTCATCAGGGCATGTCAGTGGTCAATAGTATGGGTGTGTACTTTGAAGTTCAGGGGGTTCGATTTTCCCCATATTTTGCACATGCAGGAATTGGCCTGAAAAATGCTTATTTTCAGCTTATGCATTGACCCTAAATTTTGGACTTTCCCTGTGACTAGATGAAAATGGGTGTGGTGGGAATTCATCAGGGCATGTCAGTGGTCAATAGTATGGGTGTGTACTTTGAAGTTCAGGGGGTTCGATTTTCCCCATATTTTGCACATGCAGGAATTGGCCTGAAAAATGCTTATTTTCAGCTTATGCATTGACCCTAAATTTTGGACTTTCCCTGTGACTAGATGAAAATGGGTGTGGTGGGAATTCATCAGGGCATGTCAGTGGTCAATAGTATGGGTGTGTACTTTGAAGTTCAGGGGGTTCGATTTTCCCCATATTTTGCACATGCAGGAATTGGCCTGAAAAATGCTTATTTTCAGCTTATGCATTGACCCTTAATTTTGGACTTTCCCTGTGACTAGATGAAAATGGGTGTGGTGGGAATTCATCAGGGCATGTCAGTGGTCAATAGTATGGGTGTGTACTTTGAAGTTCAGGGGGTTCGATTTTCCCCATATTTTGCACATGCAGGAATTGGCCTGAAAAATGCTTATTTTCAGCTTATGCATTGACCCTAAATTATGGACTTTCCCTGTGACTAGATGAAAATGGGTGTGGTGGGAATTCATCAGGGCATGTCAGTGGTCAATAGTATGGGTGTGTACTTTGAAGTTCAGGGGGTTCGATTTTCCCCATATTTTGCACATGCAGGAATTGGCCTGAAAAATGCTTATTTTCAGCTTATGCATTGACCCTAAATTTTGGACTTTCCCTGTGACTAGATGAAAATGGGTGTGGTGGGAATTCATCAGGGCATGTCAGTGGTCAATAGTATGGGTGTGTACTTTGAAGTTCAGGGGGTTCGATTTTCCCCATATTTTGCACATGCAGGAATTGGCCTGAAAAATGCTTATTTTCAGCTTATGCATTGACCCTAATTT